>CM057817.1:82108143-82448143 GCA_030067965.1 Latrodectus elegans | reverse complement strand
AATGCGAATGACATTTATAATTTAGCAGTATGAATTACCTAGTTTAAGTGCTTAAAAACACGGAAAGAAAATATTCATTAGATCACAAACATTAACAAGTACTATATATATATATATATATATATATATATATATATATATATATATATATATATATATATATATATATATATATATATATATATATATATATATATATATATATATATATATATATATATATATATATATATATATATATATATATATATATATATATATATATATATATATATATATATATATATATATATATATAATATATATATAGATTACTTAAAGTTGACCACCCTGTCTAGTGGTCAGAGTGCCTGATTGCGGATAGTGAGGTCCTGCGTTCGAATCCTGGTTCGGGCATGGAAGTACTTTCTCTCCCTATCTATCTTGTCTTTTCTTTTGATGAATGAGGTGCAAATGGTTGCCTACTCTATAAGCGGATCCCTATAGCATATGTGTACTGAAGCAGTCGGACTCCACACCAAATATGGTTCAGTGTGAAAAAGTGGAGCAGCGCACCCCATATTGTCAGCCTAGCTAGCTGGCAAAAGACAAAAAAAGATTACTTAATATAATACAAAAAATGTTAAATAAGAATGAAATAAGACACATAATAAATTATAATTTGGTTTGTAACTATATATATGTATATAGTTATATAAATATATATATATAATTTCAAATTCTATATATATGACTTAGATTTTATTCTATATTTTGAGATTTATTTTATGAGAAACTTAAAATTTAAACTAAAAACAAGTGTTTTCTCTTGCTGGGCGGCAATTTAAGTGGGGAAAAAGAAAGGAATATTAAATCTATAAAATACATCCCTAGTGGAGCATCGTAAGCTAGAATCAGATGTTTCATTTATTGGTGGATCGAAGCAAAACGTAAATCGTGTGAACGATCTTTAAGACACTGGAGAATCGTAAATGGTGATCGTGTCAGCATGAAACCAATATTCAAAGCAGAGGAAGGCTGAATTATTTGTAAGATATTTTGTTCTTTTCCGTGCAAATAGCTTTTTTCCTGAAAATATGATGTGCTGTGACACAATAGCAGCTATTATACCGTTAAATGAAGGAAATTATCAAGTTGAGCTGGTGCTTTGAGAATCTGAGAAAAATGAAACGTTTCTAGAGTTGTGAAAATAAAATGTTTAGAAATTTCTCTTCGAACTTCATAATTTCCCCAATTGTAATCTTTTACTAGCTAATAGATATATGTTTTAACTGTGTAAGGATAAGACATAAAAAGCAGCATCTGTAAGTTTCTTTTGAAATATATAAACACACGAGCAAAGCAAAAGAACTTCACAATACAACATTAATTAAATTTCTCAAATAAACATTTCTGCTCTCCAAATGGAAATAAGTTGAAATGATGTAACTGACTTCAATTCAGGTTCATTTATTTATTTTTGTTGTTCGAAAAAATATCTCATAAGCATATAGACTTAAATTGTAACAGTACACATGATAGTTAAAATTTTTTTCGCATAAAATATTTTCAAAAACAATTTATTTGCTTTAACAAATTACCTATTTTAAAATTCAGTTTTTTACGAGAAATATATTGCAAACATAATAACTGCAATAAAAGTTTCGCGTAAAAGTTAATATGCATAAAGTGTAACGCATAAATTAAAATATTGCTATCTTATAAACAGGGTATCCTAACCATTCATTAATTGTGTATAAAATTATAAAAATTAAGAGTTTATTATTCTTAAATGCAGTTTTCTAAAGCTTTTTATCCAAAAAGGAATATTTTGGATAAAACAAATTTTACTAGTTTAAAATTTTATACATGGCAAATCACCGAGCATAATCTACAAAGATTTAAATTTATCTAGCAAAGTATTTTAGTTACAAAATAAGATATTTAACACAGTTATATCTCAGTATTTATATACAGGAAAATACATGAAGAAGATTTCATAGGAAGTATTTAATCATTTTGAGTCAAATATTTAACGAAAATTAATGGAATTATTTTTTCTCTTCCAGATATAGTTCTGCTATCCAAAAAGAAAATCTACTTTTTTTGTAATAGCATGTTCAAATTCAGATTTATGAAATTTTTTTTTCTATTAATAGTTTTTAAGATTTAATAATACTTTTTCTCAAAACTCGAGGAAAAGTAAGAATCCAAAAAATACTCTAAAATAAAAAGAACTTATAAAAGAAAGACACAAACCGTAATGTTAAAGCTTTAAAAACAAACAGATTCTTATATAAGAAGAATTTGTAAGTACTTACTGAATAACTTCATGATATATAATATGCACCTGGAATCCTTTCTGCAAAGAGTATGGTATTTGGAAAACAGATCTACAAATTTATATGATATCAGGATTAATAAAATTAACACAAATCAAACTAATAAAAAATATCTGATTTAATAATAGAAAAACTATTTTAGAAATAAGAATATAGATAAAAATAAGAACAAAAGTTTATTGTTTAAAGATAAAATATGAAATAAAATGTTGAGAGATTAAATACAAAAATGGAAAATCGGAGATTTTTCCTTAAAATCTGGTTTATCATTCCATAATCTTTTGCTTGAAATGTTATAATTATCATCAGAGCATAGTTATTTTCCTTGTTTCATAAGTTTTAAAGGGAACTAAAATATTTAAAAAATGAAATTTTTATAGTTAATAAAAGTTTTTACTTACGACAGCTCAACCGTATCGGTAAGATTGAATAGTTATTTATACAGTTAAAAACTGTGGCGTGTAGCGTGACCCAATGTACGGTTAGTCCAATTTATATAACACTGTTCCCAACCACCAGTTTTTTGTAATACTGAATTGCTTGCTGTGAGAAACGTATTTTTTTAATCAAATGCACGAGGCAACATTATTCAGTTGGTAGAAGTTAAAATGAAAGTACAAACTTACAGACGCCATGAAGTAAATATGGCGTATAGCTTTGTTTAAATTTATGGAGTGGATTCCCTTCTTCAAACTCGATTTGAAGGGAGTGTAACTAAACTGTACCAACATACTATGATTTTCTATAATTAAGAACTCATATTCCACAGGTTTGTGGAAATAATATCATTTTAAGTCTAATTCACATTTTCATCTAATTCAAAGACATTCATTTCAAATCATAAGAAGATTACATGAATGCAAAGAAAATTAAAACACAAATTGGATTAATAATCGAAACTGTTTGGCAGATATAGATGAAAAAACTAGCTTCAGCTACCATATGTAAACTTAATTTTCATATTCTACTTAGTTCTCATTGTATCTTCAAGGATAGTTTATTAATAACAATTTTATCAAGAACTCTTTATATAATCGTATGCTTTTTTTTCTTTTTATTGAACATTAATAAATTTAGAGAGACATTAATTTATAATTGCCAGTTACTGGTGGTAATTATGCTAAATATATGAGGATAAGTAGTATATCTGCTTTGATTATACCTGAGACAAAAATTAAGTAAAAGTTTGGATTCGATTGATTTTTTCAAAATAATTTTGAATAATATTTTATAATGCTTTTATGTAAAACTCTATTACTTAATGATATTACAAAAAAAGTATATGCAATTCCTTAAGAATGTGTTTTAGAGTTTCACCCTAATATTTTAGACAATCCGAAGTGTGATTGCAGCTTAAATGCAGCTTACATTAAACTGTAGGTTCTGAATCGCTATAGGTGACTTGATACCAGAAAAGCTTGAGTTCTGGCTTTCACAATAATTCACGTGTTCAATTCCCAACCAGTAATTGTTTGAAAACACTGTAAAATGTAGTTTTCGGTTTAAATAGTACTCGTGCATAAAAAAGACTCATAGAGGGTCAAACAAACCAATTCACTCCTAGGACGTGAATCATAGCCATGAACTGTTAAACTTAAGACCATAAGCAATTTTGTTGAGTTAATTAAGAAAACGTTCATGATAATGATACCTTAGTTTTCTGAGTTCTTCACTTATAAATGCTTAATTTAAGAATTCATGGAAACATTTAAGGTACTGAAAATTCATTCTATACATTCACTTCCAAAAGTTAAGCATGGGGAGGAAAATACTATTTTCCGGAAGTCAGTAAGAATTTAAGAGGATGCAAATCGCTGCAGAGGTAGATGGAAATATACAAATATGTTAAGTAACAGCCAATCACGCTTTCATGTCAAGAAATATGCAAAAAGGGTAAACTTATAAGATACCAGCTTAATGAAGGGTTTAGAAGTTGATTGTAAGTGCTGATAGAAGGTGTTTAAAACTTTCGTACAATTCGTTTTAAAGGCATACGTGTTTCTGTGAATTCCAGAAGACGAATGGAAGATTCTGAGCACTGGTGTGTTGTGGGATGCTATGAAGCAGAACAGTAGATCTCAAATGCTGCTCTTTTCTTCGGCATTTATGATTTTGTAATTTCAAATTTATGGAAACAATTCAAAACCATACAGACGGTTGTCCGAAGGCCCGTTATCGGTCGCCCAAGAGCTGCAAACCCCGCAGAAGATCGATATTTTGCGATTTTAGCCAAGCGGAATCACAGAGCGACTGTCACACGTGTGACATTTATGGTTGCAGCGTCAATTGGTAAGGTGATATCTGCAACTACTGTACACCGAAGATTACACATGAATGGACTGTACTCCCTGGTACATAGTTTGTGCTTGTCTATCCGTCCAATCAAGAGGAGCATGATTAAAATGGTGTAGAGAACATGTCAATTATATTGTGTCTGACTGGGTTGGTTGGTTTTTATGGCGCAAGGTCCAGATGAGGACAAGCTGCGCCATGTCTGACTGGGACAATATCATGTTTTCCGATGAATCAAGATTTGCTCTAGAATTAGATGACAAGCGTATAAGGAAATGTCGTGAGCAAGAAACACGAATCAGTACCAAAACCACACCATTCCTCATGGATTCAGAGATGGAAGCAATATGATGTGGGCAGGGATTTCATTAGGATACCACCCCGACTTGCATATCTTTAAACGGGTTGCTGTGACGACTGCCTGGTATCAAGATGAAGTCTGAGAACCCATTGTGAGATTATACGCTGCATCTCTTGGCTCTGCTTTTGCTTTAATGGACGATAACACACATTCCCATAGAGCTGACATCGTCGATGCCTTCCTGGAGAGTGAAAGGATTGCGCGTATGGCGTGGATAGCATATTCGCCCGACCTTAATTATATTCAAAATCTTTGGGATGCTCTCGACCGTCCTTTTTTTCATCACGTTTTCCACCTACAGCCATTCTTATTGAACTGGAAACTTCTCTACAAGAAGAATGGCTATTGTTTAACTCTATTAATGTGGTTGACCCTATTAATGTCTTTTCATTTTATGCTGTTTATTTTCACTTTATACATAAGTTTGTTTAAATATCATGTCATTACCTGATAACTTACAAAAATTTAATATATTTTTCATTTCTGTATATAATAGTGATTTTATTTTATGCATAAATATATATGCTACTTTCTTGCGAAATTTTGTGTCAATCAAAGCTGCATTTGTTGATTTTTTGCGTGGTGGTTTTTGTGAAATTAGGTGGTCAACCACAGCAGAATTAAGCATTAGCCAATCGTCTTGTAGAGCAGTTTCCAGCTCAATAAGAGTAGTTGGAGGTGGGAAACATGAAGATACAGCTCTGCCGAGATTTTTCCAAAGATTTTCAATGGGATTAACGTCGGGTGAATATGCTGACCAAGCCATACCCGCTATCTTTCTACTCTCCAGCTAATCATCGACGGTGCCACCTATATGGGGAATGGTGCGTTATCGTCCATTAAAACCAAAGTAGGGCCAACTGATGCAGCATACACTCTCACAATGAGTTCTAGGACTCCACCTCGATACCGGACAGCCGTCACAGAACCCTGTTTAAAGATGTGCAGGTCTATGAGGTATCCTAATGAAATCCCTACCCACACTCCATAATGCTTCTGCCTCGGAAGGCATGTTCGGTAATGTTTTGAGGCTGATTGAATGTTTTTTGTTTACGCCATATTCTTATACGCTTGTTATCTGCCTGCAGAGTAAATCTTGATTCATCAAATAATGACATTGCCCAAGTCAGACACAGTCAAATTGATATGTTCCTGGCACCACTTTAATCGTACCCTTCTTGATTGGACTGATAAACAAACACAAACTCGAGGTACCCAGACGTACAGTAGTTGCAGATATCACCTTACCAATTGACGCTGTAACCATAGATGTCACACGTGTGGCAGTCGCTCTGCGATTTCGCTTGGCTAAAAACGCAAAATATCGATCTTCTGCGGGGTTTGCAACTCTTGGGCGACCGATAACGGTCCTTCGGAAAACTGTCTGTGTGGTTTGGAATTGGTTCCATAAATGTCAAATTACAGAATGATGAACGCCGAAGAAAAGAGCAACATATGAGATCGACTGTCCTGATTCAATGCTCCCACAGGACGCCAGCACTCAGAGCCTTCCATTCGTCTTCTGGAAATCATAGAAACACGTATGACTTGAAAACAAATTGCATGAAAGTTTTAAGCACCTTCTATCAGCCCTTACAATCAACTTCTGTAACCCTTCATAAAGCTAGTATCTTATAAGACTGCCATTTTTGCATATTTCTTGACATAAAATCGCGATTGGCTGTAACCTAACATATTTGCATACTTCCTTCTAACTCTGCAGCGATTTGCATTCTCTTCAATTCTGATTGGCTTCCGGAAATTAGCATTTACCTCTCCGTGCTTAACTTTTGGAAGGAAATGTATAATAAAAAACAGAAGCAATACCAAATATTTTGTAAAATATAGACTTTAGTTACTTTTTATGGATCATACAATCAATAAACAAAAATAACATTAAGGATATCTCTCTTTTATTTTGTTAAAAAAACCTCTTCTTTACAAAGTTTCAATTGATATATTTTTATCATTTAAAAAATTAATATGTCTGAATGACATGAAATTAAAAACTTGGAAATGCATCCATAGCATGTTTCATGTTCTACCATTAAAAATCCAGATATACAAATAGGGTAAGGAATTGTAAATTTTGGTGTGCTTAAATTATTGAGGCATTGTTAGAATATAATGATGGTATTAAAGTTTAGCACTTCCATGAATATTTTAAATTTCATTATCAATAAGAACAATGTAAAAAGTACAGATTTTGTATCTACCAATACTCCATTGAAAGCAGTCAATTGTGGATACTTAGAAATAATTTCTGTTATAGATTTGTTATTTTTTATCACAAAATGCATTTTTATTTTAAATGTTTCCTTTAAAAATACAAATATTTTCTCTTTATGTTTTTCGTAATGCATTTCAAATTGTAACCATTTTATTTGAAAGAAAAAAAATGCACACATATAAACATATTTGCTTACTCAATAATATCATACATGTAAAAACTAGTTATGTTCAAGTCAATTAAAATTATTTGAATACCTACGGTTTAAATAGACATTTATAATCATTTAAGTAATAAAATTGCTTCTCTTTAATATAACAGTGATATATTTTTTTATTATTTAGGGAATATATTACTAAATGAGAAAATTTATGAACCATATTATATTTGATAAAGTTGTCTGGAATCCTCGTACTTACTGAAGGAATATATATATAATCTCACATAACACTATGTTTAATATCTACCGATATAGTTTCTATGGATAGATGTTTTTTTAATTATTGTATGAATGAATTTTGTAATATTACATGGTGTTACTCAATGACAACATTATATGAGACAATTTTATATAGAATCCAAATCATCCTTTTACTGTTTAAATCAAATGTATGGAAAGTATATATAGTATTGTACTCTTTTATACGCATTTTAGTATATTGGATGGATGAATATTCAGAGGAATCTCTATTGACTGTCAAGTTTCAAAACTAAAAATTTGACTTTAAAGAAATATTTATTAAAAATAATTACTAACGAAATGGAGACCACACATACATTTTACATTTGGTGTGCTGCTTTTGTTGTTTTTCAGCTTAGAAAATTGAACTTAAAACTTGATTCTGTTTAATTTACATAGAACGAATAAAGTTTGCATGACATTTTTTTACACATTTCTTGAAATACCCATGTTACTATGATGTTTTTAGAACGAAGTAAATTAATTTATTTTGTTTGAATAGTAAAGAATAATATTTAAACTTAGCTACTAACTGCTAAAAATAATCATTGACATATCACACTAGACAAGTATGATGCGCGAAGAAACCTTAAGAAAACCTTGGTAAACATTTTTTCTCACTTTTGTTTCTGTAACATTATTATCATATTATGCTAGAATAGTATGATCTGGTATGAAATCTCAAAAAATGTCTGGAAAGTATAACTGGGAAAATCATGTAGTATTTATTAAAAAGCATTATTTCAGCTAGAGAATTAAATCGAGACTTTTCACAAAAGAAAAAATACTAAAAATGGTTTTAAATAAACATTATTTGTATTTTATAGTTTTTATCTGTCTTTCCCGTTCATTCAACATGGTTAATGCACTTTTATTTAAGTGATGATATTGCTTGGCATTCTTTTGAATTTTTAATTTATCAATAATCATTCCTTTCTTCAAGAAAATTTATGCAGACTTTAATATGTTAAAAACGTTATATATATATATATATATATATATATATATATATATATATATATATATATATATATATATATATATATATATATATATATATATATATATATATATATATATATATATATATATATATATATATATATATATATACATATATTATCTAATAAGGAAATATAAATATATGTAACTACAGATAATGTATCTTTGTAAAAGTTGGGAAGTTATTAATACATTGTGAATAATTAATATATTTGATTCATATAAAAAGTTCAGTTATATGTATACGTAAAGCCAGAATTCTTATAGTCAAGTTTGCAGAATATTTCACATCTATTATTTTTTTTATAGATTCTTATATTCACATCAATAACATAGGAAATTAGCAATTTTCTAATAGATATAAATTAACGTAGAATTCTATTTTATTCACTTTCGATGATAATTTTCCATATGAATGGAATTATCAATATATTGTTTTGCTATTCCTTCGAACATATAGAATTAACTTTTCCCTTTTTTTTCAAAAACACAAATTTAGTAAGAACATAAAAAATGGGTAACTTATTGTACTTGTAAATGTATATATTTTCGTCACAAAAGAAATTATTTACAGATTTTATCTAGTAATAAATAGCCTAATTAGTTTCTAAGGTCTTATTCTGACTGAACAGTATGTTTATAATTACAAGGTATCAGAAAAAATGCAATTTTATTATACACATTTTAAAAAATAACATTCCTAATGTTCTCTCTGAAAATTTTTCAGTACCTAAAAATTCACTTTTGCTGCACATTGTCAAAATAATAAAAAAAGAAATCTCAAAACCATTGTTTGGTTATTTATCAAGTCATTAAGTTTGAAATGAATTGTTTTTCATTTAAAATGTAATTACATAAAAGTTACAAAGAAGCATGTTAATGAGTAAATCATAATTATCTTATAGAATTACTATTTGGAAGCAAATTTTTTAAACTTCCATCTCTGAATTTATTCAAATTTATTGAAAGTAAACTTTCTTTCAAGTAAAGTTTGTCATGAAATAGTTTATCCATCATTAATTAGAGTGTTTTTTAACTATATGTTAATTTATGATAGAAATAACTATAGTTAAATTAAACTTTAAACTTCACTTTTGTTAAAAAATGTAAAAAAAAACATTTAATTAATTTCAAATTTATTAGAAATATTCTCTCGGGCACATTCTTAATAATATGCATTAAATAACGCAGAACATTAGAAACTTTCCAAATTATAACCAAAACTATTGAAATATATTTGGATAAATGCAGAGTGCATCCATGTATTTCCATTGGGTTTAGAATCTCTCTAGTTACTTAATAAAACTAAACTATAGAAAAACTACATTTTTAATAAATTGTTCTAAATAAATAGAAAATCCAAAGAAATTGTTTTAAATCTTAAATTTCGCCATTAACAAAAAGGGATTATAAAATAAAAAAGGTAATTTTTAGTGATTTATATTAACGTAAAGTTTCGGTAAATAACATTAATTTCAGAGATTTTAATTTGATTTCATTCATAACAACTGTATTTTTTATACTAATATAAAATGAACAACGTTGTAATCTCTTACGTACACTAAACTTTCTCATATATACACTATATACGCTTAATTTAAAATTAAATTCTTAAAAAGTATTTTAAAAGTGCACTAAAATATTTCCATTATTTTAAGTAATATTATGCTGAAATTTTAAACGTAATACGTTAAGGGTTACTCTCAAAAAGTTAATATTTTCTTATATTTTAGAATCGAATATTTATGCAAGAATTTTAAGGAAAATACTTAAACTTAGTGATATTCTTCCTTTCATGCAATCAATGTCCTAATGTACTTAAATTCGCTTGCGGAAGAAAAAAAAGGAACTATTTAAGTATCCTCTTTAGGTCATCATTCGTTTTATGTGATTAGAACCTATCACACAATTGTCGCGGAAGCTGAATAACGATCTCTCTCTCTTACAATTATAATTAACGGATGATGACACTCGCGCTCTAATCTTTTCATATCGCAATTTGTCGACCGATTCATTAATGACGATAGATTCTCTTCCGGAATAATCACCAATTCCAAACTCATACAATGTCGATATATATGCCGATCAGTAAAATTTATTTGTAACATTTTCAGTTCAATTGATGACGCTAAGATTTTTCGAAATATTTCATTCTGAAATAAATGCAGCCGAAAGATGAATCCGTATAAAATGCTAACTTTTATCTTCATTATAAAAAACTTTCCATTTAATTATTTAAATAAAGAAGAGTTAGATATTCACGCAGCAGCTCATAGGACTATAAAAGTTTATTTATTAGATAATGCAATTATGATTCAACACTTGTCCTATAGTGTGAATAATATATTCTAAAAGATGTATCGAAAGATTTAAAACTTTTATATATTTCATTTTATCTTTCAATAAATTATTTCAGACATTGCAATTGAATAATATGTAGCCGTAAATATAGCTATTAGAAAAGATTTTGAAGGCTAATGACATTTTAGACTTTAAATGTACAATACAAGTACCTATATTCTACTTTAAAATTATTCATAAATTAAAATATAGATAAAAAAATTATCTTCAAATAGTTTCTAACAAAATGTATTTGAAAAATAATCAAATTTTGTAGTGAGGTGAAAATTTTTAAATTTTTATAAAAAAGTTCTTTGTGTGTATTATATATATATATGTATATATATTAAATTTTCAGAAAAGGAAAAAGTGTCTACATTAAAATAATATTTTAAGTATATATATATATATATATATACTTTCCAATTTTAAATATTATTTAAAATTGGCTTTAACATATATATATATATATATATATATATATATATATATATTTTAAATATTATTTAAAATTGGCTTTAACAAAAGTATATTATCGACACTTTTTCCTTCTCTAAAAATGTTGATAATATACTTTTGTTCTTATGCTTCGAATTTATAGTTAAATTTTGATTCGTTTACACCTCTAAGTATTGTTTATTTTGATTCGCTTACACCTTTTATTTATTTCAAGTATTTGGAAATTTATATGAATTTGATTTTAAAAATGATGTAGTAGAAATAAATATAACGTGCTTTGCAAAATAATATAAAGTTCACATCATTTAAACCAGACAAATAAGTTTAGTATCTGTTTACACTGTCCATTCACTATTTACTTTAGCTAGAATTGTTGAAACTGACTAACAATGGTTTGTTTGAGTTAAATTCTTAAAGTTCGTGACATTTGTCTATACACACTATCAGGGAATTCGAACAAGCAAATAAATTCAAGAATGCACATTGAGATTGAAAACCAAATACACACGTGAGACACAAAAACTTTTCGTACACTTATCAATTTATTTCAGACAAATGAAAACTTGGATTATAATATTTATGGCCATATTACTGTAAAACTTTATCATTGAGCAAAAATAACTCTCTAAAGAGCTTTACTCAAAGTGTTACTTAATTACTTTGAGTAAAGCTCTTTAGAGAATATGTATAATGATGTATGAACTAAATAATATTTATTTAGTTCATACATCATTATACATATTCTCATATGAACTAAATAATGATATTTATGGATCCAAAATAATGTGTTTTTTTAAGAAATATATTTAATAATTGTCTCCACCCAACTTTATTTTTCTGCGGTAAGATGAATCAAAAAATACCTAATCTGAAATTAAAGTAAAATATATTGCAACACTTTAAAAAACAGTTGGATTTCTTAATAATGCATAATTTGGTTATTCTGAATAAATAATTTGTAATATATTATTTATTAAAATTAAAAAATTAATTTTACAGTGAAATCGTCAAATATATTATACACTTTTCAGATTTAGTATTAATAATTTAAACTAGGGTATATATTTAAGGTTGTAAAAGAAGATAAAAATTATATTTGCATATAAAAAATCAATTGAATGCATTTTCTATATATAGTTACATAGTTTGACCTGTACGAAACACTAAAAGCTAAATGTTGAATATCATTTATGTTATAATCATAAGAAAAATGAGAACATACATGAAATATTTCTTCCATATATAACATTTAATTATTAGCTTATATAGTATAGTTTAATAAATTATATATTCATGGTTTGATTTTATTATGATCAGCAGTTAGATTTTTCCTCGTAAGATTATATATTATTTGTTCTCTGAAGAAATGATACGGGCCACTGCATATCAGACATGACTTATCTATTTTATGAAAGCCATTAGGAGTAGATCCATGGTTTTCTTATCAAATAAGGCCATTCAAGACTTCGTACAAGCTATAACTTTTTTCTCAGTTTCTATAGAAGAGTGCAATCATAAAGGTTAGAAACTGTAGGGCAAGGAGTTTAGTTATTCCTCAAAGAACTGGGCGTATATTAAGAGTTGAATTCATAATATATATTTTTCTATTTTTTACAAGGAAGCAAATTAAATAATTGAAGTATTTCACAAATGAAAAGCTTCTGATTTCGTCAATTTTACATTTGTAATGTTCATCACCAAATATTTATTATAATATAATTAATAATGCAGAAAATTTATATGACAAACAATTAATGTTATCAAAAATAACGATGTTCAAATATGTTCCTTATCAGTTATTCTCTAACTTCTGCTTCTTTCTAAAATTATATTCATCCTATTTTCCTAATTTTTAAATAATTTATCCTGCATTAGTTACATAACCACATGTCGTGTTTGCCATCGACCGCATTTTTTTCATAAATTTCTTCTACTAAATGTTTAGAATTTTTTAGTAGACCTGAATAAAACAATATTATTTAAAAAAATTAAGATTAAAAAAAATAAATACTTAAAATTAAAACAATGATTTAATAAATAAAATAAATATATAATTATAAATAAACAAACTATCTAATTTTATAACTAATTTTAAAGACATAAATGGAAAAGATATCAAAACCGATTAGTGCACAAGAAATAAAATATAAACCGAAGCAAAACTATTAAAAATGACAAAAATGTTAGTTTGTTGGTTGAGTTCCTTATATTATTTCATACAATAAGATTAGATGTATATCCTATAAAACTCCAAGTTGCTTTCTTAATAAGGTTTCTATTTTTTTAAGATGTTTACATTTTCCTTAATTGATACTTGCCTCTTAATTGAATGATTTGATTTAAACACAGTGTGAAATGTCCTCATAAGTAAGTTCATTTATAAACAAAAGGCACACAGAACATTGACAATGAAAAAAAATTACATAAAAGATTTATTTTTCAGTTTAGAAATTATATGTATTTTTCAATAAACACTTTAAACGACTTATTATCTCTACAACATTTTATGAATATTCAAAAAGTGTTCATATTTTTAAGTGTTATCATAATCAATAAAAATATCCCTTATGTCTAAAATGTTCTGGAAATCTGCTGAAGAAATTTTAGTACAATAAAGATATATATTGATTTAAATGTTCATAGTTTTTCTATTCCTTGCTTTCTGGAATTATTTTACACCTTTTACTGCTATTTTATAAAATAATTTATCATATATTTGTTTCAAATGCTCCATCAAAATTGAATAATTTAATATATTTTAAAACCCATTCTTAAAAGAATGTTTTTATAACGTAAAAGCTAAGAAAAAATTAAACAAAACAATAAATAAAATGTTAAAATGCAGGGAGTTATTCAAATTTGTCGAAATTATTAAAAACTTTGAAGCAGTGGAAAATGCAAAGAAAATATGTTAACGATGCTTTTAATAAAATTTTAATTATTAATTTTAAAATTTAATCTATGTGTGCTTAATATGTAACAACTAAATTATTTTTGTCTCATATTTATGCAAAATTTCAGAATGGGAATTCCTATATTTGATTTTGGGCTATTTTCAACCATTTCAACATCTCATGTCCCCTTAAGTGTCGATATTTTAAAATTAATCTTCTTGATGTTTAATTGTATCATTTGTTTCCTAACCTTCCACTATTTGTGTGCGTCCATAAATAGATTAAAAATTATCAATTCTTGACATTTCTTTTTAATTGATAGCTTCAATAGATTCTCAAGTTTAGCATATTTTTTTAAAATACTTTCTCCTAGCCAAAACTAAGAACAGTGCACAATGTAACTTAGGAATATTTAAAAAACTGAAAATGGTAAATAATTTCCAAACTTGAAACTTTTATTGTTAACCCTTAAATTGCATACTTAGTAAATTTGTTTGAAAGAAGAGTAGTTTTAATTATTATTTATAGTGTAAGTTTTTAAATTAAAACAAAAATATTTTTTAAAACACAACTTAAAATTTTATGTAATTTAAAATAAGTGTTTTTATTTATTTTCAGGAAAATATATCTATTCAAAATTAATATTTTTATTAACTAATCATTAGTATCAAATATCGACTCAATTCAAACAATTTCTTTTATTCTCATTTCAAATAATTACATACATATAATCTTAGTAAATAAAAATAGTTCAATATAATAATATATTTATCAGTTTTCTTGTTAAAATGTTTATTTTATAACATATTTGTTACATTCATATTTCATAGATTTAATTTACATCAGTTTAAAAAATTGTGTTTTAATTAGGTGAATTCTTATCAATTTTAAAGTAAAGTATGAGCTGTCTTTTCCAATATAATGGATTTTTTCAAATATTTTATGATCAGTGTTATACAAAATGCTTTCAAAATTCTGATTTTTCTTTTTAATAAAATTGTAATGTTTCTGTCATATATATATATATATATATATATATATATATATATATATATATATATATATATATATATATATATATATATATATATATATATATATATATATATATATATATATATATATATATATATATATATATATATATATATATATATATATATATTGTAAATGGATATTTTTTACTTACCAAATACAATTCTTCGGAAAATACAATATTTAATACCTGAAAATATTTAACACTTTATATTGTCAATAAAAATGTTTAATAAAAAATTACTGCTTTAGTAAAATTTTATACAGTTCTTAGGGATAATTTCTTAATCAATGAAGATTTATTATACACATTAGTGAAAATATAATTCCATTTTTGAAAATGTCATTATCATTCAATAAGGAAATCTCTTACTTTCATTTTTTTATTATTGAAAGATCGGGGTTTTATCCGAAAATGTGACACACAGTATTTTTTTCAAAAAAGTAATAATTTTTCATTATGATAACAAATAGCACACCTCAATGAATATCAGATCTTATTTATAATGCCGTTTCTCAATATATTACAAAGAATTGTGTCAGAGAAAATTCTATAACGTCTCATCCAATAACCTTTATTAATTTTATTCCTATATTGCTGTATGCAATAATTTTTGCTGTAACGATTTCCCTGGACCAACTGTTTGCTAACCTACGGGTTAGGAATTGGAAATCTATAGGTTTCATTATTTTCTGTGTACATCTTGACTTACTTCTAATGATTCATTTTGTAAGTTTATTTACATTTATCGACTTAGTTAAAATTAGAAAGAAAGTGAGTAAATTTCTCTTAAATAAGAATTTTGAAGATGTAATTGATTACCATCTCAACTTCCCCCTACATCATGTTCTTTACTAAAATAGATGGTTTCGTGTTGGTTTTGCACCAATTGTACCATCAAAAATATTTGTATTTACATCAAAACTACAAAATTTATTTATAGTGACAGTATAAATAAATTTATAATGATTCAATAAAAGTGCATTTATTGAAATATTTTAGAAACTATTGGAAATATCAAGAAATGATGAAATTAATCATATCGATATGAGTATTTCAACGTAAATCGAACTCCAACAAGTTACACAGGAAAAGGGTTAATCGATAATTATAGAAAAAATAATTAAAATGAATAATCTTTGGTAAGACATGCTAATAATTAATTGTAATACACTCGCAAAGTTATTGTTAATAAACAAATATTATTATGATGTTTTTAGTTTGGACATGAAGTTTGATTAAAAAAAAATAAAACTGAAGTCTGGTTGTCACCTAAAAGTCATGTTTTGCAGAACTAATTCAGTTGCGATCAACAGCTTAAGTAGATTATGACCACTATACGCAAACAACCAGAAGTAAAAGAAAACTCCATAAACTGCTTAGCTGAGGGCATATAGTTAAAAATTCAGCTAGGCAAAGTGGAAGCACAGCCATTGAATTATGAGAATCCAAACAATTTCTGCCTGAATATCTCACTGGAATTCTTGAGAGATATCAGATAGATTATGATGTAAAATTTGCATGTTTATCTTTTCTTTTAATCTCTCTTATACTTGTAAAATCCTAAAATTGTTAGGTTCTATTCAAAACCAAAAAAATTCTCTGACAGGAATTTTTAAAGAATTAAAGTTTTGCTCTCAAGGCTTTTAGTTTTGTTAGTCACCCATTAAATAAAAATAATTTTTTTAAATACTTAGCATTAGATTATTTAATTACTTTATCACATAGTTTTATATTATATTGAGTGACTTAATGCTTCTCAAAATCATTACAATTTTATTAATGTTTTTTTTTTTGTAATTTTATTTATTCATGTCTAACACAAGCTACATGTTTGTACCATATTTTAAATGTAATCACTGGTCTTAAAAAGTATCCAAATGACAATTTTAAAAATTGTTCCGCAAGAAAGCAATTCTGTTATTATTTTTTCGACAAACTATATTGAAAATCTAATAAGCACTTTAGATCACAAAATAATAAGTTTCACGAAATACATAATGTTCTATTTTTCATTTATATACCTTAAGTAGTAATTTTAGAAGTGCTATTACAGGTATAAAAGAGCAAAGCAAATTGCTTTATAGTTTTATAAAAAAAGTGGCAAAAGTAATACCTAATATTATTTATCAATATTGACGAAATGATATATTAAAATGAAATGCTTGACAAATGCACATAGTTCATACTATTAATATAGGAAAAGATTTTTTTCTCTCGTTAAACTTAATGTTCATCAGACAAGCTACTCCTTTTCCATAATATAAGTACACGTAACAATATACACATTATATGTAATAATAAAGAGTAAATATGTCTGTAATGATAAGGAAAAAGGAAACAAATAGGAATTCAAAAGCATTATTGTTGTCGTGTACCATATAGGCTGACATTATGGGGTGTGCTGCTCCACTTTTCCAACTGAACCATATTTAAGTGTGGAGTCAGACTTCCTCAGTGCACACATGCTTTAGGTACCCGTTTACAGGATAGGCAATTATTCATAACACGTTTATACAAGGAAAGGACAAAGACAAGATAGATAGGAAGAAAAGTGCATCCCTGCCCGAACCAGGATTCGAACGCATGACCTCCCTATCCATAAACAGGCACGTTCACCATTACACAAGTTGGGCGGCAAAAGAATTATTAGTTAACGTAAGTAAGAATCAAATTATTTACTGATATACTCACAAAACTCCTCATCATATGACCGTAATGTAAGTCTTCGTATAGGAATAATAAAAGAAAAATATAAAAGCTTCAAAAAATGCCAACTAGACATGAAATATTCCATAATTACAAGTATGTGAAAAGCAAAATTTAGAAAAAAGTAAAAAGTTTAGAATTTTATTATAACGCACATAAACTTTTATAGTGTTGTGTATTCAGAAGACACAATATTATATGTATATATACAAGGATACATTTATATATTTACATAAAAGTGTAAGAGTATGTGTTTGTGAGGCAACAGAAAAAAGGCATATCAACTTAAATCTTTTATCATTTTAAACGTTCACAAGTATGCAAAATTAAAACAAAACATGTGTTAAATGTTATTAACGAGGCCAAGACATAAAATACTCAAAGCCAATTATCAATCATGTAAGGAATATTCAAATTACTAAAATTTTTACGTATTTCTATTCATCTTAATTTTTCTATAATGTCATATAAACTAAAAATTTTTAAAAACTGTATGCATGATTTACACTTCTAATATTAACCCTAGATTCATTTAATTATTTATTGTAGTGGGTGTTTCATCAATGATTGCATTCCGAAAAATTGTTGAGGTTTCTAGTATTAAATGTTTTCTGAGAGATAATTTAATTTTATAATACTAAATATATAGCTCTTTCATCAATCATTCACATCTGTTTGGTAATCAAATGCTTATTTTCTCTCTAATAAGATAATCTACATACTTTATATTGAAAACCTCATAAAAACTGAGTTAAATCAATACTTGCTGAACAGCAGGTATATGTTTCAGCAAAAGAGCTGGGTTGTCATGGGAAATGCTAACAAAAAAAGAAATAGCAGCAAAATTAATTTCTTTCCTCTTATCTTGTAAGGAATTATAAATATCAATTCTAATATGTAAAAAAACAGTGATATTTACAAACAATAATCCCAAAATTCTGTTGATGTTTACAATGTGGAAGAGTAATTAATGATTATAGCAATTAATTACGGAAATAATCAATCTTCTGTAATTAATCAGAATTATTGAAAATTCTGTGATTTAGTTTCCAATTTTTTTTATTTATTTTTTTTATTGTCATTGCTTTACCTACGAGGAAATAAACCATATGTTATAAGAATGAGATGAGGTGAAAATATTTGTAATTATTTTTGAATCTGGAAGTATTTAAAATTTAAAAAATAATTAGCTATGTTATATCATAATTTTACAGAAAATGCAAATAACATTTCAATTTACTAATTTTCTAAGTTATGACAAGCATCATATACAGAGGGAGTATATAGTTTACTGAAAACAGCCTTTGATAAGAAACTTTTCTCAATTTAGTCAAAGGTTTTTCCTGCAAATATTGAACTTTTTAACTGTAATATATATATATATATATATAATAACTGGAAAGCAATAACTGGAAAGATTTTAAGAAGAACTTATAGAACATAAACGAATAATATTTTCAAAGACCTGCTTATCGCACATACTTAAAACTCACAGATATTATACTTTCTTTCCTAATCTGGATTTCTTTTAGCACTTAATTCTAAATTATAAACGAAATTATGTTAGAAATAAATTTATTTATATATATATATATATTCATTTTTAACATAACTGCAATTATTATTAATACATTATATAATATATATATATATATATATATATATATATATATATATATATATGTGTGTGTATTAAAAGGCTGCTATGTATCACCCCGATATATCTATATAAACATCAGGGGGTGGGGGCATTTTTATCAATGAATGCCTAAAAACTAACTGAATAATCAGCAGTGCATTCAACAATTGACTATTTATGGTTAGAGTTGAACTCTTGTAATGATTAATCAAATTGATTTGAATTTATTTAAAATTGTAGATCAATTTCAAATCAGTCTTTATGAAGAAACCATTTGGCCATAGAAAAACAAAACCAAACTGTGTAAGCAGATGAGGAGGTATATAAAGTTTATTTTCTCTTTTATATTTGGAAGATGATATATGAATACTTACATTTAAATACACATTGGCTTAGTGAGGAATAAAATTGGGAGTAAGTGTATGAAAATAACTGGGCATGAATAAGAATGTATGATCATCGTTAGTGTTTCCATTTATACGCTATAATATAGCTACGAACACATTTGAAATTTTGTGAAAACAAATAATATAATTTACAAATTTTAAATTGTAATTACTTGAAAATAAATTTTTTATGGTGTTTAAATTGGTATTTTTATAAATTTATTTCTATTTCAAGTTTACCAGCAGCTATAAGAATCATTTTAAAACTTTCAATCCCAGAGTTTCGTTTGAAAAAAAAATTCTTCAATTATACATATCAATCCAGTAAAATAAGATTTATTAGTCTTCCATTATAAACAAGGCATTTAATTCAAAGGTTTGATTTCTAAAATTTAATATCCCCCCCCCCATGTTCTTTACACAAAGTGCATTAACAGATATTATATTTGGTCGTTATTTGTAACAAACCCTGGGTACTTGAATTCTTTTTTTCAACTAGAGCATGCAATAACGTATTCCATAAATTATTTTTGAGAATTATTTTGAGAAACTGAGACTTTAAACAGAAACCATTTTAAGTATAAAAGAGAAGCAGATACTGATTTTTAAAATTAACTCAAGACTAAGTTTTTTTTATTATGTTTGATTCTAGATTGTGGGATTTAATATCAACATTTTTATTATTCATGACTTTATACATTTAGGTATCATACAGCCTATATTGAAGAGAAATTTTGAATATTAATGAGGAGCAATATGAATTTATGTAGAATTTTCCTAATTATTCACCTTTAGTATAATATCGAAAAAATAACAACAAGATATTGAAACATTAATCATTTAAAACATGATGTTGTTTGCTATATATTGTTATAGATATATTGTTTGTGTTTGTTATGTATAATAAACTTCGGAGAACAAATTTCATGTCCAATATTACTAAGCAATAAACATATTTTGCTTCCAATGGTGGTTACAAAAAGTATATTTCAACTCTAATTTTTTTTTTATAATTTAAATAAGAATTTTCTATCTTTGTGTCGATTTTGAAAAATCGAATTTATCGTCATGTTTATAAATTTTGGAATTGATTCATTTGGCAAAAACTATTGCATATTTTACATTTGAGTTCTTTATTCTTACAGAATAAAATTATTAAGCATGACCTCAAATTTAAATTGAAGTAAATTGCTTGATTTTATAAATTAATAGTAAGCTATTTGGTTTTGTTATACTATTGGTATTACAATTATAGAAGCGTATTTGTGGATTTGTTTTATCACAATTATATCTGCATTATTATCCAGTTGAGAAAGAAAATAAGTATTTTCTTTTATTTAAAATCAAATTTTTGTTTTTGTAAGATAAATTTTATATGTTCTTACTCTCTTTAAAATTCAGTAGTAACATTAAAGCTGTTTAAAACATAATTGTATTGTTCATACATTCACAAGAATTTTACTCATACAAATATCAGCTATAGCTGAGGAGTCATTAATTTGGAGATGGTTGTTTCGCTAATTAAATTACATATTTAGTTGCAATTTTAGGAAATATTGTTAAATATTTAGTATGAATTATTTTACATTTTAAATTAAAAACTTAAATATATATTATGTACGTAACTGTTATTTTATGTTTTGATAGAATCAGAAGTATTATATTTAAAATTAATTCCGTAAAAAATAAATCCCTTTTTTAGTCCCTTCAAATATTTATTAAGAAGTAGAATTTGTGATCCTAATTTATAATTTCAAGCGTTCTAATTTATAACAACAAACATTCTTTTTAAAATTAGCCTGAAATGTTTTGACTAAATTTGTATTGATAAAATGCTTCAGATTAATAAGGCATCTCAACAAAAATTGAAAGGATTTCCCATACATTTATTTTTGTCTTAGGCTGCGTAACATTCCAAGATCCAACGTGTGTAACTTGGCAAAATAATTGAAGTTTATATTTTGGTTAATTGTTTTAAATGCGTCTTAGGAAAAGTATTTAAATAAAAACTTCACAAAAAACTTAAATCTGATACAATGTTTAATACTTTTCAGCAACATTCTCTCCTTTAGGGATATTTAAAGATAATATAAATACAAACCCATTATAATCGGAACTAACCGAGAAACTTCGTGTTTCTCTGCATTCAAATCTGGTGAAATCTTTCTTAAATTAATATAATTTTCTTCATTTGTCATAAAATTACTATCAAAAATACACGTGAATGATTTTTAATGATGCATTTTTCTATTTTAAAATCTGTATGACTTGCAAACTTTTGCTTAAATTGAAGTAATTTGTTTTAATTTTGAATGTAAATAAGTCAAAACTAGATTAGAGATGCTGATATGAGTAAGAAACATGGAATAATATAAATAATTAAAAAGTCTAAATTTTACATTTTGTATTAGAAAGAAATCGCCAATTCCTTATTTTTCTTCAGACAAAAAAGACATTTTTCCGAAAATTGCCAATTTATTTTTTAAATGTTAGGATCCAAATATTCGTCATAGATTAATTTTTCAAAGAATATAAAATTATAAGTATATTTTTACACGCTTTAGTTAAAACATTATGCCCTCCTGCCTTTGTTCCTCTTCAGCATTCTTGTTGAATACTATGTAACCTAGCCTCTCATTAACCCATCATCAATTAACCACTTGGCAGCTGTTAACGTAGAGTTTGGCGGAAATACTATTTACTTATCACATCAAAATAAATCATTACCTAATTATTAATTACCTTTTTTGTACGAATTTATCAATTTTTAAAATATCCCATTTATTTACAGATTCAAGACACTCGAGCTTTTGCATGGTGAGATTATTTTCTTTATACATTATATTTTTTATTCAAGTGCTCTTTTGTGAATAACAAAACAGGAATATTTATATTTGGTAAAGAAATAAACTATACTTTTAAGGTAAAAATGTAGCATAGATTAAAATTTAATTACATTTTTAATACATTGCTCTAAATTTTAAATGTTTATTACCAGATATTAATAAAGTTTTATCAAAATGATGAAGCTAAAAAAGAGATTGAAAATGATAGGAATGAGATGGAAAAGGAAAATTTCTTTCAATAAGTTCGTAGATTTTAAGATCTTTATTGCATTGCCTATATTAACTACAATATTGTTAAAGTTTGATTATAATGATTTTTTAAGGAATTTCAAGTGCATAAGTATTACGTTTATTTTAAATCTTACCTGAAATATTTAACTCATTTATCTATCTTACTGAACATATTGTTAATTCCTAACTTTAAGAAATAATGTAATTCAATAATTATCTCTTTTTTTTAAAAATCAAATATTTTCTATACTTTTCAAATGTAAAAAGGAATTATCTTTTTTTTAAAAAATATCATTCTATTTCTTTCTGTTAAATTAAATGTTTTCCCCAGCTTATGAGTCACTCTGAAAAAGTATAATAAGAATATTTCAAATTCCCTCTTTAGTTACGTAAATGAAATTTCTTTAGGTTGAAAAATGTTTCTCACGAATTCTGTACTTTAATTTTATTTTTGTATTTGAAAATGTTGATTTTAATAATTTTTTGCTGTAATATTTTTGATAAACATTTTGTTTTTTAGTTCTAAATTGCTTTATAAATTAATTATTTCTATCAAAAAAAATACTTTTATTTTGAAGTAAAATAAGTTTTGTATTATTTTTGTTACATAATGAAGTACATATGAAAAATTTAAAATTGAATCATTAATTGATCATTGTAGTTACTTAATTTTTCTGAATATATAAATATCCTTAGAAATGGGATTCTAAGTTTTTTATTTATTTCAACAACAAAAATAATACTTAGTAAAGACCTATCAAAATCGTTTAGTAATAGAAATAGTTTACATACCGTAAACTACAGGATACATCTATTAGTTATATTTAAACATTGAAAAACTTAAATGTTTAAAATTTTACACATTTCATAATAAGTTTCTGCATTTAAAATTTTAAAAATTGTAGATTCTGATACAATTTGTATTTATAATGCATTGGCTGAATTTTTTATTGATATTATATTATTCAATATATATATATATATATATATATATATATATATATATATATATATATATATATATATATATATATATATATATATATATATATATATATATATATATATATATATATATATATATATATATATATATATATATATATATATATATATATATATATATATATATATATATATATATATATATATATATATATATATATATATATATATATATATATATATATATATATATATATATATGTATATATATATATATATATATATATATATATATATATATATATATATATATATATATATATAAAACAAACAATAAAGTATCTACAAAATTAATCGCATAAAGCTTTTGGGAAATTTTGATTTATATAAGTTTATTTTACTCATGAGAGATTCTACTACCACTTTTAGCATGAACACTGACACTACACACTACCAGACTAATAACTTAAAACCACTCGTCAAACTAATATAGACGAGCAAATTGGATATCAAGGATTTGCACTACTGAACACAATAATCTAGCATTTCTCAATATGATACTAGCTTGGCTTTACATTGAGTAAAATATATATATATATATATATATATATATATATATATATATATATATATATATATATATATATATATATATATATATATATATATATTTTTGTATAAAGCACCCTATTTCGTGAATATGCAGCTTGCAAGTATACATGGATTGTAGGCACTGTGAACTTAGTCACCATCCCTGAGTTGTGACAGAGCTCTTTTGAGCTGAAGGTCTCGGGTTCATATCTATCTATCATTAAACAAAGGAAGATTTAGGCTGTGCATCTATTTCACATGTCTGTTGGGTTGAGTGCTTGAGAGTTTTTCGAATTTCCTCCCTTGCTGTTTCTCCTTTATCACTAGCACTGAAAAAGTTTTCCATAAAAGCAGGATATTAAAATGAATTAAAGAAGTTTCACAGATTGTAAGGTTATCCCTTTCCCGGAGTCAATAACTGAATCTTGAAAAGTAATTCTAGAAAAGTAAAATATTATTATTTATTTGTTAATGCTTACAGGGAGTTGCTATATTCAAAATTATAATTTACATTTTTTAGATGATTTTGAATTCAGTTCTGAATTTATATCGTCACGCATTTTACATATTGTTTCACATCTAGGAATGACTTGAACTCAGTAACACGATTATGGTAATTATGAGCATAAGTACTAGTGAATATTACATTCTCAGTTTCTTTAACTACATTAAAACTAACTGAAACAACTAATTTACTGTATGCATCCTTATTACCCCATCCACACTATTATAGTTATTTCACAAAGTAAATTTCCATCATGTATAGATACAAACAATTTTAGAACATTTTCTTTTTCGGAATTTTTATCCGCGTATTAGGTTTATTTCAATATTTGTTACTTAAGGCTTAATCTAATTCTTATTAATGATCAGTTTCAATTTGTGTGAATAATAAGCTTGTTTTTAATATTAATAGCTTACAGAAAGTGTATGGAACATTGCGCATTGCATGAAAAAGATTAATTGCAATAATAATATTATGCATTTTTATCAAAGATAAAAGTGTTACTATTTTACACAAATAATGGAGATAAATGATGATGTAAGTAAATTGATGTCAAAAAATAACATGACTAGAAGCATTACTGCCAGCATCATTTTTTTAATAATAATTAATGATGTATAGCCGAGATTAACAACATCGCTTAACGTGCTTTGATTACTATAATTGCATATGTAACACAATGATTTACTCTTTCTACAGTTCTAATAAGTATTTTTCCCTATATTCTATTTTAATTAACAAAAAGTTTAAAAATATTTTTTTAGAAATATTCTAATCGATTTTGTTTTAAGATTTAAAGTAAAAACTTTTGTATTTCCAAAATAAATTAAAGAAATTCTTTAGTGTATTATAAATTCAAATTGTAAATTGCAAAATAAATGTAAATGTTTCTAACAATTACAAAGCTATCCTTTATTTTTTAGAGACACCCTTTTTATATTTAAATGATTACAGAAATTCCTATATAGTCATTTATTAGAAATAAAAAGCAAATTTACGCTTTTCCAAGGGGCTATAATTTCAGTTCAAATATTTGCAATTTATTTTCTTTAATTAAAGCATTCATAAAATCTCACTCAGATATTATAAGCAATAATTGTAAATTTTAGATGACTACATTACAAATTTTAACCAATAGTTCTTAATCACTGAAATTTACACACTCACAACTTCTTTAAAAATTAACAAAACTCACTCTGACAATTCTTAGGTACTTAAACTGAAATCACGCGTTACACATAACATTAACTTAAACATTTATAAGAGGAAATACTCACTCCTTCAATTTCAAAATAACTAAAATTGTCAGAAGGAAGTCAAATCTTTCCATGTAATCTTTTACTAAAATCATTACATAACTCAAATTATCAGAAAATATCAATTCAATTCCATTTTCAGTGAGTTTCTTAAAACCACTCACTGATTTAAATCAGATTAAGCCAAGAAATTAATTCTAACTAATCATAATTTTTTATAAAAAGATTTGGCAAAACCCAAAAGGAAAACAAAAAAAAATTTTTTATATGTCCGATTTCGTATATTTTACTAGCTGATCTTAATTTTCTACATTAACTAATTAAAAATTTCTTAGACAAGAAATTTTATGAAATTGTTTCTAACGACAATTGAGGAACGGTTCGTTTTGGATGTTATTACTTTTTCATATTGAATTTAATAATTATAGAAAATATCCTAAGCATCATAGAAAAATTGTAATTTTTGGCTTTTTGACAGTAATTTTACTTATAAAATGTTATCTCCTTAACAACAGCCTTGAAACTTGTCTTCTTGGTCTTTTCGTTCATTAGTAGGAATGTTTGCAATTTCAACTTTCCCTGATTAGTTAAATTTCGAATCTATTTCCAATTTTATTTTATAATCCCCTTTAAATACTTTTAATCCTTATACTTAATCACTATTTTAATTTTTAATGTATTAATAGATTTTTTGTATAGATATGTACACATCAAAAATTAGGATTATATATTAGGCAGTTTTGTTTGTAAAAATAATTGTTTCTAATTTTGTTTCTTTTGCCTTTGTTTAGTTAGCATTACTTTTTCTTTTTCGATGGCGTTGGGAACAACTAAGTTCCGTTTCATTTATTCCTCAGAATCTTTATACAAATGAATTCAAAACACTTCCCCCTTTGCCCCTATTTTCGATTAGAAAGGGAATCACACACACACACACATATATATATATATATGTGTGTATGTATATATAACTAATGCATCGTATCTGCCTACAAGACAATTAATATAATGTTACTAAAAAATTTTTAACATAACTCAGGTATGAATAAAATAAATTTTTGAAACACATTATAATAGAATTTTAATTTTTGTGTTACAATTCATATATTTTATGGAATTTAAGTATTTAAATGATTGAATGAATATAAGTAATCTTTATAACTTTTGTTGCTTACCAAGAACAAAATGTTTTACACAATATTTGATAAAAAATTTTAACAAGAGTTCTGATTCATCCATCATCATCAGGTTTCATACATTATCATACCTCAAAACATTTGGGCTATGAATATTTGAGCTACATAAAATTAGTGGTCTTAAGAGTAAAAATCGTAGTAATTTTAAATATGGTTCGGTATAAGTTAATAATGAATTCATAATCCTTAGCTAATAGTTTTATGCAACTTTTAAATTATCTATCTTCTCTATCATTCATTTACCACCAAATTTAGATACTCCTTGAGAATTTTTTTTTAAATTTTCTTTGAAAAGAGCAAATATTTTACTTTAGTGCTTATAAATTTCTTTCTTCTGGTAACTATTTTTTTAAGAATTAAAGGAATTATTTCACAGAATGCTAAGACTTTTAGAGATGTTTCTCTTTACAAACTAAAAAAAAATATTTTTCACCACTTTGGTTAAAATTACAAACATTACGTATTTATATGTATCCATTTATCATTTACAAGTAAATTTGTTATATCTTTTTGAAGTTCTTAAATTCTTGATGTTTGGATAAGTCAAATAAGCAATCACTCACACACAATAGTGTAAAATACTATAAAACAACATTTAAAGTAAGAGGAAAATTATTCGTATTCCAAAACTGATACGTTTGTGCAGTATTCATTAAATTAAAGGACACATCCTTTTTATGCTTAATTTTAAAATGTGGTTCATCTAAATTTACTTTACTACCTTCTAGTCCCATAACATGTTTTGAAATTTTATCAAAGTGAGAATACAATTTCTGCTTAAAAAGTAAGTACTATTTTTTCATATATTTTTATTCAGACTCTATTTACATTTTATTAACACCACTCTCATCAAGAATTCATTTCACTTATTCAATCTTTCTCTACGTAATAAACAATTTAAGAAACATTTTTTTTTATCTTAGTTCTGGAAATAAAAACTACATGCAGTTAAGATTATTTCTTGAGAATTTTAAGACTCAATGATGAAGAACATATTTCTCATCATTATCTCTCCACACTTTCTCTCCATTTTTCCATATAATTTAAATTCTTATAACAGAAAGTATATATAAAAACAATTCTTCTATGGTTACATCCTGCTCCAACTGATGCCAAGATTATTTTAATCATTTAGAAGTTTCTTGTTTTGAATTCCATAGAGTTATTGATTACTCTCTGTATACTCCTTTTAAAATCTTCACTTAATAACCATTCTGTCAACATTGGATTTTCTGTAACGATTTTCCTCATACATTCTAGAGCAATGTATTAAATTTTCACAAACAGAGTTTATTTATTTCCTAAATAATTTTTTTTCCTAAATTGACAAAATTTTCTTATATAATTTATGTTCCTTGATAGATAATTTTGGTTAGATGCTATAGATTGTTATGAAGTATCTCCATACAGTCCAGTGATTTTGATTTACCCACATGTATATAAATTAAAGATTATATTACTGACAATTAAAAGTGCAGAAACAAGACAAAAGTCATTTGTTTTTAAAGCCCATTTATTTAACAAATGATAAAGAACAAAATATAGTGCATACATGATTCCAAGCATAAAATCCATGATTTTATAACTCCCTGGAGCTATCTTACCAAATATCACTTTAATAACAACTGAACAGCATGTTGTTAGTATGATGGTTAATTCATCATAGGTCTCGCATGCGATGAAATATAGTCTATGCAAAACGCCGATACATGCTGAGAATCCCATTATCGACTTGCACTTGGGGTAGATAACTCCTCTCATGAAGCAATGCTTTCAAAATCTCCGATACAGATATAGGAGGTGGTTGAGGAGTAGCGATTCTTCGGTCAAGCATGTCCTACACATTATCTATCGGATTTAAGTTAAATAAACCATTCCATATGGATGGTATTCTCTAATTAAATGCAGTTCTTAACGATGTTTTCAAGCCAAAAGAAAAAACACGCTTTCCTCCATAAATACAAATTTATCACCCACACACCCTCAAGCAAACGAATATGTTTTTTCAGATCGATTTCCCGATAAGTTTGGCCTGTGATGTTTCCGATTTGAATATGCATATCTGCTCTAGAGCCCAGAGTAATGCTTCTTCAAACAAGAACTCCTTCACCACCATAACCCTGGTGTTTAATGAAATTGTCTTGATGGTATTGGGTACCTGGCGTTCTCCATATGAACGTCCCACGTCAATCGTACAGGAAACCAAACATTGACTCGTCGGAAAAAATAGCTCAAGCCCACTGTTATAGTGTGTTCTCTACTCCAGGTGAAAATGAGTTGCCGTGAACGGAACACATCGGGCTGGATTATGAGCATATAGACCATACTATCTCAAATGCCTATGCAGGGTTTTCTTTGAAACGCGTGGTTGTACATGTGGCTGACCTGACAGGTCCACTTTTGTGCTCCGTCTGTTAATTCTGGTTTTCATTGCAAAATACCAGTTGCAATTCTGTTTTGTGACTCGGTGCAATTTGTGCTGTAACGTCTACTGACATTTCCATCATCTTAAAATCATTGCCACAGACTAAAGATGACACTTTGGACTATTCCTAGCTCCTCAGCTACTACCATGTACGTACACCCGTATTCCAAGTGGTAGATAATTCTACCACGTAAAACATTATCCACATGTGCCCTCTACATCATACCTATGAGGTCGTGACATTGAGAGCTGTATGGATAGATTATTCACACGTTTCCTTTTCTGCCACAGGTGCTTATACATCCATCTCTCAGACTCTCGTCCCTGTGGCTTACGCTCAGCATCATCAGGCACTTTCTGTAATTTGCATGCAAAGTTTGACCATGTGTAGGATATTTCTACAGGTGGCATTTTTCATGTCGCATTTGATTTCCGAGTTCGTCTGCATTATTTTAATTTATTTTAGATATATGCATTTTTAAACAATAGTTTTCTGCTTTATTAAATTCTGAGAAATATTTGTCTCATAAAAATTTATACTTTTTATAAAACTTATAGAAATATTGGCTGAATCAAATAATTCTTTCTGGAATTTTCACTTTAGAAACTTTATTTAATTTAAACTGATTCATTCCTTTTATTTCGGTAATCGTTAAAAATTCAGAATACTACTAATATGCATTGCCAGGATTGAAATTTAAGAATTAAGTTTTTACGTGATATAATAAATTCAATTCCCTCAACTACGCTACATTATTTCTTTTTTTAATCACAAAGAAAATGCATACTGATGAGACATAAAATAATGTTCACCACTCTTAAGAGCTGCATTCAAGAAACATTTTATTACATTGAATCCCTGTAAAAAGAACAAAAGTAACTTAATAGTGAATATTTATTTTCAATGTTCATATTGAGAGCAAGAACTGAGTTTAATGAACAATAGAAGTATTTTGTGCTGAAAAGGCATCTTCTGTAAAAATGAAACTTCAAACTTCCCTTCAGCCGAATTTGAATAATTTTTGAGTTTTTTATCACAATTTTCTTTATGAAACTTTTTCATTCCTTAGGTTTTAATTTAAATTAAAATTGCCAAAAAGACTATGCTTATGGTATTTATGAATGTGTAGTAGAAAAATTGAAAACACAAAATTTATTCGCTTCATTCATTTTCTGAGATATTCTCTTCTTTAAATTTAGCACAATCGTAAGTAAGACGAGTTTCTTACAGATTTTACGTACGTAATAAATGAGATCTCTATAGTTTCCGTTTTCAATTTTAATATTTATAGCAAAACTGTGTTGAACTGTAATTCTAGAGATCATATTTAAATGTTTTTCAAAAGAGTAAATGTTATATTACATTTCTATGATCCATTATCAGTTTCCAAAAAATTATCTATTTTTTATATTTATTTTCAGTATTTAAAATATTTCCCATTTTTTATATTTTATTTTATTTGTTACTGAATTTAAAAATTCTTTGCTTAAACTATACTGTCAAAGATTGTAAATCAAATTCATTCATTGCTGCATTACAAAGTCACCACATATTTCAATTAACAAACTCTGGATCTAGAAAATTCAACTTTGGGAAATTATGAATAATTTAAATATTTTTCTGCAAAATAATTTACACTTAAAATATTTAAAAAGGCAAATTTGAAATAAACTTGTGCATTTCCTGGGTTTTAATGATCCTCAAATTTAATGGTAAAACAATTTTCTAAAAGCATTTCTTCCGACACATTTCAAAATAAGTCATAAACTATTCCTTCAAACTTAATACCAAAGCAATTATTAAAAATAAGGAATATCTTTAAGTTTACTTTATTTATGAGTCAGCGCATTACTTCTGATTTCTCTAAGTTAGATTTTAATTTTGTTAGTTTTTAACTAAATTATTTCTCTAGGTTGAATGCAGGATACAAAAGAGATGAACTCTCTCTCTCGATTATATCTTCATCTCCATGTCCCTTTTTAAGACAACTGTCAAATTTGGAAGTATACGAAACAAGTGGGTTGCAATTCGTATGGTCTATTTAAATATTTATTTACAACAAATTAATAATTTATAGAAGAAAATATTAATTTAAATAATATTTCCATGGCAATTACTTGAACTGGGATAAAAGTATCAAATGAAGAGAGAACAATTACACAGAAAACTAAGTTACAATACTTTATATTGCTGGTTAGGTGGTTGACAAATTATCAAACTGTTTCCAGTGGAAATAAAATTATATACTGAGATATTTTATCACACAAGTAATTAATTTTTTTATAATTTACTGTATTTTCTTATATTTTTAATATTTTCTACAATTATTAATTAATTTCACAAACATTATTCCACTCTCTTTTATCATCCTTCAAAATTAAGCAATCCTGCTTTACTTATATGAAAATCTTCAGAATTTTGTGTATTTTATACAAAAATATGTTACGAAGCATAAATAAGAATAATAAAAGTTTTTTCTTTTTTATGTCCAACAGGGAATTCAATGTGCATCTTCTCTTGAGATAATATTAAAAGTCACCCTTTTCATATTCCTTCATATCTTCCCAAAACAGGTCATCACGCCAGAGATACCAACCGGAATCCCTGGAAAGAAAGAGTTTTTGTAATCGCATACATTATGCACTTGATGGATTATTTACCTCTGAATAAGAATTGTTTCTGTTTCCTGCAGAAGAAATGAGTATTGAGAAAATTTTTATCTCTTTGCATTTATTCTTTTAACCAACTAACTTGCAGCTTAGATAAGTAAGAATGAATAAGATTGTGGCATGTAAATTTAATAAAACAAGTATTTTAAGAGTAATATTTAGATTCTATTTATTTTTTCTTTTCTTAAAATGTTGACGCTTCTTTTTTATTATGAGATTTTACAATTTTTTCAACCCTATGCCCTTATTGAATTTTAATTTGTTATGGAATAAATTAAAACGTAAAAGACGGAGTATTTTGCAAATTGGCTTATAAACATGAAAATAGGAGCAATATTCAAATGCAAGTAGAGAGGGAGAGTTACTAATATATTTATTTAAACCTTTTTTTTTCACAGATATATATTTCCAATTAAATAAAATTTTTCATCAAGTAAATATTTTTCTTAAACTAATTTTCAATATAAAAAATCTTTCCTTAGAAAATAATAAATCTATTTTTTATGGAATAATCATTTACGTTGGGTGATATAAATATTTTGTTCACGAGTAATCATTTTCACATATGATTCCCTTTAATTATTTCACAATATTCTTATCAAAATCAAAAAGAAATTACTTTCAGTAACTGCAGCATAGTTTTTCATTTTTCTCCAATTATGATTGTCTTCATAATTTAGGAGATGATAGACAAATATACAGTATTTTGCAGGGATTACGTCAGTCTTTGAAAAATGTTCAGTTTATCAAAATTGTACAAATAAGATAATTAAACAATAATTTGTCTATTTTTGTAAGAATTTATAAATCTCTCTAATTTTTTTTAAAGCATTGACCATAAACAATAAAGAATAGCTTTAGAATCCAACGCAAATTCTAAATATACCAAATGTAGAACAGTTTATGTATTCAAAATTTCACTTAGAATCTCAACACCACCACACAGATAAAGCACATGAATAATCAAGTAGAAAAATATGATTCATTTACTCTAGAACAACCATTAATTAAACTGCTATTATCAGTCTAATAAATTGCTCCGATCAACAATCAACCACTTTATAATTTTCCAATCAATACATTGAGCTGAAGAAATCCATTCTTCATTAATTGATCTGTCGCCGAATCAGGATATGAAATGATTAGAATACAAGTGTTACGAGAGTCATCATCCGATAACTGTAATACTAATGTTTCAAGGTAGTTTCTCTGATGACGTGTCAGTGATAATTTCTAATCATGAAAGATGAATAATGACCCAAAAGTGCACTTTACAGTATTTTACTTTTTCATTCTTTAAATGCCAATTAGAAAAATGGAAGACATTAATATTTTTACAGCAGACAGTTATAGTTATTGCAGACACATAGAATAATGTAACAGTTATATGTTTGAATAACAAAGAGAGATATTCAAGGTACTTCATTTAGTTTTAATTAAATGTGTGTCAAATTTTATTTTATTTATTATTATTATAAAATGTATTTATATTTTAGTTAAATTTTATGACTAATTTTTTTCTCAAATTTCTTATTATATTTTTGAAGTATACTAAAATATTATTCTATTTTTATTTACTATTATGTTTAGTATTTTCTAGATGCTATATAATATTTTAAAAAATATATTTCTGAAAAAATTATGATGTCCTTGCAATTATTATGTACATCAAGAAAATTATAAATATCTGATTTATTTACTGCTTTACAATTTTAACCGTTAATTCCATTTTGCTATTAAGAAGAAATATCATAAATGAAGTTCAAAATGATAGTAAAAATTTAAAAATTAAGTATGTGAAAATGCAGAATTTGATTTGTGAGTAAAGAATATTTTATCTCAAAAACATTTGATTTTTTGTTTAAAAAGTTTTAGCTTCCAATAAAATTCATTTCATAGTGTAAATTCAAATTCTATAATTTCTTCCAACGTATATAATACTTTACAAGAAATAAGGTAATTTTTCTATCTTCTGAAAACTGAAGAATTATGAAGCTAGATTGGCTAATACTTACAAGGAGGAATAAAATATTATTAATGCATTGCATATATATATATATATATATATATATATATATATATATATATATATATATATATATATATATATATATATATATATATATATATATATATATATATATATATATATATATATATATATATATATATATATATATATATATATATATATATATATATATATATATATATGCCTGTGTGTGTGTGTGAAGAAAAAATAATTTATAGTTTATAGTAGATGTTTTATTTGTTTTATTTATGACATTTACAAAAATATCCTCTAAACTTGTTTGTATTATAAATTATTTACTGAATATTTTATCTTCAATAAAAACCTTTAATTAAATATCAATTTCAAAAATTGAGTTACATATTACATTTATTGTTTGAATTATAATTAATGATTATATTCTCCAAAATTTTAAAGTAAATACGATAAATAAATAGACAAAAATATAATAGTGTTAAAAAGTATAAAAATGATCTCAGGGAGAAAAATGTTCTTTTTCAAGAGCCGCCTAACAAAATGAGTAAACATTTTAGTTTTCCTTCCTTGTGAATTTTTTTTAAATAAACAGTATGTCTTGTTTACTGTTCTTGGGTGTTCTAAATAAATTATTTGTGAGAGCAAGTTGGCAAATACATCTATTAATTCAGTTAAGAAAAGCAATGAAACCATCCAAACTGAGACAATTTTACTCAATAAAATTAAATTAACCTGAGTTTCGAGCATCTATCAATGAAGAAAGCATTGACGAAAAGATAAAATTTTATTTTTTATTTTGAAACCTCCAGAGGGCTCTTATAATGAATTTAATACGAGAAATGTAGTGTTACTATTACTCTTCGTTTTTGTTGGAACCGTTCTAAGAGAAATGTCACGCACTGAAAATATTTTTTAAGGGAAAATTAAAACTCGGAATGTGAAATGTTTATAATATTGGTGGTACATAATTGATAGAATGTTTTTGTGGAATGCATTAAATAGGATATTGCAAATTATTTAATCATTGCACTTTTTTTAGTATTAATAGTGAAAAAATATTTACAGAAATGAAACCTTTTTTCTTGGTGTCTACCAAATTGACATCTGTACTTAAATTAAATCTTATCCCGTTGTTGCTCTCTGGCAAGCTTGAAGTACTGGTGACATTTTGTTCCAAAACTGTGCTAACAATGTCTATAATTAGTTTAAACTATAATGAACAATGATTTGAGCTCACCGTAAAATTGTTTATGTTGCAGTGCCAAATTCCAAATTTCTGCTTGTATCAAAAGCAAATGCGTGTGCTTCTCTTTTCTTCTTTTGATATTTTAATCTAATCTTAACAATTGGAAATAGAGGAAAAATATGTTCGGCATCAGATCGTCCAATTACCGTATATACCACATATTTTTAAGTCTAATAACAGCATTTACAGTTGGGAAAAAATATTTCTTTTGTTAATCATAATTGTTGCGAAAGCACTTCTTCTTTTCCCATTATGTTGGCAATGGAGAAATGATATAAAATGGGTACAAAAAGTGTCTTGGGTTCAATATTTAATAACTTTGAAGCTAAATGAGATTTTCAAGAGTTCCACTCCTTATCCGATTTACTTTTAACTTATCCATATGTGAGGCCTCTTTTCGAAATTCAAAACTGTTTTAAACAATGCTAATTAAAAAGTAAATAAGGCTAATAAATAGTAAATAGTAACTTTTGCAATTCGCCATTTTCCCTTAAGTATTTGTAAACATTTTATGTTGAAGGCTTTAGTCTGCAATAAAATAATGTGCAGAAACCTTTACTTGTAAATAAGCTTGTTTTCTGGAATATAAAAATAATCTCTTATGTATGTGAAATTCAATGGAATGTATTTAAAAATAAAATGGTGTAATTTTTATAATTAAAATATCCTTTAAATATTTACTTTTAAAATAATCTACCAATTTTTTTTCGTATGTGTACTTCATTAAAAATAATCAAATACTTTTTTTTTAATTTTATATGCATATTTACTTTTTCTATCTGATAAAAAACAGAAAGTAAACTTAGTTTAAACCCAGATATCGACGAATTGAATTAATTTTAATAAAGAAGTACTGTCAATTTTATTCTTAGGTAAATATTATGGGCGAAAATGATTTCAACTTTGCTTAAATATTGTGAAATATTTCTATAGTTTCGGTCAACGTCACATAAGCTGTATAATTCAGTAAAGGAATAATCCCATCCCCAGTTGATATTTGCCAATAAACACTTTTTATATTTCACAATTTTCAAATTCTCATTATTTATCAAACATCTTCGTTTATTTCTTGATTCCCCAAGTTTGACATTTGGAGCTTTCACCAACAGAAATCTAGGTCTTGCGACAAATTATAACTGAAAAATTGTCAGACTATTAAAAAATAAGAGTGACCAACTTGTATGTGTTTATGAATACTCAGAAACAAAGTATTTGCAGCTTTATTTCTTTTATTTTCAACAACAATTGTCTAGAAATTTGACCAAACTTTTCCCAGGGGGGAGTGCCTCATGAATTTCCATCATGTCTATTTGAATAACTAAACCAATGAATTAGCATCATCTACTATCTATTACGAAATTGATGTGACATAACTCTGAAGTTAGTTTATAGGTATAAGTTTTGTAAACCTAATACTATTTAATAGTGTTGGAATTTCATTCTTTACCTACTGGTCCCACCATTACTAGCTAAGTTCCTGTAATTAAGTTCCTACAACTGCACATTGAAAGTAATATGTATTCTAGTTATGTAAAGCAATAAATTTCTTAATTTTTTTCATATCATGTGAGTTTCAAATTTGCTCTCATTTTATTAAATCAAATAGATATTTAACTTTTAGTCTTTTACTTTGATGAAACATGGTTTTAACGAATATGGTTTTGTGAGTTGTTTAAATGTTAATTTCTGACAAGATATAATAGCTGTCCTTGATCAGATAAAGTTGAAATATATTATGTGTACAAAATGAGCATGAACTCATTAGTTTAAAAATCAAGCATCAGTTTATTGAATAAAAATACTCAGTTATTCTTATGAACACCGTTAACAATAATCATCTAACTCGATATTTTTGGATATATTTAAACTGGACTTGAATATATATACAATCTGGAAAGAATGATAATGTTTTCATGTGAGTGATCACTGTATATAGCATTATAATGCATATAACTGGAAACAATAGCTTGTACATTTCAGTATTGGTGAAGTGTTGAATTCAAATGAAATCACATATTTTTCTTCATAAATATCCCCGCAGATACCGAGAAAGTTAAAAATCGAACGAACTTACAGCTTACCAACAACCAAGTTTTTGATTGCATTAACAATTAATCTAACCTTATCTTTCGATTGTACAAAAATTCCTCTATCTAAAAACCTTCTACCAATAAAATTATTGACAGTATTTATGTTTTCCTTCACGCAGATATCCTTATATCCTTTTAACTCATTCAGTTAATTTTATACAATCGTCAATCATAATATGGAATTATCCTCTGATCATTACTCACTAATGAATTGTTATCTGATAAATTAAAAGTAAACTTCCTTATCACTGATCGTTATTTTTTAAAAAAAAGTAAAAGTTCAAAGAAAACACATGGCTTTTATCACTAGATTATCACAAAAATATAATAATAATTAATGAATTTAACCAATGAATAACCAGTGCATTTTTAAAGCACTTATCAGGAAAAATATATTTAATTAAAATACATTTGTCTACACAGTTGCTTAAGAGCAATAAAATACAATAGCTAACAACTGACTAAAATTTAATTCCATTAATCTTATGCAAATGTATGGTATTACAGTTTCTTATGGCTAATATAAATTAACTCTTGGTTGTATGGAATACTTTAAAAAATATGACAACTTATAAATATGGATAGCTTTTGTAATATTTGAATAATAATAATGTTTTTAAATCTTTTTTACGTGAATCATTCTAGAAATGAGTAAGTCTTTTTTTAGAAGGAAATACAAATTATTCAATAATACCTAGTAACCTAGAAATACCTAGTAATTATTCAATAATAACAATACCTAGTTAAGAGAACTTTCTATTGGTGTATTACAACATTTTAATTTACATATTTACGCGAATTAGATTATTTTTCTAGAAATTACATAACTCTATCAAGTAATGAATGGCACTATTATTTTATAATTTTTAATATTTTTGCATTATGATATTACTTTTAATGTAAAATTGATTACGAATGCTGTTAATAAGCTCATAAAATATTCTGAACTAAAATTGTGATAATTATATGCACATACACAAGTTGTGTGCTTGATTGTAAGGATATTTAAATAAATTTTTTAATCAACTTTTCCTTTGAAAGTAAAATAAAAAATATAAATTAACACAAATCAAGTGAGGAATTGAAGTTTTTTAATTGCTCAAAAATTCCCGGTAAACAACATACAATACAATAATATCATATAACATACAATAATATCTCTGGAGGAGCCGTGCATTCTGAAGTCGATATATATTTTAGGTCACTGCTGCTTAAAAATGATCCATTCTCGATTTAAATTTTTTCCTGACATTCTAAATTGTATTATTACTGAATATTACACACACACACACACACACACACACACACACACACACACACACACACACACACACACACACACACACACACACACATATATATATATATATATATATATTAATATACATATGTGTGTGTGTTCTCTATTTTTTTACTAAAAACAGCCTGGTAAATTATTTTATTATTTGTTTTACACTTTACCTTTCATCTTATTTTCAGGGAAATTTCATTAAAGTCAACCTGCCTATTTTATGATTTTGTTGTTGCTGGACACTTAACGTTATTTTTTTTTCTACAAAGTATAACTTATAATTTTTAAATAAATGTTTCATTACATCTGCACAAAAGAGGTTACCTTTAACAATTTATTTGTCTGTCAGTCAACGATCATTTTTTGCACGTGAGGATGCATTGGACCTTGACCTCCAGTTTAAAGTGGATCCCAAACCACCATAAACATGGTTACGCAAAGTGGAAAGTGGGCCAACGCGAACTGCTGAACTGAAAGCAAGAGCGTTAAACATTATGCTGGCATCTCATCATGACCACCTGGAAAGAAATTTTAAAAAGATTATGCAGGCTTTTTGAAAAACGATGATGATTACGTGCACTAGTGAACATTCTTTCGTCTCATTAAAATTTAGGGCCCCATTATTCAAGAAAGTCAAAAGATCAAACGCGTACTTCAACACATTATAAATGACATTTATCATAAGGGTGTCATGTTTAAAGCTGTTATTAAACAAACTTTTATCGAAAGTAATAAAGACAATTATTAAAATATAACATTAAAAGTATATTATTACTGAGTCACAGATTTTGAAGTGTTTAATAACATAAAACTGTAATTCTATTTCTTAAAAAGTTTGTGTAAAATACTACCATTTTGAATAGAGTCAAATACAATTTTAAAAATTTCTGGTAATGGAAAGTTAAATTATTTACCAATATTGAATGAAATATTCAAACTTCATGGGAACAGAATTTTTTCTTTTAAGTTCTTTCAAATGTGTGTACTTAACATCAATATATAACTTAAATCAATTTTCAGAATAAATACTTTTTTCGTGTGAAATTATACTGCCATTCATTGACACATCCATACATGCAATAAAATAAACACACACACACAAACACACACACACACATACACACACACACACACACACAAACACACACACACACACACACATATATATATATATATATATATATATATATATATATATATATATATATATATATATATATATATATATATATATAGTATTTTTTAATCTGAAACTTTTGAAAATCATATGCTATCAGAACTATTGTGACTAATTAAAAATCTCAGTTAAAAGTTAATTCATCCCTTAAAAAATTAAATGTAATCTCAACTCTTGAATTGTGAAGAAATTGCATGATGACTAATGTAAAATATAAGTAAAAGAAAGAAATCTGCAATTACAGTCTTTGATTAGACAATAAATTTTAGTTCATTAAGCTAATGTGTACATAACTAGCCAATATTAATAAACAAATTTAACCTCCGAAATGGACTCGTCATTAATCGATTGTAGAGCATCAAATCGCATTAATGACTACAACTGACATCATTTGTTAATACTAAATTACTGGAATTCTCTTCTATTTGTATGACTTCATTAACGTGCTTTTATTGTATACAAAAGGATTAGGGCTTAAAATCCCACTCAGTCATTTAGTTACTTTTCTACTGTGAAAGTTAGCAATTAAATTTTAGATTTAGATCTTTAAAATCAACAGTCTGGATTCAGTAAAAGCATTTCTTTTTGCTACATAATGATAACGTTGTCTTTGTATATTTTTAGAAACACATATCCGAGGTTTCGTATAAATCCAAAATTTGTGAAACATGTTGAAAATCTCTTGAATTGTTCGTAGCATAAATTATATTTTTTTTCTCAAACTTTTGTGAAAAAAAGCAAAATAAATTTAGTTTGAATAAATTGGACTTTTAAGAGTGGTTAGGTACCACATAACATCTTCCTCTGATGAGCAATTTTTGTGACCTATTTCTTTTCTCATGTTTATTTTATTGCACAATTACTTAACACGCGATTTTGTTTCATTAAATTTTAACGTATTAAAAAATGCTGACTGATTTGCACATATAAAGATTCAAAATATCTGACTTCTTGAATTTAATACAAAGCATTAATGGAATGTTAAAAAATACTAAGAATAATTAAATTACTACTAAAGGTAAAAATAATTAAATGATAAATAAAATCTATTAGAGCTACTCTTTAAAAAATACAATTTAAAGTAAAATGTTTTCCTTTCATACAATTCCAAAGTAAACTAAGAGCTAAAATTCCTTTCATTTTTTATGTTTAAAAATATGAAACGCTCTTTCTAATGATATTTCTTCCGAAAATAAAGTTTTTCTTAAAATCAAAGTTTATAATTATTTAATTTTTATAATACATCAACCAAAATCCCTTCAATATTGAAACAATATATTTAAATCCTTTAATATCTTGTTTCATGTAATATATTCACTGTCTTCAATAAATTATCAGTTTCCATACTATATCTAAATTATTTCAAAATACTAACAATTGGCTTATCATTTTAACTTAGTATGACGGCAACTTAAAATTGCATGATTCATTTTCTTGCGAAGGCGGTATCCAATTTCGGTAAAATTTAAAGTTGAATATTTTTTCCATCTAAGCAACAATAATTATTCAATTAAAAGCATATTTATGTCGAGTCATGCATGGTAAAGTTTCTTATGTATTATATGGTACTGTGGTTACGATCTTGCAATATCAACATGGAATTCTGAGTTTTATGATTAAGTTAAGGAAGCAAACATTTTCTAAGCATCACTATTGCTTTCCAGCAATTTTATTTACTATTAGTGAATGATGGTAATCGTGTCATTCTGATCATAAATGGTGACACATTGCAGAATTTTGCTATTAATGGATTCACGGTAAATAAGTTGCTGATGGTTAATTTTGGACTCATAATGGAGTCCTATATAAATTTATTATTATTATTTATTTAGTATTTATAAATTTATTAGGTTATTACTCACTATTTATGCAATACAGGGAATTCGCAAAATATTACATTTTCATGATATTTTTAAGTTGATCATTTTAAGAGAGAGTTCTTAATACCATAATGCAATTACATTACTTAACTAGTTTCTTATAGTAGTTTATAATTTAAGAGGGAAAGAGTTTACTTAAAAAGTAATTGAAAAAAAATGTGCAAGAGTGAATTCATATTAAACAGCTTTTATAAGTTAAAATTATCAGGAAAAGTCTGTGTCAGTAGCATTAGAAAAATAAAAACAAAGAATTTCTACAATTATTTTCAAAAAATATATTTTAGTTTCTAATTTATAAATAAGTTAATAATAACATATAATTTAGTTTAGTTAAAATATGCTTTCTTTTCATAGTCCGCTCCTTTACTACTGATTGCTTAAAATACAAATGTTCGCAATTTATATAGCAAGCTCAGTCATTTAGTTATTAAATTGATCTGTATATGCTAAGGCATATTGAGTACAGTTAGGCTAACACTCTAGTAAAATATGTTAAGCAATAAAAGTGTTTTAATACAAAAGAGTTAGCAAAGAAAATCAATTTAAATTAAAATTTTTTGTACAAAATCATTCAAGAGTACAGATAATGAAAAAATACCCAAAAGCATAGAGAGTGTCATTTTTAGTTATCGTTTTTTATGTCATTGAATAATTTTCTTAAAAAGTAGAAAAAAATTTAATGTGGTAGTTGCAAAAAAGTAATTGCCGTGCTAGAAATAAAGCTCTGTTTTAAAAGCCTTCTGTCAGACTAATATTTTTTACTGCATACGATTATCTTACAGCACACACACACACACACACACACACACACACACACACACAAACACACACACACACACACAAACACACACACACACAAACACACACACACACAAACACACACACACACAAACACACACACACACACACAAACACACACACACAAACACACACACACACACACACACACACACACACACACAAACACACACACACAAACACACACACACACACACACACACATATATATATATATATATATATATATATATATATATATATATATATATATCAAATAAATAAATTTTTGTAATACCATTTCACCATTCATTCAATTTGCTATACTATTTATATTTTACACTTTTAATCAAATCGAAATAGAATTAGAAAATAGCTAAGTCGAATATGGTTATAATAATGGGATTAAATTATGAACGATACGAGTTTATTTCTTTTCTTTATTATTCATTGAAATTTTAAAACTGTGAATGCCGACTCAAGTAATGAAATTTTCTTTTAACTGACATTCATATTTAAGAGAATTTTTCTCCTACTGTATCTTAAAATATATCTGTGTGTATGTGTATGTCGTCGCCAATAGTCTAGTAAGTAATTTTATAAGAACCTGTAAATCCATATAAAAAGTCTTACGGCGTTAATGTAATGGCTTAAAAGTTTAAAATATAAAATAATGAATGTAAGTTTTTCGCTACACATTGTCTAAATGTGATCGCCAATTGAAATTTTAATTTATTATAAAATTGTGCATTCTGTTTTATCCTTAGTGGATAACCTCATGCCGTAAATATTGTACTAGTTAAAATATAACAAAATTAATTTGTGTAGAAAATAGAATGAAATAAGAGGTTATAAATTATTTTGAGAAAACGAAATGCTTTAAAAGTTTTAGTACTTTCTTACTTGTTAAACCATATTTGTTGCTAATCTGTATAAAACTAACTTAGTAGATAATAACGCGCAAAACTATAATTAGTCTCAAAATACTTTAAGGGATACAATTTTGCAGTAGTTACCAAGGATTTTCCTTTAACTATTTTTGGGAATTTTTGGCATTGATATGAGACTTATTTTAGCTATTTTTTCAGCTTTTTTAAACAATTCTTTCATAAAATCTTAAAGACATTAAACTTGTTTTTGGTAATTACTTTGCCGAGCTGGTAGCCAAATGGTTAGCGCTCTTGCCTTCGGTTCAACAGTTCGTGGGTTCGAATCCCACCTTGGGTATGGATGTTTGTAGTGGTTCGGAATCCACTTTAAGCCGTACGTCCCAGTCTAATTAACCTTCGTGTGCAAAAATGACCGTAGAGCGACAAAGTCATCATCATCGATAATTACTTTTTTGTAAAGTGATGCCCCTTTTATCTGGTTGGTTACAGCGTTCATTCTCGTTAAAAAAAACTAGTAAGTTTGAGTCCCAACCTAATCTAAAGTCAATAGTGTTTGATAATGACAGGTATAGATGCAAATACGTTGAGGTCACAATGGCTTCTATGTGAAATGATATCTCTCAGAGCGGTAGGTTAAGTCTGGAGGCCTCCTGTTGAGTTCCAGCTTATAAATTAATAAGACCCACCTATTTTTTTTTGGGGGGGGGTCCAAAACGGCTTATCCACTGGGTACCCCACTGAACAAAGTGCCCTCTCTTCCACTCCTTGTAAAGCTGCAAAGGTAGAAAAGGATTCTAGCAGGTAAGGAATATAACATTTTTTTTAAATTCAAGGACTATATTTTTTATGTAAATTATTTTAAGTTTTGTGAAATGGAAAATTTGACATTATTGCAACATTAATTATTTTTATAATCAGACACATACACACATGATCTCTGAAATATGATTTAAATTACCTTAGATGTCATTCCTTGATTTAAAGAAAACGAATTTTATAAAATCACTTAAATAATCTGAACTAATATTTGTGTAGAACATAAGTATAATTTACAAACACGAAAATTATTATAAAATATTTTAACTGACAATAACTGGAAAAATTAACTTAAAGAAAATTCAGAAGAGGAGAGTGAAATCGAATTTGGAATCATATTTAAAGGCGCAGGTCTATTATAATGAGCATTTTAGGCACAGAAGCCTTAACTTCAGTGAAAAAGAGGACGATAAGATAAATAAGTAATGCATATTTCCACGTTGCTACATTTCTATCAGAGATTGAATTTTATTAATACTTATTAATTTTAATTCATTTTATTTTTAGAATAATATTTATACTGGATAGGGTATTATTTAGTATGGAGTAATTTTAAAAATTGTATATATATTTGATTTTTCCTGCTGGATTTAAGCAATTATAGCGTATTGCTATAAATTTATTTCTCCCCAAATCTCACTCTTTGTCAAATGGATTTTGTTGTTTTGCCGAAAAAACATTTCTGTGTAACTCTTAACACTCTAAATTAACGAATTTTCAGAAAACCAAAGTAACAATTGCAAATGCTGAGTTGAAGCGTTATAAATTGTCAATTTAGTAATCTGTAATTCTTAATATTATATGTTTCCATAGATGCATAGATTAACAGCTATTACGTAACATTTTTGATGAACTGTGAGGTGAATAACAAAAATCAGATGATTAAAAGTGTGAATAATAATAATTATTATAAAGTCACAATCCCAGATAATATTTTCTACTGGAAATTTTAAAAATAGTAGAATGGATTAAAATCAATAATTTTGCTTCACGAAAAGGCAATTAAAGCATTGGAAATACTTTTAAAAAAAAACCAGTCAATAGCTGAATGAGTAATGAGTAACGTTCCTGACTCCGAAATAGTTGGTCCTCCGTTTAAATTCCGGTTCGGGTATGGAAGGTTCTTTCTAACAGTGCCGCAGTGTTTCTTTGTTCTTTCTCCTGTGATGATAAGGCCCCCTCAATAAACAGGTGTGCTGTAAATTGTCGTGGGTAATGCAACTTGGTTTCATGATTTGGTTCTCATGGTAACGATGAATCAGTAGCAGTTTCCGATCTTGTTGTGGTGAAGGGTTAATCATTTAGCCTAGTACTTGCCGTTCGTAAAAAATAATTTAAGAAACACTTATATAAATATTCATGACTTTGTTTCACATTTTAAATGTAACCTCTTAAAAATAATGGTGACTGCTACTTTTGCGCAACCAGTGGTGTGTTTAATTTTTACATTTTCCTATTTTCATGTACTCTCTTAGTTTGCATACTAAATGTATATTATGCTATAAGTAGCTATAATATAAGCTATAATTTTGTTAATAACTTTCTTTTTAATACTAAATAAATGAATATTTCTATATAAAAATGTTTAGTTGTGTTAATAAAATAGATATGTTCAATGACATATTAATGAATCCTTAAAAAATATTCAAATAATTTTGTCAGAGTTTCAAGTGATTCATTGGATAAACAGGATTTCACCAATGTATCTCAAAATAGAAAAAAAAAACCAGTTAATCAAGTTTCAAGCTATTACATTTCTCTTCGAGATATGGAAACATTAACGTTTGCTAAAAGTCATTATTGAAAGGTATTTGGAAAAAAGTAGATAAAACTTTGATTTATATCATTTTGAAAGTGAAAAATTAAAAGGTTCGTTCTCCTTCTGAAAATTGGAAGAAATGAAATTCTTTTAAGAAAAGAAACAAAATAAAAAAAGTGAAAAAACAAGGCTTCTGCATGATACAGAAAATCAATTTCTTATTTTAAATTTCAGAAGAAAAAAATTAAAAAAAAAGAAGTAATAGTTTAACTTTCGCACTTACAGCTCAAACCAGAAGAAAAATCTCCCAGCAAAACGTTGCCGAAAGTTCCCAAGATTGTATCAATCTCTTAAAAGCTTTCATAGTAAGGGGTTTCCTTATCTTACCATTTCATTCTAATTTTTTTCTTTCATTTTTGTTTTAAGAAACTTCAATTACGATAATCATAAAATTCTATAACAAGATTTTCTCGATTTAAATCATGACTTAATTAATGCATATAAATTACCAGTTAATTAATGATATTCTAGAAACATGTAAGCTGTTTGATTGACTTATAAAATATAATTTAAAAGAAACTACACTTTTTTTTATTCAAATCTTCATAAGATTGCAGCAATTTTAGCACTAATTTACATTAATTTCAAGAACCAATACTTTTAACTTAATCAATTTTTAATTTATTAACAAACAGTTATTACATTTTCAATTGATTATATTTTATGGTATGTCATTTATACTTCCGCTACTTTAAATCTGTGATGAAAAAAGTTACTGTAATTAATAGCAATGTTTAATTCTCCTGATTTAAAGAATAATTTAATAGCTGTACCCTAAAAATTGAGTTGAGATGTTATAATCAATGTATTAAAATGTAACTTTTTATGTTCATGTGTATGGAAATAATATTTGCGTAAAAATAAAACATATGTAATTATTATTAAGAATATTATTACAGTTTTGATATAAAATTTCTAGTATTAAATGAAAGGTCCTAAATATTTTAAAACATTCGATTATTTAGTCAGTAAATTACAAGTATTAATGTTAGTAACATTCTATTTTATTTCCTTGTTTTTCATATTATTGTTGTATATGAAAAACAAAGAAATCAAATATCCATATTCATATGTTTTTCATATTATTGTTTATGAAAAACAATTCAGATTATTGTTTATGAAAAATATGAAAAACAAGGAAATCAAATAGATTTGATTTCCTTGTTTTTCATATTTTTCATCCTTATTGTTTTTGTGACAGATTTTTTCAAGATGGCATAAATATGAATTTGATTTTCGATTTAGCAAAAATCTATAGCTTGTACAATCAATGTGTGACATAAACTGAGATACGGATTGCATTTTATCTTCAAAGTTCAAATTTATAGTTTTTAATGTAGACAGTGTAGGGCTCAATTTGTTGAAGAGATGCGTTAATACAAAAAATGTTGGTAAATAAGTGAGAATCACAAAAAATACAGAAAAATAGCAAAACTCTGAAATGTAAGGCAAGATGAGCGTTAAAACTTTGCTGCTATTTGCATAAAGCAAAAAATGAATTTCAGATATATGCATTAAATATGAAAAATGGATGTCTGATTTTCAGTTTATTAAACATCCACAAAATGTACTGATTCCCCAGGGAGAAATATTTTTACAATGAAAATATTATGATGAAGCAGATAACTGCATTCCTACTCTTATCTCATAAATATATAAATGTTTTTCTTGTTACTTTATTTTAGCTTGATATTTTATTATATTATTCTAATTATCGTGAGAAGAGATATTATAGTGAATATAAAAGTTTTTATATTACTTTGAAAAAAAAATTCTACTACTTTTTATTTTGATCATTTACTTTTACACACAGGTAAAGCATCAATGTAATAAATAGTATTTTACATTAGTGTAAAGCACACGATTGTCCTTTCAGTTTTGTTTGAATTATTCTCATACAAAATGAGAGGAACTTGGTTTGGTTAGATACTGTCAACGACTGAACATCGGAAAATAGATGTTGTGCGTATGCTCACTGCGTGCACGAGCTAATGTTACGTATTTGGAAGTTTTCAGGATTCTCATCTTGGAAAATATTAAATAAGAGAATAATTAATGTGTCATGCTTTAACGTGAAAAGTGTACAGACCACAACTGTTAAGACACGCATAAAATGTAGATACACAATGATAGGAATTCATTGAAACAATAAATTACATCCATTAAGTTTACAACTCCCATGTGAATGACTCATCTGTTTGATAAAATTAACGAAATTTTCATTTCAACATTTAGATTATTAGATAAATTTACAAAATTAAAATAGAATCAATAACTGAAAATTTAAAATTTTATAATAATATGGAGTATTTATTGATTTTAAAATTTAAATAAAGACATTAACAAAAGTATGTAGTAAATAGCTAAGTAGCCTAATGATGTTGTAAAGTCTTCAGACAGCCATTGTGTATTGCCTGGTGTTAAACTATTTTATTGATAGAGGACACATTCACGTATTACAAGTGGCAAAACCTGTAAAACTACCAACCACGCTATAACGTCAACGTTATTGCTTGCAAACCCCTAAGTTAATTGTAGACTTCCAGTAGAATTTAACACCCTTTGCAGCTGTGAAAGAGATTAATTTCCCTGTTTGAATCCCAGGAACTACGCAGTACCAAAGACTGTCAATTAGTTGCGTTTGGAGAAAATGATGTGGGAACTGCAAACAAGATTCATAAAGTCCTTCATAGGCAAATGTACATTCTCAAAATATATTTAAATCACCTGGTGAGTGAGCTAAGTGCATTCGGAGAATTTATTGCCTCTTCACTCTTTATGATTCCAATTGGTGGATGGGCCGGAAATGTGAGTCGAAGAGTGACCTCAGAAGATAGATCTAGTGGTTACTGGACTTTCAGATGTTGGGAGAACGCTTTTATATAAATAGCATAGGCCTTTGCGGGGACTAAGGAGCGACGATGAGTCAGTTAAGTTCAAAATGTCACATTCCGTTTAGCTAAAGAAATATCAGAGCAAAGTATCGAGGGGTTTTGGAGTTCAACTTACAGGAATTAGCGCTCGAAGAACAAGATAGCTTCCTCGTCTTCCTAAACTGCTGCAGTTGAATAGCATGGATAGCCTATTACTCCTCTCTTCCAGGAAATTAGACGGATGAAATAAGCACGGGCGTTCGTCGTCAGTGCGTTGGCATACCTTTTCCAGCACTGCCTGTCTCGGCTAACATAGGCGCAAGCACTCCTGGCCTCATCACGGATAAGGGCATGACAAATACAGACGCTGAAATTGTAACTAGGACAATAAGATACAATATCAGGCTCACTACTGAATATATACACAAAATCAGTAGAGAAGAAATGACAGAAGAAACAATTTAATTTTTAAAAATCCATAGTTTGGAACTCACTGAATTAACGGATTTACTTACTAAATTTTGCAAGATCAGAGAAGAAACTGTCAATGAAGATAGGTTTGTTAACGATCTAAAGACACCGCCATCTTTCGCAGTGCACATGGTAAATAAATTTGATGCTCAAATGGTAGACCTTGTCGATGAACAAGATTACCAACATTTTCATTCAAGAAACAGAAAACAAATACCGTTAAAAGAAAAATAGAAGATAATAAAGAGAGACATAACAAAATAAAAAGTAAGCAAAAATATTGATTTCGAAATTATTAATGAACAAAAATTTCAACAAGCAAAAAGAAATTCAAAAATATTGTCATTAATTTTTTCATTAAAGATAACTTAATTAACTGGTAGGAACTGCAAGAAACTTTTAAAACCGAAAATACACACATCAGCGGATATAAGGGAAAAATGACTGGCACTGAAATACTGACATTTAAAGTGGAAATCTCAGACGTGCGCAGTAGGATAAAAGCCATTTTAGAAGAAACAAAAATATCGTATGCTTTTACTTACCTGAGGACAAAAATCTAAAAGTGGTCATTCGAAATTTACCACCAATTTACACACCAGAAAAAATAACTCAAGAATTAATATATGAAGGATTCATAATAATTTATATCACACAAATGTCAAAAGAATCAATGGAGATAAAATTAATCTACCACTCTACGTCATAAAATCCCCCAAAAATGTCAAATACATAGAGATTTATAATCTATCACACTTATTTAATCTGTCCATCAAAATAGAAACTAGCAGAAGAAAAAGTGGTGTTACACAGTGCTTTCGATGCCAAGGATTCAATCATGCCTAAACTTGTCATCAAGCTTGTAAATGCGTAAAATTTGCGGTTGACCACCGCCACCCAACCTGTATCAAATCTACAACTCTCCCAGCCAAATTCGCTAATTGTGGCGAAGCGCACCCATCAAGCTTCAGAGGCTGCATAAAATTTCCAAAATCTAAACATAATGCTATACCAGTGGAACATATAGCAAGCAAAGTAGTAACATGTTCTAATCCAGATATGACATATCCAGACATCTTAATCAATAAAAACGAAACTATACATAAATCTAAAGAAACAATAAATGATGCAAAATGTATTTACACAGTGAACTTCGAACGTTAATAAACTACGTTAAAAACTATGGCAATTTTGAAGTGACAGCACAGCTCAAAAAATTCAATGAATCAATATCTAATATACAAATAATTCACAACAGCTGCAACATGAATAGTTACAAGCTCAATTTCTCTCCTATACACATGGAAACATGGAATGCTCATGGAGTTAAAAACAAGCAATCAGAGTTAATAAAATTTCTAGATCAACAAAGTATCGACATCATCTTGCTCACAGAAACTCTTCTAACATTTTCAATCAAATTCAACATTCCAAATTATAACTTTTATAGGACTGGCAGAGACCACCATAAAATAAGGGGTACGGCCATTGCCATTAAACGCTCTTACCAATATACCTGGTGCAGTAATGACAATAGCAGAGACTTTGAAGAAACATCGATAGAGTTGTGCTAAACTCGATAACAATTTTAAAATAAAAACCACTTACATATATAATAGACCTCAAAACCTTGTTAATCCTAAAGACTTTGCAGAAATTTTTTGCTCTAACATCCACGCAATTGTAGGTGGTGACTTAAATAGCAAACATACACATTTGGGATGCAAAGCCTCTAATCAAAACGAAAGAACTCTCTTAAATATTGTCTTTAGCAAAAGTACAAAATAATTGCACAAATAGAGCCCGCCCATTGTGATAATAGACAGTAAGACAATAAAGATATTTTTGATATTTTCCTCACAAATATCAAAACTCCACTCTCAGCAACAACAGTAGTTGACCTTACTCCTGACCACTTACCAGTTGTAGGCTGAGTAGGTATCAACAGAAACAATGAAGAAAAATGTATTTCCAGAATCAATGGGCTTTATTATTATAATATCCCACAATAACAAGTAAACTTAGAAAACAACAACACATTAGAAAAAGAAATCCTCGACCAAAATAATGAATAAATAAGATGACAAATACAAAACAAAATCATAAAAGAAATTAAAATCTAAATGAAAATATAATAAGAGCAACAGATATGGCAATCATTAAAATAAAATATATCACACAAAAATTATATAAAACTTCCCAGCCATATCAGGGGAAATATATAAAAGAAAGGAATAAACTAGAAAAACAATATTAAAAAACCCTAAATCTATATTTCAAGCAACTAGTCAACAGAATGAATAAACAAATTAAGAAAGATTGTGTAGAATACAAAAACACCTGGAGAGGAAAAACTGAAAGCTTAAACTCAGATAACAATGCAGTTTGGACATTGGTAAAACAACTTAAGCAGAAGCAGCCCAGTGGAAATCACTACCTCCAAGGTTAAAACGGTCAAGCTTATAAAAATGGAGAAAAACTGAAAATCATCTCTACAAGAATATATAACCAATTCCGACCAAATACTGATATAAATAAAATATTTACCAAAGAAGTAGAAGAAAATGTAAAACATTTTATAGAAAACAATGTTCCTTGCTTAAATATAGAATTAACTAAAACATAGAAGAAATAACGAGTTAAAATTCTTAAAATCAAAAAGGCCCCAAGTATTGACAAAGTTACTAATAATATGATAAAAAATATACAAAGATATTTCCTAAATAAGCTAGTTAAGATTTATAATAATTTTCTCAAAATATCCTTTCCCCCCACCACCTGGAAAATTGCTCCAATCATTCTATTTCCCAAGTCTGGAAAATATTCAAGAATAACAGAAAATTATCTACCAATAAGCCTGCTCCCCACATTCGGGAAAATAGACAAGAAAATTATCTACAATAGAATGAAAATATATTCCGAACTATACTACCTACTCAGCAATACAGATTCAGAAAACAGCTTTCTTCAGTTAAACAGCTACTCAGAATCACGGAAATTATGGGAGAGAATTTACATAAAAACCTCTATACAGACATGCTAATCTTGGAGGTCTCAAAGGAAATCGATCGCGTTTGGCATACATATTTAATACATAAATTAATACAACATCTGATAAATTCAGACATAATCTTAATAATCTACTATTACTTAAACAACATGTTTTTTCAAGTCTCTCACAACACAGAAACATCACTCACTTTAAACATAAAAGCAGGGGTACCACAAGGAAGCATCCTCAGCCATATCTTAAATCTTTTTTATACTCACGATTTCCCAGCAACAGAAGACAATAAAACCAAAATAGTTTTTTATGCAAATGTCACAGCAATCCCAGTTATGCAATTCCTAAAATACAGATAGCATTAAATGAAATTGCAAATTGGTACATTAATTAGAAAATTGCAATCAACATAAAAAAAATCAAATCTAATAATATTTAAAAGTAGAAAGAAAAATAAAATCAAGCATTTAAAAATAATAACAAATTATTCTTGTTCGATAAGGTAATACCACAAATAAATACAACCAAGTATCTGGGATTAACCATAAATAATAAATGGACATGGATTAACCACATTAATCAACTTACCACCAAAACCATTCAAGCATATGGTAGCATTAAAGCAGTTGTAGAAAAAACAATCAAAGATCTCATTAAAATTAAAACACCTTCTCTAAATCTCAAGGATAAGATCTATTACAAGCTATGCATTCCCAGTATGGAACAGTATTAGAAAAGCAGATCAACGAAAACTACAAATGTTCCAACAAAAAATGCTTAAACATATTACATACGCTCCATATTATGTTAGCCACCTTGAGCATGGATGTTTGTAGTGGTTCGGAATCCACTTTAAACCTTAGGTCCCGGTCTAATTAGCTCTCGTGTGCAAAATATGACTGTTGAGCGACAAACAAACAAACAAAACCATATTACGTTAGAAAGGAAAATTTTGACAACGACCTCAAAATAGACGATATTTCAGCACATTTAAATAAATTAAAATCTTTTACGAAAAAGCAAAACATTGCGAGCAGTAAATTTCAAAGAGGTCTTCAATTATGAATATTTAAGAGACGATGAAAAGTATGATTATTTCCTTGGAATCATTAACTCCATCAAGAGTACAAATAGATGCCGCAAGTTAAACTGAGGATTACTTTTAGAAAGTAATTCGTTATCCAATTCCACTATTATTTGGATTTTGAGTTTTAAATATTTCTGAATGTATCATAAAAAGGGCATTGCAAGTGTATTTTTTAAATTATTTTTTTTAAAAAAAACCATGTTTATTACAACCACAAAAGGGAGTTTGAAAGATTACATTTATAACGTTATTACTTTAAACTTTTGCAACAGAGGACGAATATTTATGCAATTCTTAATCACATGAAAATTCACATGTTTCTGAATTATAAATTTTACACATGTGCAATAAGAGTGCTTATAAAAAATATTTTTAAACATGTGCATTTTTAAACACAAAATTTCAACATGTGCTATAAGAGTGTTTCCCAATGTATGGTCAAGTTTTGACTATACATTGGGAATAAAAGGTTTCCCATACAAAAATAGAAAGAATTGAATGCTCTTAAGAATCTCAAAATTTAAAATTTATTGGAGATGCTTTTAGGAGTTTTCATTTTCAAAAATAATATAATGGATATTGTAACTTTTTTAACTAAAGACTAAATACTCAGTCTAAGAAAAAATAATTTCAAATGAGTTTTATGTCGAATTTTATAAAGAATGATATTTAAAAATAAATTTATTTAAAACCATGTGAAAAATATAAATTCAACCTCTTCAAAAAATAATTAAATTTAATTGTTGTTATGATTATATATATAGATATATATATATATAACAGAAAAAATAAGAAATTTGCAAATGACATTTTTAATTTTTTTTCCATTTACGATGAATTTTTAGACTCTAAACACACAAGATTGTTTCCATATTTATAGTGTTTCTCTCACATTAAATCTCTCATACAAGATATCTTTATGTTTCACTAAACTTAAAAAGTGGGCTGCAATTCTTGGAATAGTTTTAGAAGATTTCAAAAAATATTTCTAAACTATGAACTTAGAATTTTTTAAGACTTTTCCACCCACCGCTACTAAATACGTTTATTGCCTAGTTTTAAAGTTTGTGATAAAATATTAATATTTTTTCTTTATATTATTTTCTCAATGTTCTTTTTGTGCAATTATTTATAACATTGTTGTTGTAAACAATGGCCTTTGATTCTTTTTCATTTCACACTAATTTTAAATTCGCGTTATTCATTAATTACATGTTTCAGATCATTATAGCGATATTAAAAGGGAGTAAATTCCCCATGTTGAGAAGAAATATTATAAACTTGAGTGAAACTTAGAAATGTACTTGAAAATATGTCTGTAATGATAGCTTTAATAACAACAAGCATTCTTCATACGGAAAAAAAAGAGACAATCGATAGAAAACGAAAATTTTAATGCGAGCAATGCATCCAGTAGCAGTACATTACTCGTATAAGTAAGCAATGTAGTAGTTAGTATTCGAGTAATGTCATAGGAATTGTAACAATAAGTGAATTTACAACTATGAACATTCAATTAAACTTTCAGGTAAGGATATTTACGGGCAAGCTATTTCAAGAGCACATTTTTGCAGTAAAATAGATTGAATGTGTGATATGAAAAAAAAAATCATGCTTGTAATTTCTTACATTATGAAGTGTCATGAATATCCTAAGTTGTGTGAGTGAAACTAATGAGTGACTTAATAGTTTTATTTTTTGCTGTAAAAAAGTAAATTTTAATGTTGAAATTCGCAGCTATGCTAATGAGAAATTCTGAATAGTAACTTCATCAATAAATCTCAAAATATTCTCTGAGTGAAGGCGCAGTTATAGTTGTAGTTGGAGATTCAATTAATAAGATATTATAAATTTTTATTTCGTTCTAATAAAAATAAGCGTTTTATTTCATACGAACAGAACTCAAAATTTCGTTAAAATGTTTTACTCTACACTTTTATTAAAAAATGATATTTTATTAAAATATTAAATTATATTTTTATGAAATATACACCTATATCCGATATTAAGATTATGTTTTTCATTAGATTACAAGTTTTGTGGTAATTCCTTCTGAAATTAGTGATTAATTGTAGGTGTTTCAGTACCTAACATTTATGCAAATGTAAAGAGTTAACTAACTAAAAGAGATACAGTAAGCCATTAAGATATTTAAATTAAAAATTGTAAGTTACATCACAAATTTTAAGATCTAGATCGCTGAATTATTGAAAGTAAAAAATATGTTCCATAAGTAAATATGGAATATTTCATAAGTTTCATCAGTAAGAAATTTTTGTATTTAGTTTCAAACAAAGAAATTACGAAATTTCTTAGTAGTAGAGTTTCTTAATAGTATAGTAGAGTTATACTTATTGTTGCCCTTGAAATTATTTAATTTCGAAAGAAAATTAAGTTTATATTGAATGGTGCGTTTTGTCTCACAATGTACATAATCCTATTCTTTCATGTACTGCATAATTTTCTGAAATATTCCATTTTTATGCCGAGTCCTTTATTAGATATACGTTAATGTTCTTAATTTTTTTTATATAAAACGGTTATACTTATTTTTCATTCATATATATCAGTAACTTTTAAAATAATGGCGGGTTAAAAACATAGTATTTAACCAAAAAAAGGTCTTACAGGAAAAGGATCCTTCTATAAAAATGGGCGGGGATATGTAGGCTCATTACCAAAATTCAAATGAAGAGGAAAATATTAAATTTTTGATACTCATCAACGTGGGAAAAAGGTTTGGATTCATCTCCGAAATTAAGAAAAGTAAGAGAATATTACATAAAATTGAGTTTTTTTTAAATAAAGAATCAGAACCACTGTATCATGATGCAAAACTTTCAAAAATAGCTAAGAACTCAGAAAATGAACAAGGTTACAGGAATTACATGTAAAAACAAATAACATGTATTTAGGAATTAGTTTTGAAAACGTTTGCTTGCATCTCTTCCAAAAAACAAATGGAATACTGTACTCACTAGCTTACTTCTAGATGTATCAAAGCGAAACAGTTCATCACTCTGCCATTACATCATTATAGAATAACTTCTAAATAATAGAGCAACCATATTAATCTTATTAACTAGAGTTACAATTCTTAGGAAGATCAATTTATTTTTACTGTAACAATAAATGAACAAAGCGTGGAATACATACACATGTCATGCAATCCTTGATTATTTGAGTATGATGATATGTGACATGACAATCCTTGACTTATTCCACACTGCATATGGAATAAGTCATGAATTCATTCGGAAGAAGTATCTGATCAGAATTTGTCATGTATCTGCAATTGTCTTGCAACTGCTTCTTGTCCAAATTAATACTTATATCTGTCACAACATATTTTGCTTGTAGAAATATAATCTTTGAAAGGACTGCCATGTTAAAGTTATTAGCTATTTTCCCAGGCAAATATGTTTGGGACATGTGAAGTAAGAAAATTTCAATCTGGAGGTTTTCAGCCATCATTCAGCCATTATTGAATTTGTAGCAGGATCTTCAGGAGAGGGACATTCACCATTTAAGAAATTGCCTATTCAACTAACTTCCTGTTTGTATTGCCTCCATGAGTAGTTATTTAAAATTAAGCATTATTTTCCATAAATATATTGTAAATCATACATACCGTATGTGAAATATCTTTTCACATATATGCAAGGCATTTACATACAATTTCTACAAAACAAATTTTAAGCAAATATTAACATAACTAACATTTATAGTAATTATATACAATATTATTTTCTGCATTAAAATAAGGTATGAATATTTTATTTTCTTCTTGTATGCCTACTGTGAGAAGAAGATAAAATGTATATTACAATTTCTAATTTATACTTAGATTAGATAAAACAATTTCAATTCTGAGGAAATATAAAATAAAGTTTTATTTAATTATAAATAGTCTGCGAAATATAATATTTCCTGCCATTTCAACTTTCCAACTAATGTGTAAATCCTTAAGTTTTTTAAATAAATTTAAATATTTACGGCTTTTAAATTAAAAATAGCAAAAACAAGAATAACATTAAAATATATAACACGCTAAAAAATCTAAAATAATTTAATATTTCTAAAATATATATAAATCAATTAGCAAGTCTAGAATATATAATAAGAGCTATGAAAAATATTAACTGAATTCTGCTTGAATTCACAAACCCCAAATCTAAAATTCGATTGATTTAATAAAATTCTTAAGTTCTTTTACAGTGTTAAGTTTCTGTACAAGAAGCTCGTTTTCGAAAGCTTTGATTACCACGGGTGAGAGTTCCTTGAATAGGGTAGTCCAATATTCTTCCATAGGTGCAGTATATTGCGTTTTTTGAGAGCTGTTCCACGTTCGCTGATGTGCAAAAATGGTCTCTAGCATTTTAGCTTAAAACTGCTTTGAATATTGGATTCGTGCCGACACGATCATCTTTTATGGCTCTTCAGTATGGAAAAGATCGTTTTCCTGATTCACTTTTTGCTTCGAACTTTGTGAGAATAAGTTCAATAAACGTACTGACTCTTAACCTCTTGGGAAGCATTCTCAAATTTTATTTTACATCTTCTTCTCACAAACTTTATTCAAATTAGGCAATTTGTGTTTTGTATGACTTTGTCACAAAATTATTATTATTTTTATTTTATTTTATTCCTATTATTTTTAAACACACATCTCTCATTTAATACATCATTTTAATATGTATATCATGATTAAATCAAAGTTTACACAAACACACATAACGCAAATACATTTAACACTATTACCCATTATTGGAGCATCTATTGACTAAAATACTTTTACATTTATAGAATTTTTTGTTTTGAATGTTACGTTTTTTTACATAAAGTTACATTTTTTGTTTAATTTAATATATTATGTTAATTGAAAATTACTAAATAATGAGTAAATTTTTTATATATTTTATTTTATTAAAAACAAATAAAATGAAAAAGCTTTATGTGGAAAATGTGTGCAATATCTAATTTTTATATTGATATTTCTCCCGATTTATTAAATATAGTTTACAGAATTCAGAAATCAATGGTGTTAAAGATATCTGGAGTTTTATTTTTATCATTGCGATCTATCTTTTTTCTATTTTTATCATCAACAACCTTTCTTCAGAATCAAATAATTACACTTCACAAAAAGTCTTGGCAACTTCTTTGTATTTTCTTTCAAATGAGTTAAGCTTCAGAGATTACTAAGTTCAATATATCAAAATCTATTCTTTTGAAATGTACATAATGTTATTTATTATAACAGTTCCATTATATTTGAAGACAAAGTTTTTAAATGATGTGTGATGAAGTTCTGTTTTTCAAAAAACCTCTAATGTAACATCTACAATGAAAAAATAAAATACGTCGCTTTAAATTTTATGAAAATTATTTCGATAAAAGTGAAAACCCAAATTTATTGATAAGCAACAAGTTGATTGCCATATTATTCTACACTATATTGCAAATCACTCTCTCTCTCTCTCTCTCTCTGATTGTTTTAAATTGCACTATCACTTATCGAATACAATTAATTCTAACTTATCAAATAAATGAAGCTAATTAGAAAATTATAATAATTAATGTCTATTTATGGAATATAATAATGGATGAATGGAAGTATGCTTGAGCGAAACAGAGATAGATGAAAATATTAAAATAATTCCCAGAACTTTGAAACTAAATGAAATTTTTTTTTTTTTCGGTTCAGCAAGCAAACGTTTCTCACAAATTCTTTATTCCAAAAGGAAAATCGAAACTATAGAATTAAATTTTTAAAATTATGATGGTTGATATAGTAATTATTTTATCGCGTTAATTGTTTCTATATTTCAAACATCATGAGTATTGACGTGTGATTGTTAAAATAAGGTATTCGTATGATATTATGTTCCCCTTTTTTTAACATTACATATAGAAATTTTTAACCTTTTTCATATAAAGTTTTAGCGTCATTTGTATATTTTATTATATGTGTATACATACATATATGAATTTTTCAATAACTACCATTTTCCCAGATATAATTATGTATATTTATCTAACAAAAAATAAATAAAAAATATCAGTTGATTCTTTTGTCTGACACATCATTAAATAACGATTAAATGAGAATCAATCATTAGGAATGATATTTTATCTCTGTTATAAAATGAATGATTAATGAAATGGATTTTTTTAAATAAGATCATGTTGAGAATATTCAATGCGATGAAAGAAAAAATTATACATTATCTTTTCTATTATACAATGTAAGTGAATTACCCACTAGAATAAAATATAAAACTGCTAATCGTGCTAACTTCCTTTGAAAATCGTTTCATAAAGAGGATTTTTTTGGAACCACAGTAAAAATAATAAAAAAATAATTCCAGAATTACTTTAAAGAAGTAAATTATTATATAATCGTTTTGATTAGGGAGAGAGTGTGACTATTACTTACCATATTTATTTTCACACACAAGCTTTTGTACAATAAATGTAAGATATGCAGTTTTATAATATAAGACTTTTAATAAACAAGATAAATAAAAATTTCAATACTCGGAACTCATTATTTTTAATATCAATTTTATAAACAGGCAGAATTGTTATTTTGTAACTGATTAATTATTGTTCTCTAAGTTTCTTCTTACATATGTTATAATTCTATGAACAGAATTTATTCATGCATTATAATTGATATAGAACTATAAATATTTATATCTCGTCGTTATTATGAAATATGCATTTACATATGTTCTCGTAAATGCATACTTAATATTCAACTTTAAAATACTTAATACAGATCTAATTTGAAGCTTTATTTGTTGCACTGAGATTTTTACTACGACAGATATTATTTTGTTTTGTATAATTTTTAAGAAAGTATGCAAAAATATAAAAGAATATCATTATTCTCATATATTTTTATTTACATTTTATGATGAATACGTTTTTATAAAAATTTCTCAATAATTTACATATTTAGGTTTAAATGTCTTAAAAACTTGATGCAATTATACAAGTATATTAAATCATTAAAATTATTTTTTACATAGCTAATGTTAAATAATTGTTATTGTACTTATGGTTGTATTTTCTTAGATTTTAAGGTTTTGAAAATTAATTTTTGCTTAATTCATTTATTGATATCCTATTAGCATGGCTGAAAAGTCTTTTGCTTCTCTTTAATTCATGGATAATATATCGACTAAAAGGATATTGGATATACTTTTATCATCTTCTGATTTTTTAGGTTTCAACATTAAATTGTTTGGTCATGAACCATATTCAGTTTAGAAAAAGAAAGAAATATGAGAATCTCCCACTACTTAACAGTCATGCTTAACAGTCATTTCAACAAAATTTCATATTGATCAATAGTTCTTAGGATCAAACCGTGGAGATGTTATAAAGTTATACATGTAATTTGCATGTACATGTGAGATAAACCTAGAGCCAATATTTTTCGCCAACCAATTTTTTTTAAATAACATTATCAATTATCTATGCATGCTTTAGTCCGATGAGACATTCCATCAGTTAGTACATTGATGATTGCTAAAGGTAACTGTCACTAAAACATATCTTCTACTGTGAGTAGATCATCCATGATTTGCGCTAGTCGTCCTCGGTTCATGTCACTTCCAATGAGATTCCTAAATTGTTCAAGGGGATTCAGATCTGGAAAGTTTTCCGGCCAGGAACGGATGCCAAATTCAATTAAGCTGTTAAAGGTTCACATTGAAATATGTAGTCCTGAAGCATCTTGCAGGAATATAGTTTTGGGTGCGCCTTGCAACAAGGAAAGATCCACAGGATTCACAACTTGTGTGACGTAGTGGTCCACTGTCAAACGGCAGTCAAGGTGTACAAGATGCACCTTGGTATCAAACATTTTTTCTCTTCAAACCATGATGGCTCGTGCATGACCGAGCTAACACTTGGAAAAATCTCTGGGTCAATGCCGTAACCATCGACAGCTGTCATTCTACCACCGACAGAAACAAGTTTTATCCTTGACAACTCTCGATGGCATTCGATAACCCGTATGATGATTATGAAAACACAACAGAAGTCTAGCCCTATGTAGAACAGTCAATGATACACTTGTTGCTAGTACTCATGCACGTAACTGTACTTCATGCAATCTCTTGCGTATAGTTTGGAAAGACACACATACACCTGCTCCTGCAGGTAACCGGCTTCGAATGTCAAGATCCATGGAAAAAGACATGAATAGTAAACGGTGAATACACCGGTCTATGTACTCTGAGGTTTACTGGTGTGCTTTACTTCTTTCCTGGTGTGCATGTAGACTTACCTGAATCCATCGTGTGAAAGCAACATTGAGAGGTTTTTTCAGTGTGATGCCCAGCATGAGCTACTAGTGTACACAGCGACACACCCAATTCATGGAGTTGAATGGTACGATCACGTTCCCCGGTGATTAACTGATGGTATTTAGCTCATCCATGTTTCAGAAGTTTTTTCTATGCTTCTTTGAAAATCCCAAATGCAACACAAAACCTCAGCTGCTGTTTGTGAAGGGAAGGATTTAGACTCTTTCATCCCAAATATGATTATCACGTAATCATATGTGTGGGCAGACCTGATCATTTATGTATATCTATCTCCGCACTATTCCACATATTATTTACAACAAATGTATGCATTTTTCTTAGTATTGCAATTTTGATTTTGAGGAAAGTGCAACATATTATTAAAAAGTTTTACATTGGGAATTTAATTTTTAAAGTTAGCAAAACTATTTAAGTTAAGCAATTATATTAAACTACTTGGATGTTTCAATGTTTTTAAGCCTTTTCTATGTTAAAATGTTTATTTTATTCACATTTTACTATGACTACCACATATTTTATAAGTTAATAACACAAAACCAAACAAATATCGACATATAGTACAAGTTACATGTTTCGGTATTGAAATGTGAAACGTAGGCCTTTTTGAAAAACATCTTTCATTATCGTGATGCTGGTTTTATCCCAGTTTTGTAACATCTGCGAGTTTCTAGTTTTGAAAATGAAAGTGGTAAAATTTCGTCTAAGTTATAATTTAATGCAAAATTATCATTAAGTGTCAAAGTGATTGGAATTACAGCAAATCTACAATAAATATCATGCAAACTACATTGTGTAAATTAATGAGAGAAGAATAAGAACATTTAATGACAAAGTGTGAGAAGTGGAAAAATGAAAAGCAGTCAAGAAATAGTTACATGGAGTGCTTTGCAGTGCTTACGTATGGAAGTATATTCTCACACAAATGATCAATATAATATAATTTGACAGCGTATGTTTATAGTATCAAATTTGTATGGAATAGCGTAAAACATTTAGACTTTTGGAGTATATGATAGTGATGAGGGAGATAATCGTTATTTCTTACGCATCAAACATGTCTCAATACGTATTAGAAAAGTAGCTTGTGAAAAAAAACATTATGCAATTATATTCATATATTATCAGCTATAAAGTTTTGCTACTAAATTGACAGGGCATATTTATTGGCACACACACTCTAATAAAACCGTATTTTATACTAATACTTCTAAAAACAGAAATGTATCTATGAGAGAGCATTCAGATTTATTACATGGAATTAATCATCAGCAATCCCTTTGTAAACATCAGATTAGTTTATGTAAAAGTTTTGTTTAGATCTAAAAGATGTTATACCATCATTCTCATGACTGGAGATTGTTATTAAAGTCAACATATACCAAGCAGCTAATTTGCATGAATGATGGGTACATGGGTGTGAATATAATGCCTTCATATTGAAACTTGTAGTACAGCCAGGGAATATCATTAGAAATTAGAATTACATTTATATTTATGAAATCTTGGTTGAGCATAGCTTGTATTTATTTCAGATAAATAATTGATATGTGTAAAAATAAACATGATAAAAGAACTCTCATGGAGGAGAAAACTCTCCCAGTTTTCCGAGAAAGACTGCAATGGGTCTATTTAGAAGATTTACTAGACATAACTGCTTGTAAAATTTTTTCTTTAAAGTTAGAGAGTGGTGTGTACCCCAAACTGTGTTTTGTGTGACTCTATTTACAACCTATGATTTTAAATAAGTTACCATACTTTCTGAGTATGAGGGCATTGTCAAGAACTATTCGACTGATCATGAAATAGTGTCTTAAGCTCTAATGGTCAGCATTTGTAAAATAAATAAATAAAATGAAAAAAAAATAGTTTCCAACAGAATTAAATTTAAATTTAATTTTGCAATCAATTCATTGTATTTAATATGAATTGATTGTAAAATTAAACTCATTATATGCTATATAATTTGAATGTACCAAAACTGAGCTTGTAACTCTAAATGGTTTCCACTCAGATCTTTAGTTCAAAATTTCACGGGTTCGATACCCTACAAGAAAGCTAAAATACTTACTAGTTCGGAAACTTATTTTTAACGTAAATTTTCTTATTTAAAACCTTTGTGGTCAAAATCAGACTGAATAGAGAAAATCATATCACTGAATAGAGCAAAACTAACCAATTAATTCAATTTTTAAACTCTAGTTTTTGTTTTACAGGATTTTGACACTATTGTAATATTAAATAAACTAAAATTTTCAACAAAGAGAGGGTATTTAGGGTATGCTTGACTTAAGATTATAATTTTTTAAAGTTTAATTTTGTAAAACTTATTCTCCGATATGTAAATATTTTATAAAATCATTATATGCAAATATCTATATGAAATTATTGAAAGAGAGTTTCAGACAAATATTTAATAACTTTAAAATTTTACAACAATCAGAACAAATCTAAAGATTTTACTGTAGACCGTAAATGCTGAATTCACAACTTACATTATAATATTCAAACTGTATTTACAAATTACAATATTGTGACTATTTTTAATTGTTATATGATTCAGTATGAATAAAAGTACTAGGATATTTTTATTAGGTATTTTAGTTGGTTCCTAATTATTTTTGATAATGCATGATATTTTATATCATTAAACATAATTATGATTTAAAAAATTAACAAAAACTAAAAACGCAGCTCTGGTTCATAATTTACTTGACTTTATTTTATATTAAACATATAAAAATATTAGCGAAATATTAAAATTTAGAGCTTTAAAAACATATAGAAATAGATAAGAAAAATAAATATCTTCTTTGAAGACTTTTGGCCCACCTTCGCATCTCATGTATGAAAACATCTTAAAGCATGTACTGTTGTAAGGGAAATAAAAAAATAGGATATTTTATCATTTTATGCATTCGCATACAAAAATTTATTACTGTCATCTACCAATCGAAAATTGCAAAGATTGCGTTGTCCTCACACAACTTATCATGTGGAAACGTCCAATCCCAGAGGAGAAAAAAGAGTTTGGGGGATAACTCAGAAGCTATATAACCAAACTACTCGTCAGAAATGGAACTAAAGCAAGAACATAAAATCAAATAAAGAGCTAAAGTGACCACTGTGGCTGGACAAACAATGGAAGAAAGATCTTGATAATAGAGTAAGGTATGCGTGTCGCCTTTACATATTACCCTAGAGAGAAATCCTTTCAGATTACGAATATCATGGAAAACCAAATATAAGTGAACCAAGAATAATCCAATTTTTTTTTATGCAAAACTGCATAATAATTGTATAGTCTTTGAAACGATAAAAATGAATGCATTAAAAAAATCTAAACATTCTTATTTCATTTAATTATTTGTTGTAATTTAAAAACTCATTTTTATATATTGAATGATTCCCTTTTACACTTTTTAAAGTCTTAAACAGCTAGTGAAAAAAAATCATTATGTGAACTGCAATTAACACTTACTCCATTTTATTAAAAATATTTCTTACTATTTATATGATAATAATAAATACGTGGCACTCTCATTATTAGATTATTATGTTTTACATTATAGTTACATTGAATAAGGTCTTCATTCTAAATGGATAGTAAAGATAATAAGACTTCTTTGTCTCATGTTAAATTAATATTAATTTTTCATATTTAAGAAGTTTTCATTGCTTATAAATTCTTAAATATCCTTAAAAGTGTTTGATTTAAGAAATTTAAGATTTGAGACAGACGTTACATTAAAAATAAATTTAATAGCTTTTTTTTATATAAAAAAAAATATTTCGTGACTGATGTATTGAGTAAGTGGAATTAAAAACTTTAAATATTTTCAACTAGGAAATCAAAGTCTTCAGCAGAATTGTCTTTGACAGGCTAAGGTCCTTTTTGGGTGCAATGTCAATCAAGAAGTAGCTTATAAATTGAGAAGTTAACAACATATGAAGTTTTCTGGTATCAGAAATCACCCGATGATATAGTTGACAGAAGATATATATTATAATCTGAACAATAAAATTTAATACTAATCATGGTTTAAATTCAAGATTCGAGCAGACTCACTGTATGAAGAAAAGGAATACTGCTCACATTAATGCCTTTCGCAAGATCTGACGAGATTGGACTATTTAAAAGATTAGACTAATTAAAATTTAATACACAACAGTTGCATGAATGATAGATAAAAATTACTTTTATTTATTTTAAATTAATACATATTTGGAGAAGTTTTAGATAAAAATTTATGTTTATTTGGAAAGATCTCCATTGATAATTGGATTGCTGAAGCCACTCGCATATACATGATTTTCACTATGCACTACTACATGAAAAATTGTCCACGTCAGTTGGATTTGAATTTTTTTTATATTTTAATACCATTTTATCTTTTTTTTTTTTTTTTTTTTTTTTAGGAATTATATTTTGTTTTCAAATATTTCTACCTGGTCAGAAAAATAAAAGTAAAACATTTTATTTCTTAGGCATACTTGACATGAAATATTATTCTTCATTCTAACAATGTTTGTTTAGTGCTTTCATTATTCTCAATTCTAACACTTTTTGTTAAATTTAATAAAATAAAATCTGCAATCCTTTTCCAGAAATTCAAATCAAATTTTATGAATTTTAACAACTATGCTTATAATATTTTTCAATAATATCAAAAGTTAAATAAAAATAAAAATGTTTTTAAAATACCAAGACATTTATTTTCTTTCCTTAACACTACATTGTAAGTTGCCTTCCTACTTCATATTTATTATTTTATTTGAACAATCAAAGGGATTTTTCTAGGAATGTAAAATACTTTATTCAATTATCAAGAACATTATATAATTCAGTACATTTAAAGTAACTGCTTATAAAATTACAAGATTTCATTCAATTTTGATGTAATTACGTATAATATAAATAAAGCAAATTTTATTTCATTCACATTTCATTTATATGGTAAATTACATTCATATATATACGAAATTTACATACACATAAAACAATTGTATCATATTTGTGATAAAATGACAGAACTGTTTTCAGGTTTGCTGTATCCTAAGTGTAATACTTCATTTGTGAAAATCACTCACGGAGAATTAATGAAAGTCATGCTGGGATGAAATCAACTATCTATCCAATAAAAATGTGACCTTATGGTAAAAATCCCTATTTTTTTCCCTACCAAACACTTCGGATGATCGAGCACGTTCCGTATGGGGGAGACAACAGAATCTCCTCAGGGGAATTGACCAAGAATGGGAATTAATAGCCCAGGTGCCCGGGGGGATATCCAATTCTCCCACTAACCAAAGAAGACACTCATCAAGTCTCCAAGTGATGAAAGGGATAGCTTTCTGAGTGGGTAGAGACTTCCTACTTGGCTAAAAGAAAATGCAGGGATTGTTGTTATTCGGCATTAATTCTGTTCGTCTAACCTCCAAGAAATCACTTACTTTTTCAATATAAACTGCATCAGAGAAAAATACAGCGATACACATTATGGATGTTTTCTTTTTATTATCATACGCAATTTATCTTATAATGTTTGATAGAATTGAATAAATGTTAATTGGACTTGTAAGTGAATTAAGATTTAAATTATTCAGTGTTTAATATTAATTGTAATGAGATAAAAAAAAACTTAAATATTAAACTTATTCATTAAAAATTATTATAGTGCATAAGTTAACCATGATATGATGAAAAGTAATTATTTAGGAAAGGGTATTTTGTAAAGAAGATTCGAACATTCAAGGACAAAATATCTGAGACTTTAATATTTATTTTAATTGGATTATTAAAATAATTATTTCAAAAATGATTTAATATGATAACAGAATAATTTTAACAAATACATCTCACAAAATATAATTTGTTAGTATCTACCAAAACATATATATCTTTATCTTGAATAATTTTTATACTTATTTGAATATAATTCCACAGATATATGCAAAATAAACTGTTTTATTCAAATTAAGTTTCATATTTATAGCGAAATTAATTGTTATAATATTTTACACTGTCAGATTATAAATATTTGTTGTTAAATAATGTCATTATTCAGTCATCTTTTAATCTATTCATGAAATGCAATAAATTCATTCATACTTCAATTACTATATTTTATTCATTCTTCAATAATTTATTTCACGAGGAAAAGAGATAAATTCACATTTTTAAATATTGAAATATATTAAGTATAAACTAATTCAGCAATTTTTACAGCAAATGACATTCTAAAGAAATGATAAAATCTCTAACGCGACAATTTTTTTTATTTCATTAAAATTGCTGGAAATATTAAAAATATGTTTTAACATGAATTTTTCGTTAAGCTAATAAAACGTATAAACAAACAAAAAGATTATACAGTTGCTTACATAATAACAAAGAAAAATTAAATTAGTTTGCTAGCATTTATCTGCAAAACTATACTTATAAAAATGCTGGCTATTTATTTTTTGAAAACCTCTAGAGGGTTTTGAACACAAAAGCAGAACACACGATTTTGCAATTTTTTTTTTAAATTAAATTTTTTCTCTTGTCTTTAAAAAGATATTTTTATAAAAATTGTTATAAAAATAACATTAACAACGTCATTAATGCATACGCGTTTTTTCTAAATTAAAATTAAATCAAAGAAGATAAGAAAGTATTTTTTTTTTTGTATTGGGATAGGGGAAATTAGCTTCATCGAAAATACATTTCGAATTCTACCTTATTATTTGAACAAAAATATTAGAATAATTTCACCTTGCGGTTGTGTGTATTTTAAGCATGCACTTTGTTCGTAACTAAATACACCCAATATTTTCATTTTCCATATATAATTATGTTTTCATGTTATATTATTTAGCTAAAATAATAAAACAATTTTTAATAGTATTTTAAAAAACATATTAAACATACAATGTCAACTTACATTTAAGGTTATAATTATGTTCAGCCTAAAAAGTACAAAAATGAAATCAGTAGTACTATAAATGTGTATTTTAACACAAAAAATTGTTATATATTATTGTAATTAAGTTTTCATTCTTCATATTAACAAAGAAAAAAATTAATTTGAAATAAAATAATATAAGTAATATGTTATCAATTAATGACTTAAATATTGGCATCATTATATATGACTTAACATTGTATCTTTGATATAAGAAATTTCCATCCCTGAAAAACTGCATCAGTACATTTTGTACATTGCTAATATAAGAATTTTTATTTTTATATTATTTAAATTTATATAGTTTAAGAAAAAAATTTGTAAAAAAATAATTTAATTTAAAGTAGAAGAATTTTTTGAAGTTTTGAATAAAAAAGCCATCTATTTTAAATATACATCAGTTAGATTACAAATAAAGAAAAAAAGGATACAATATTTTCCATCAAAGACTTACAGACAACACCGAAACACAAATAAGAAATGATGTAAGCAAAAAAATAATGATTTGTTTAGCAAACGCAAAAAATAAATTATTTACATAACCTGATAAAAATGCTCTAAAATATAAAAGCAAAAATTTAGAATTTCATTAATAAATAAAAGTGCTTCTAACAAAATAAATGAGATAAATAACAAATAATCTCACAATTTAGTATACTTTTCAACCAATACGAAACCCTGATCACACGAATGTTCTCACCTTTGAAAAATTTATTTAATTTTTTTCCAAAATGCACAAAATTATTATTGGAAATTACCCTGCAAATATTTCAGAGAAATCCAGAATTACCAAATGTGGAAGATTGTGATTATTATTATTATATAAAATACGTAGATATCATTTAGAGGGGTACATAAGCGCTTATTTAAAATTAATTTATTGAGAACTCAAACATATTATCTTATCTGTTTACCACTACTATCAAATTACATTACTTAAATCTAAAAATATATAAAGCTTTAATATAAGACATTATTAAATCAAAATTATTGCCAATATACGATTATTTAATCCTTGAAGTAATTATTTATATGTCTCAGTTCTGATCGTTCTATATACTAATGGTGATTGAACTCACCATAAACTACGAATTATATCTGGGAGAGGGGAAATTCTGCGCTAATTTTAAAGTATGAAATGTTTAAAAATAATCAATATTACGTTTGAATCAAACTCTATTCTAATTACATTGTTAAATGGATTATACATGATATTTGAATAATGAAAAGTTATTGAACAAATTCAGTCGATACTTTATATAATTTTAGTGATATAATAAACGTATCTCACAAGTTTTAAACATTTATCTTTCCCCTACATTCTTAATTATATTTGTGAAAACTGCAGAATATCTGTTTTTGGAAATATAAGAGAAATGATTTTGTTCTTAAACTATGCAATAAACTGAAAGGTATTCGCAAGTAACTAAAAGTATTAACTTGATTAGTTTATCAGTTTTATAAAGCTAACATTTTCCATTTCCTTATTAATGTAAATATTGCTGAAAACATTAAACAAAAGCATTAAAATACTTCCAACCAATAATTCTTTCCGATGATCACTTTTAGTATTAATAGCTTGTAAGCAATTAAATAAACTCATTTATACTTCAAGAACTAATGTACAATTTTAAATATATTAAAAACTAAATTATTTGGAATATTTATTTAAAAAATATTTGAAATTATGATATTTAACAAATGAATCATCAACACTCTCTTCTTTTAGAAATTATGTGTTACAGAATTGTAATGCAGAATAATTTTTAATATGTAAGTATAAACTCTAAACTTATGTTAACAGAATTTTAATTATTGTTTTCAGTCAAAGGGTAATTTTAAATTATTAGTGATCAAATTGACGTCTGCTTTCTTAGAAGCTATACTAAAACAATTTATATGATGCATTTATGCATAGAATTATATGCAATAGATTTATATATTTTTATTTTGAAGTAAATCTACGTAAAGTATATTTATTTTAAATAAAACACTTACTTTTACTGACATGAAACTAATTTTTCTGGAATTATAGTGAGATCTAAGTAATTAAAAACATTAAGCAATAGTCTGAGTAAAATTTTTTAAATTTTTAATATTGATTAAAGTATTTACTAAATTCTGCAATATCCAATATATATATATATATATATATATATATATATATATATATATATATATATATATAATTAAATACTTTAATTCATTTCTATTTCATTCACGAAAATTTGGAAGCATTGAAAGTCTTCTATTAGTATCTATAAGGACTAAATCTGTTTCGGCACAACTTGCGAAGATCAGAAGAGGGGTAAATGCTTGATTTAGAGAATTAGAACTTATTTTCCTGAATCTTAACTTAGAATTGTGCAAGTGGCAATCATATTTATTCTGCATTATAAAGATTCCCTTCTAAAAGCAGCTCAAAGCCATTGAATTATGATCAGTAAATATATGATCAACCGAGGTTGAATGTCGATCATAAAGCAATCATTATACATCATCACTTAATGTAATTAAGGCTACCGTCACTTTGTCCAGAGCAGTCATTTGTCTTTTTCGGCTGATTATCTTATAAAAGTCTGCAGAAACGAGATAAGAGCGAATATTTACAGGTAAATTATAATCAGCCACAAGATATGACACTTCTACTCCATAATAACGTTCTTAATTTTTTTAAAAGAATAAGCTGCAGTGTGAAACCACAGGGAGAGTATAATGTCGCTCTTACTTTTTAATACTGTTTTTTTATCCTTAAAAATTCAACGTTATTGATTATTTCTTTAAAGGGAGGTATTTGTTATCAGTCAAAAGTAATACTTAAATAGCAAGAGAAAAATGCGAAAATTTTGCTGTTAAAAATAAGGCTTAAGGGATTAATGTATGAAAAAAATATTGTTGATAAGGTCGTTTGTAATTATTGAAAATTAAAAGTTAAATTAATATCATATATATCTTGTCTCTTTTATTCACAAGTTATAACAGTACTTTTTATATATATTGTGATAACATGTATACAATATTTTTCTGAAAGTTCAAAATGCGGCTTTAGACACGTTTTTTAACATTCAGAAAAATATTTCACGAATCATATTGTAGCTTCAGAAATTTATATAATTTAGCTTATCTTTCGTGAAAACTTGTTAATGAACTCACTGAGGAGACCCAAATCAAATTTATTAAACATTATTGATTTTACTCAATATTATGAGTTAAAAAGGTTTTGTAGCTGTAGAAATGAACATATTATTTAATTATAATGTTGGTGTACATTTGCAAAAATATTTCTCACATTTTCATGTTTAATTTAAAAAAAATTCAACGTTAAATCTTTTATTTTTATGAAGATCTATTTTTAAATTTATCATCAATTTCAGAAAGTTGCTTCTTTTTTTTTTCTTTTGATTCTTAATTACTAGAACCTTTGCAATTCTTTCTGTTATAAGGTAATTTTATTTAATGCTTCAATTGAGCTTATTTTACTTATTATTTTGAATTACCTTAAAATTGTTTAATGAAAAATTTTGTAATTTTTTTGTGGTTCTTATTTTTAATTGAAAGACCAACTTAATTTATTGTATTCGTATATAGCTCTATAAAAATGGGTAATTCATGTGCATGTACACGAAATAAATTACCATGACAGATCTTCAAGAAGCCTTATAGCCATCCCATATTCCTTTGCTCAGAGTGTACGTAATTCAAACCAAGATGTATAAGCATTTTATAATCTTTTGTGATTGTTATAATTTTTTTTTTTAAATATATGAAATAAAAAATATTTTAGCTGATATTTCTTATTAAATAGTAATATATACAAATGAAGAATTGAATACTTTTTAAACTTTCGAAATAAAATTAAAAATTTAAAGAAACTGAATAATTACAAACATTTTTATTTATATTTTAATTATTTCAAAAATTAGAGACGAATGACTGAAAATAAACAGTTAATTTTATTGTTTATTGTAGGAAGAAAAAAATATCGCTTCTTTTGAATTCAAAATATAGCATTTTGGTAGAAGAGTATTTTAATTTAGATTTACTCTAAAGTTATTCGCTTAGAAAAGGAAAACACGTTACCTCTTCGACTGAATCTTCCTGGTCATGAGTTAGAATGTTCGATACATTTCGGTTTTAAAATATTCAGTAAATAAATATTAAAATAAATGGATGTGCATTTAAACTTTAAATGATGTTCCTGTATCTTTAAGTTACTTGTAAAATATGTGTATGGATTTTCAATTTATAGTGCTTCCATGCTAGATAACCTATCATGAATCATTACGCAGAAGTAATGGCTTGTATAAATATGTATCCGTACAGTGAAAAGACCCTTTAAAGGAATTTTAAATTTATATTCTTAAATTGCTAGTGATGATGTAGTTGAAAAGATCAGAAGACATGCATTTTCTAACACTTCATTCCGCATGATAAATTGTCCGTTGCAATCATTTTTGAACCGAAAAATCGCACTTTTACTGAATTTCATTTAAAAGATGAATAAAATATTAGTCTTGAAAAAAACAACAATATTCATATGTTCATTATATTGTGATTTGCTTCATAATATGTTAGCGCTAATATAAGGTTATTTTTTTAACTAAAGGAATGTGTTATTTTGATTACCTTTCTGGGAAAAATTTAAATTAAATTCTTGAAGGCTAATATATTTAAAGTGTTTTAAAAGGATTTATATTTGTTTTTTTATTAACATAAGAATTTGTGATAAATATAAGCGTTTGTGCTTACGCTTAAATTTTGAAGAACCTCTAAAATATGAAGGGCTTTTGATGCAAATGTATTACTTCATAAAAATAAAAACTAATTAAGTATTTTAATTTAATTTTAAAAATTTATGTTTAAATGAGAAGAATCATGAAAAAGTTATATTTAGATTCTTGTGAAACTTTCAATTTTACAACTACTGAATTTCGTATTAAGAACAATTATATATAAATATCTCCTAGCAAAAGAGACTTTATTTTTGAATATATACATAACACTTACTATGAGAGTTTTTTTTTCACATTTAGCTCTTTACGTATTAGCATATCTAAAGTTTCTGTTAATCATATGTAAATCATACTTGTAGTTATAATAAAACTATTCAACATTGCATGAAATAATGACATGCGTATTCTTGTCAGATATAATGAAATATTATTTATTTTTCAAATAAAATAATTCCTTTAAAATATTGATAATAAAAGGAACTATTGTAAAATATGTAACATGAAGGTAAACATTAATTTTACTCAACACGAAATAACAGTTGTTTACTGAAAATAGTTTATTTATCTGATATAAATTGATTTAAAATTCTTTTTACGCAAAATAAAGCATTTGTTATTGAAAGTGATGAATGCTTACTTTTGCCATATGTTACATTGCTCTTTTCAAAGTAACTTATATTGTTAAAAACAATTAGTTTAAATGGTATGACTTTCCTTTTAATGTGATAAATTGTAACTTTTAAAAATCTCTTATTAAATATAAAGCCTTCAAAAGTGGAAATTATAATAAAAATTCAAGAATATATATGATCAATTGAAAATATGATCATTCATTAAAATAATTTTAACACCTTCATTGTATATTTATAAATTTAAAATAATTTTAAACTATTTAAATTTTACTTATATTTTTTATACTTATTATTAGGGTAAAAAAGTGTTATCCTTATTTTTTTAAATAATGATTTCATCAAAGCACATTAAATATGTGGTAACGAATGATATAAAAAGCATTTCCAGAATTCTTCAATTTAAAACGTAATACACAGCCGTATCATACAATCTTATATATCTCCCTCTAATTTTTAATATGAAATTTAAATCGAATAAATTTTTAGTTTTACTAATTAAAATATTCCTATAAAGTAAAAACTGTATATATTGGTCCTGTATATAAAACTTGAATATATAAGTCCTAGGCTTGTGTGTGAACTAGCCATATCAAATAATATGCATGTACGTAAATTCACCTATGCTGACACTTATCTCAACATTTACCTCAACTGCAATATGATCTCTTTTGGATCTAGGGAGAATTATTTTAAATAATTCTTCTTATGCATACTATAATCCATAAAAATATAGATTTGAAAATTTTTTATAATTAATCTTAATGACTATTATTTCTCAAGTTATATTTACAAGAGTAAATATTAAATGATTTAAGAGTCAATATAGCTTCATTTGGCTTATGAATGATAAAAAAAATCAAATATAACATGACATGATATCTGTGCTGTTATAAAATTAGTAAAGTATAGCAAATTTCTATGCATTAGAAATCTGTGCTATCAGATATTTAGAAGAACATAACAAATGACTTGACTGAAATACTGGTCACCCGACTTGTGAGACAGAGTACGGTTAACAGAAATAACTGCATCTGGTTAATTTTTTCAGCTACATATATTTGTTGGTTCCATTGGTAAAATTATGAAACTTACGACTATAGCCGTACCTGTGTGTGAATATTTCAGATACTAATTCGTAACTCTAGGCATTCGATGTGGTGCATTGTATCATATGATAACAGTAAAAACTGGTTTGTGTAAATCCTTATGACATGTTGAGATACTTTCGTATGCTCCTTATGACATGTTGAGATTTTATTGAACTAAATTATAAAAATGTATCTGATATACTACGTTAGGCACTTTTCACTTTTGTTTTGATTGAATATTTATGTACACCTTTATAAAATGTAATTTTGGTATAGTTTTTGTTTGTTCTTCAGTTGCCTCTATTTGTCGAAGTTTAAATTTCGAACCGAGTTTATCTATTTAAAGTAAGGTTATGGATATTTTAACTCACAACTTTCAAAATTGTATCTATAAATACATGTATATTGTATCTTGAATATATATTATAATATTATATTATATATTCAATAGTATGCTATTCAATATATATAATATTATATTATCTATTCAATAGTATGCTATTCAATATATATATAATATTATATATATTGAATAGCATACTGAAGACAGAACATTCATGACTCAGGTAACAATTTGATTATTTGTGATCAGATTATCTTTGATAGATTATGTGCATTATCCTCATATTATTTATAACCTGCCTTTATGCTAGATGAAACGTTACACAATTCTAAGTGAATTTCATAATTTTATGAATTACATTTTTCACGTGAGAAAATAGTTTACTTCTTGTGCCTGTATAAAAATAGATATTAAACACAGTGGCCTATACACTTCTTTCATTCGATCATACATAGCTGATGAAGATACAATAATAATATTACAAAATGTTATTTTTATATAGATCATAATCATTTGATTCATTACGTATCATTATGTTGCATTACTTATCGAAAAAATATCACACTTAGATGTGTTCATTTTCATGAGAACAAACTTATACTCCATCAAGTAAATAGCAATAATAATAGAAGGTGAGTCTAAATATCAATTTATTAATCAAACAAGCGAATAATGATAGAGCAACTATTAATTTAAGGTGTGTGTTTAATGGAACTTTCATGCTTTAAAAAGAAAGCGATAATTTCTAGCTCAATGCACTAATGAATTCTTAGGTCGTTTTCCTTTATAGTATATTTGACGATTTTATCATGATATATATATATATATATATATTATATATATATATATATATATATATATATATATATATATATATATATATATATATATATATATATATATATATATATATATATATATATATATATATATATATATATATATATATATATATACACGAAGAGAGAGATTGAATAACAGTGCCGCCATTTACTTTGGAAAAAATATTAAAAAAAATTTAATTGAATGATGGAAAGAAAATATTTCAAATATTGGATATAGAGAAAAATGGTTAGATGATAAATTTTCCATCTTTTATTATTGCAATTTTAACTCTTCACTGGGAATTTTTTCATTATTATTTTTATCATCTACTTACTTTAAATTAAAATATAAATTTAAGTTCATTTGGAAAGGAATCAACTTGGCGAAATATTTCGTGGTAGGCTAAATATCTATAATTCCAATACTAAAGTACGTAAGAGAAAGGAAGCTATTTTAACATATTTATGATTCTTCATCAAAATACTGGGTCTACCAGAAAGTTCTGTAAATGTTTGCATAAAAAGAAATTACAAATTTTTCGTATTGTCATTAAACTTTATTAAATAATTTAACTGTCATTATTATTGATTGACTTCTTGCCAGCATGAGGGCAATTTGTACACCTATTTTTTGAAAAACGTTTCATCTTTTCATGCGAAAAATAGAAACTGTGCTTGATTAGTATCTCCTTTAAATTTAAATATTTTGTCCTTAAAATAATTCTGTGAGAACAAAAGCAAGTGATAGTTGGAGAGCGATAAGTCCGTGGAATATGATGTATGGAACAGAATTTCCAAACCTAGCTCTGTGATTTTTTGACAAATTCTTTTCGTGGCCTCTTTCTTAGAATATTGCCGGCTTTTTTGTTAGATTGCTCTCTTTAAATTATCCAGTTGTGATAATAATTTTCCTGAACTGAGCTTTTCATTTAATTTCAAATGTTTATGATATATTGGTTCTCAAACATCTCACCATATACACAACATTTTCTTATTCCCAATGAAATATGTTTTAGAGTTAGAAGGGCTAGGTTTTTCACATAAAGAACTATCTTCCTTATAATTTTTTCGTATATAATCAACTTTTCATCTCCAGATACCATCCGGTTCAAGAAGAGTTCGAGTTTGTTCAGAACAATCCTAGATAGACATGTGATGATTCGATCATGAAAATTATTTTGACTTAATTACTGTGGCGCCCATTTTGAATATTTCTGTACCAATCCTATCTTCCGAGTATGGTGCGAAATAGCTTACTGAGGTGAATTAAGCTTACTGCGATCTCCGATGTTGTCTGAACAAGATCTTGACCTAATGGTTTGAACAAGATCGTCATCGATAAATAGACAGAGCTTTCGGGTAGAGTAAATACTTAAGGTCAAGAAATTATCCAGTTTTTATTGAATATAAAATCATGAACCATAACTCAAAAAGTTAAAAAACCAGCTCTGAATTTGAGTCATTGTGCTCGAGATTGGTTCATAATAAGCTATAAATTTTAAATTGAAAGTGATTAAAGTGACATTTTTGATCCTATCCACAGTGGATCGCTAGTGAAGTAATAGTCTACAGGTCATAAATTTCCCGAAGAACCACCATTTTCATATGGGATGTATTTTCATGTCAAAAGTGAGAAATCTCAGAAATTACTAATCATTCACTTGTGAAGCAGTGCGTCCTTATTGTGGAACTGTGCTTTTCAGAGAGGAAGTCTCAGTTTCAGTCTCTGTCTCTGTTTAATAATGTGAAGGATATTTTTTCACTTATACGTGTATGCCTAAATGGGTGGGTGCTTGAGAATTTCCTTGGTTTCCTTCTTCAGACAAGAGAATGTGACACATTATAATTCAAAAGAATTAAATTTAGATATCATAAATAGCTTTACAGGAATCTGAAATTTTATGTTGTTTCCTACTTGACATAAAATTTGAGTTATAAGTAAGAGAAATGTGGTGAGAATATAAAAACTATAATGTATAAAATTTATATTTAAAGGTAGCATTTTAATCAAAACCAAATCTTATAAAAGTGTGATAAACTATAATATTTTCAAATTTATGAAAATATCTAAAGTTAATTTCATGTAGTGCTTAACACAAAATTTATATTATTTCTATTTACGGTGATACAATATTGAAATTTACTTACATTTTATTTTGTAAAACAAAATACTATTTGCTGCATGTACTGTATGCTTTTTGCCTTACACTGATTTTCAAACAATTAACTAAGGGAAATTTTTAATTATTTAGATAATGAAAATCATTTTATAAGAGAAAAAATATATTAAAAAATAGAGTTAAAATATTCTACGACAAATCGGAATTGATGAAAAGGTATTTTTTCTTTTGAAGTGTATTAAATAAACTCAATCTTATCTTTACAATGTCCAAATCTTTTTCTTACATTTTATTTAATGAAAATGCGCATTATTTCTTAAATTTTGCATTAAAATATGCTATTAAATTGATGGATTTTTTTTTTTTTTTTTGAGAGTTATCCTGTACAAGAATATAAACTCTAAACCCGTTTTCAATAAATCAATCTACATATTTACATTTTAAAAAGCTGCATTTTAAGTATATTTTTTAAAATTTTAGCATTTTTTTATCGCAAAGTCAATTTTTGTTCACTTACTTTGAGTTCTTAATTTTCTAAAACATGTACGCTTTACTTTTGAATAAACTTTGCAGATGTTTGTAATTCATTGACTTCAAATTGTCTTTTTCTTTGTTTATTCAAAACGTTAACAAGATTTAAGGAATTTAAACATAAAAACTATCTGCATAAATAATAATTATGTAAAAATGTTGTAGATAATTGTATTGATGTACATAAGAATTTAACTTAGCAATAAGCAGTTTCGATATATAATCGAGAATACTAGAAAAATTTGTACTTTAATCAATTCATTATTCGAACTATAACTTGTAGTAACTAACAACTTTAAATAACATTTACAAATGTAACCAACAACTTTGAATAACTATTTAAAATCGACTTTTCTCACACTGTTTATTGTGTCATCGTGTTAATATTAAAAAAAATACATATTATTTAACCTTCTTTTATACAAAATATGCAATGGAAAAATATACATTTTAACAAGGGATTTTGAAAATACTGATGAAACACATTTCAAAAATTAAAACAACTAACTTTTTCGCAGAATGCGGATGTTGATATAAACTATTTTAGTCTTAAATTTTGCTTAAAGAAGTCTTCTTTCCAAGATAAACTCAAGAATGTTATTTTATCTTCTGAACATTTTATAACAATAGTATATACAACTTCCAGAAAAGCAATGAAAAAATTAAAATGGAAAGATAGCTTTTTCTGTCCCTTAAATGCCACACTTAACTTTTTTTTTACTTTGTATATCAATTTATATCATAAATGTGCTCTTAGATATTTTTATGGTTGTGAAAATGACGTATATTCATTGATATTAAACTATATATATATATATATATATATATATATATATATATATATATATATATATATATATATATATATATATATATATATATATATATATATATATATATATATATATATATTAATTAATAGAACCCTCATTTATTCCGCTAATAAGAATTTTATTCCTTGGTTGCCATGAGAAAATAAAGAGACCACTAAGTACATCACAGATTAATTATTCATTTCCCATTAATTAGAATTTATCACTGCATTGTCGCCAAAGAATCATCCAGTTGTCTTTGAATTATAATTAACGAATGATAACACTCGTTTTCCTAATCATTACATATCACAATTCCTGGTCCAATCGATTAACGACAAGTGATTTCCTGCAAATGCAATTAATGTTTGGGGACATAAAATGGAGTATCGTGTCAATTACTGTAATTTGTTAGATTAATATTTACTGTTTAAGCTCTAATACTGAGATTGTGTAAATTATTATCCAGCTTATTTTTGTGCAATCTTATTCATTGTGTTTCAGTGTATGTGTTTTTAAATTATTATATTCTTTAAACTTATTTATTATATATTTAGCAGCTTCTGATTATAATATCTCTTAACAATATAGAATTTTATGTTTATTACAATAATTTTTTAAAAGAAGTCGTAACAATTTCTTTAAAGTGTTTCTTGTGGTTTTTTTAATGCATAGGACGTAAATTATTATTCAGGAAATCTGCGTAGAGAAATTATTTAATATTTATTACATGATATTTAAGAGTTTGTACAGCAAAATTATATATATTATTGTTTATAATATAATTAGTTATTTGAACAAATTAAATATCAGGTAAAGAAACATATTTTCAATATAGAAAAGTATCAACTACAAATGATGGAAATAAAATTTGATCATGATAACTACAATTAATGTTTTATAACTATGATTTTTATACTACGCTCCAATGATCACAATAAAAGCAAATTGTACGATTTTAAATAAAGAGCTTTAAAGGTTAAGATTATTATAGTTTTAAAAGTTCCAATGTAATAAATATAAAAGAAATCATTTAATAATCAATCAGTATGTATCATTTGAAATGTTATTAACGAATTAACTCATATGATAAAACTATGTGAGGTAATGTAGAAAAAAGACGTGGGATTATAATAATGGGCAGCAAAAATAAAAACATTTGAATTTCATTGAAATTAATAATAAAGAGCATGTAATTTTCATGACCATGCTCACTGCTTCTAATATTGTTACATTTCAACTAATATAAATAATATTAATTAACATTTATATTAAACTTAACACATTTTTAAATCAGATTGAATTTTTCCTTAATTCTGTCTCAAAGAAATGGAGCAGTTAATCTTTTTTAGCACGATAAGTTTCAGAGAGTGGTAATAAATATATTATGTAATGGTGTTTTTGGTATCTTATGTCACTCAACGCTCATTTCCTCACACGAAGGCTACTTTAACCGAAACATATGTAATAATATTTACATTTTTAGATGAAACAAAATGTTAAAAATGCATTTTAATTATGTTCATAAAATACAGTAAAATATTTAATATCACTTTATAATTCTTATTTTATTCATTACTGTCTTTTATATATAATAACGTTAAAGGAAGAACTCTTATGTACAGAATTCTGAAGATCAAGGTCAAGAATCTCAATCAACGACATAGTTCCCGCTAAGATCTATTTTATTTTTAATAGTGTAAGTATCTATTTACATTACTGCATTTGAAATGAAATTCGATTGATAAGATATATTTTAGTCTACAATCTCAATTCTCTATATTGTTTTCGGAATAAATTTACAAAGTTTAAATTTTTCCTAAACTTTCGATAAGATTAACTTCTAAATTATAGATTTCATCGCAAGGAAAATTTACCAGAGACTGTAGCATGTAAGATTACAATATGGCTATATTGTACCTTTAGTTATAATGATACTTATTGATTAGAGATACAATCAAAAGACAAAAATGGCAGAAAATTGCTTCTTTTACAAATGGATCCATCATATATTAAAGAGCGGTTGCTATAAAACCATTTATATTATCTAGTTAAGCACACATATCAAACTCTATTGTTTGATTTTTTTTAGCTGATATTAGGTAAATTTTTCAAAATTCCTCTTGAAAGCATTGAAAGACTCTAATATCAAAATTTTCCCTACATTTTTTAAATTCCAGTCTTGCTTCATTACGTAACAATACAAAAAATTCCTAACAAGCAACTATTTGTGGTGCTGATTTTATAACTGCTATCAAAAAGATAATATATATCAAATGTATAATATCAAAAAGATTCTTTATAAATAAAATGTTTTTTTCTGATTATTCATCGAAATTTTGTCTGTCGTTGAAATGAGATCGGATACATGAAATAGAATGGATCTTGTATAGGGACGTTGGCCTTACGTAAAACATATTGCTAATTAATCTGTGAATGAAAAGTTTTAAAATATGTATTTATACTTTTCAAGGATGTGATTTAAATTTATAATGAAACAGCAACTCGCAATCTGAAAACAACTGATACCTAGAATAAATTTGATCCATATATTCAATCAGTACTAATTGTTAACAGAAGGAGGGAATGCTTCTATAAAAGTTCTTATAATTTTAACATTATAAGCAACACAAAGGTTTAAATACTTTAATAAAAATTGTGTTAAAGTTGCATAACATAAAAAACTGATATTAAAGTCAAAATCTACTTTAAATACTCCAAATGAAAATATGCTTATAACATTTAATTAAAAAATATAATTCAATCAATATAACATTTAACATTAAAAACGTTAACATTCATAATATGCTCCTTTCTAAATTCGATATCTATGAAAATAGAATCCAAGTTGCTTAAATTTGTATTAGCCCAAAATTTTTGCGGTCTCTATGTATTGATTCTTAAATAACACGTGACTTCAGCTAAAAATTTACTAACTCGCATTTCGACTGAAATGAAAGTGAAGTTGTTCTTTATTGTTAAAATATCTAGTCCATCAAAGACGTGATTTTTAAAATAGCGAAATTCTTTGTCGAGGATGAGAGAAATATTTCAAATGAGACTGTACTTAGGTATAAAAATATGAGAGAGAAATGTTTTAACATGCTCTTTTTGAAAAGTCCCTTGAGATGGGATACTTTAAATTCTCTGTTGGATAGAAAATTGTTATTTTTGGTTTTCTCTTCTATCTGTCGATGTTTTGTTGTAGTATATAAGTATAAAAAGTTGTGAAAAGAATTTTTTTTATTTTTTTGTGAGAAAAGTAAGCAATTGTAGAAAGTATTTCTTTATGAAAAATAAATAAGTACGAATGGAAGCAAGCACTATAAGGCTTTTTTTGTTGCTGAAATATATTTTTCTTTTAAATAAACCTTTATTGTGCATTTATGGTCATTACTTGTGCGAAAAAAACACTTAATATCAAAAACAAATTTTATGGCTTCTGATTTAAATAGAATGCTAGGATTAAATTATTATCTAGCAATATCAAATATTGCTAGATAATAATTTAATCCTAACATTCCATTCATTATTATATTATCATTATTATCTAACAACATTATTATTATCTAACTCTTATTTTATTATTATCTAGCAATATCAAAATTACTTATTTCCTGTGGTACACACATATTTTAAGGTCACTAATTTTACTTAGTACTATTAATTTTGAAAAAATATTAGATCTTATTTTTAAAACGCATTTTGTATTACCATATTTGTTGTGAGTATTTTTATAGAGAGTTCTTATGCATGTGTAAATCAAACGTATAGTAAAGCTATTTTTTCCTGTAGGATGTATTGAATATCTAAGCGATCACATTTGGTAATTTCAAAGATTTTCTCTCAAATTATGAGAAATATGTTAAATTTTTGAATTTGAGCTCAAAACTATAACAAAATGACGCAAAGTAAAGCCTTCTGCAAGCATATCAGAGAAGTAAAATAGGATCAACTCTATCAAAACGCTGCAGAAAAATGTATGTTCAAATTTTGGTGTATCGAAAACTAGCATATAAGGCTATTACAGAGATCCCTCCATTATTAACAAAGGTAAAATGTTGGTATTTTCAATGTAAGGAATAAATAACGTATATTTTTAATAAGCTTTGTAAAATATATATTAAGGTACCTTAAATCTTCAATTTTGTAGTGTAACAATAATGTTCGAAACCCTTACAAACTAATATTTATACATAATTACTTTAAAATCCTAAAAACCTACCTTAATAATTTAGATTAATTTTTAATTTTACTGTTTATATGTTGAAAAGGAAATATTTTGAATACACAAAATATATTCAAGGATTATTAAAGATTTTGCAGAAAATACACAAGAGGTCTAAATGAACTTACAAAAAATAAAAATATTAATTAATTATTAAGTAAATTATTACTTAAAAGTAAAATATATATATAATCAAGGTTAGCTCTACCTTGACTTAAATGATACTTCAAAGATAATGATATCATAATTTAGACATGTTTTTTTCATAATGAATATCTATTTTGGTATAAAGTGTTTATCTAAAATTAAATATCTTACTTTTCATATTTCTCTCAGTTGAACTTAAAAATCTTTTATTGTATCACGTTTCAAAAATAAACCAGAGTCTTATATACTAACTTTGAATAAGTGTTCATATTTCTCTTTAGACAAAAACTAGCGACAGTACTTTGACCATTAAATAGTAAAGATACAGACTCAGATTTATAGACACCTGGACAAAATAGTCCTTATTAATTATAAATAATTTGGAATATATATAATTTACATATGTCTGAAAATGTATGGGAAATTAAAGTGTTCATAAATAGTTAACAGCAAATCAAGAGAAAAATCGGACATTGATTATTTTTGAAGAGAATGCTTGGATAATTATTGATATTTCAAAAATGAAGTCAAATGAGGAGAAATTGATTGATTAAAATCTGTAATTATGTTATGATCATAAAATTTCTTTGGGAGTAATCAAATTGTCATCTTGAGGAATTCATAAAACTCAGCAAACTCTGTATTTCTAAGCTCTGATTTGGAATTCAAAAATGAATTAAAAAAAATTTCAAACAGGAAAATAATAACTGGGAATGAATATACTTTCTTAACTGAGGAAGGATTAAAACCTAAATTTAGAAAATCTGAAAAATTCTTAATAAGAATGATAAAAAATTGTTAATAATTTTCCACTTAAAAATAATGTTATACAAGAACATTTATTTGCAAAATTGAAAAAAAAAATAATTAAATAAAAAATGAAAAGCGTGTTATTTTTCGAAAGAGTGCTGAAACAGTTTGCCTTTAATAACACAACAGCACTTCAATCTAAAAATCCAGTTTGGAAAGTTATAGAAATAATATAATTATGAATTCATTTTTCTACAATTAACATGATTTTCTCTAAACCTGTATAGACTTTAAGTAGTGAAAAATCCGAAAGATAACATTTACCTGATTCTATTTTGCTCCTAGAAGGTACAACAGTGATTTCTATGTGAATTCAGCGCTTATAGGTATGGACGCATCCCTATCTGTGGATTTACATAGTGTAAGAAACAATAGCTTAGAAGAAAGTGATAGGGAGTTAAGATATATTTTCTAGTATTAATTTAAATATAACGACTTTAATAAAATGAAAATGAATGTATATCAAGATTCTTACAAGCAAAATAATAGCAATCAAACCTAATTCAGTTTAACGTAAGTTCCTTGATAAAAATAAAAATAAAAAAACTTATGAAAATCAAACATAAAGTTATATAGAAAAATTCATTGAAGTTGATGTTAGCGTAAGAAAAAATCCATTTCTGATCAGAATACACTTAACTTTAAATGAAAACAAATTGCAGAAAAACAACACAGTACAATGCAAAAAATTTATATAAAATCATAATACTATACGCAATGAGAGATACATTTACAAAATTATAAATAAACACAGTTTGTTTTCTTATTACTAAATAATACTTAATTGTAAAGAAAATAAGAAAATTTGGCTTATATTTTATATTTAGATTTTCTTTTAAGGCTACAAATTATAATTTTACCTACCATATTAATAATGCGTAATATTATCACCACTTATCTTACTTTTGCGTACAGAATAATTTCTTATGTTTCTATAGTTCAAGCATCTCCTTAAGTGAAATTAATATACACATGTTGCAATAAAATAATAATTTTATAAGTTTATTGAAAGAGATAAATATATCAGTTTCTTGTACTACGTTCAAAAATACTGAATATTATTATTCTATTTCAAACCCACATAAAGTAACTATTATGTTTGTCACTTAAATAAAGAAAAATGCATTACAGTAACGGGATTAAAATAATTAAGCAATGCAAAATGTGTATAAAAAAAGCTTTTCAAAGCCATCTATTTCTCCAGAAATTATATCATATATTGACTCATGATGTGCAACATGTAGGTTGAGTTACAAATGCGGTTCACAAGAAATTAGCTTTTAAAATTTCAAAATATCACCGAAATTATATTCAGTCGATATCATTATCATTTCAGAATGGATTTATAAAAAAGAAAAATTCCTTCTCCATTCTATTTCCTCTTAGAATATTAATATATATATAAGATATAATTCATTTTTTCCGAATTTCAAACTGAGTTACAGAAACAGAACAAGTATAAACAAAAGAGTTACAGCGAATACAATTAATTGCAGACTGCTTCTAGAAAAATTAAGCATTTTTCATAGGCGTTAAAGAATAAAACTAATTTACTTTAACTTAGTTATTTTTTTATTATTTCATTACTTATATCTGAAGACAATTGGATAACTTATTGCCAAGAGTTAAATAAACAATAAAACAACTGTAATCGACACTTTGTTGTTCATCTAGAATTTGAGTTTCAAATATAATTTAAATGCTGACTAATTAGCATTAAAATTGATGGAACTCAATCAACGATAGCAATTGAAAATAAGATAAAATTCTGAAAGTGGCTATGCAAAAAGAATACTAGTTGATATCGGTACCTACACAAGTATAGAATCGATTGCAAACTACTTTTAGCATGTATGCACATGATGAAGAGCAAACCAATGACGCAAATCTGTTAATTGAGAAAATTATATATATATATGGGACTTAATTAATATTTATCTTTGTCTTACTGTTTTCATTTCTCTTAAATTATTTTGGATGATTATTTACAATCATAGGGTAGCCGGATATGTAAAATATAAACTTTTTTTTCAAAGCAAGGCTGATCTTATGATTAATCCATTCATAGATACAAGGGGTGAAGGTAATGGCAGCTCATACAGAGGGACACCCAGTAAGTGTGCCATATTTGTCCTGAAAATGAAATGATAGAAAAACACGCACAGACTCAGAGAATGGAACATCCATGCCCGAACTAGCATTCGAATCCTGGACATACGGTTTTGAAGTTGTGGTCACTAATCACTCCGCAATTGTTCGGCACAAAAGAGATAAGATTAAAATATATTTAAAGTTTATTGCAAATCAAATATAGTGATAAAAAGCTAGCAATTCCGCCTGAAATGCATAATAATTTCAGCAATATATATGGCTAGCGAATGTATTCATGACTGCGTCTAAATTTCAGGTTTTGATACAGGTAGTATTTAAAAAATATGATGAGATTGTTATAAAGTGATTATTTTTGTTTTTAGCATTTCAATAATGAAATCCTTAACAGGAAAATATTTTTGACATTAGAGAGAAAATTATAATAAAAGATGTTTCTTAACTGTTTTCGTTTCATATCTCTTAGTACGTATGCTTTATAATAAAAGTATTTAGTATTCAGTTGAGAGTTGATATGAAAGTAACTCTCACACTTACATAGGCATGTACATTTTATATATAGAAAGATGATAAGAAAAAATAACTTATACATTTCTTACTTTATTTTGCAGCTTTCTTCACTTGCTCAGGCGAGACTTGTAACATTTTCTTGCATGGAAGGTGAATTTATCTCATGTCATCACCCATGGATTTTCAAGAATGAATTTAATTTGACATTCATGTCCGAAAATTCCTGAGTGGTGGCGGGTCATTTAAATATGAATGATTCTCTTCGTTATTGTAAATTCAAATAGTTCTGGGCGAAATAGGGAAGCTAGATATCTTTTATTTTTAAAAGATTTTATTAGCAGCAGGAATGCATACATCAATTCCACCCAAATATTTTTTATTTGACGTTCCAATTGTAAATAGGTCGGTTAGGTTTTCAAGCGCAAAGTAAAATGTGTCATGTCACAACATAGTAATTATATATACTTTTTAAACTCATTTATAAGCAAAATTAAAATAACATCATAAAATCATTTAAAAGTATTTTAAATTATATAAATAAAAATAAAATCATAAATATTTAATAAAGTAGTTAAAATTTTATATATGTGTAATGTATATAAAAAATTCATAAAATCTCAATCGTATTTTGAATTCTATTTTTAAAGTAAATAAAATGAATAAAACCCAAATGTTTCAAAAATACAAAAAATTCGATAGATCGATTCCACCCAAAATGTATCAAAATTAAAGAATTGTAATTAAAAGTATAGAATGTTAATAAATTGAATTAAAACATGAAAATAAAATATGAAAAATAATGTGTCATTTGTCAAATGTTTTACACTATGTGATAAAATCACTTTGAAACAGATGTTTGTGAGTGAAAATTGTTTGCCTGAAATAAGAATGAGTTAATCAGCAATTCTTAACTGTAAAACTCATTAGGAAAGATGTAGAAAAATAGTATTTAGCTGTTGATCTGCAGATTTCGTAATTTTATCGCAGAAACTGAATAAAAATTTAATCATATTTTCTAACATTAAAATTGATAAGTAATGGATGCTGAGGAAGCGATGTAGACTTAGAATCTGGATCAGCCTTTTGATTTACATCGAGACCTATATGACCTGAGATCCAGTGGAATTTGGATCCCAGGTCATATAGGTCTTGATGGCAATCAATCCTTGATCATGTCCTTTAATAATAAGGAAATTCAATGTTCCAAGAATCTTGGATACAAAAGAATGACAGTGAATGACTCAAACTGTCAGTATACACACACAATTTATAAGAATTAGAGGTATTCATGAGCTGAAGAGCTCAACTGATTGCCATTGTTTCATCAGTAAAGGTGGGTCTAAGCGTATGAATGCCGTAACTTTTTTTTATCCTACACCCGTCCTCGGCATTTCTTCTGTTAATCGACGAGCAGCCAATATAAAGATTAACAAGCATTAAAACAAGAATAAAGTCCTTTAGTAGCCTCAAAAGAGTTGTCAGTCATAAACTTTAAAACTTCAGATCAGTTCTTGAGGCTAACTGCGTCCATGTCATCATGATTGCACAATGGATAACGAGTAGAGTCTATTACACCTATTCAATGCAGAGGCCTTTGTAGAAATTCATGTGCATTTGTCACCCGTAAACAAGCGACACCAACAGCTCGTGGTAAGGAGCCAAGGATTTTATTTTTCCTATCAAATAGAGTTTTCCATTGCTTGTCCATAACCGCTTTAGCATAAATGGAAACGTTGTCATACTTTATTTTACTATGGATTACATTTTGATGTTATGCAAAGGCAAGAATGCTATAACTAAGCCTAATATCGTCAATAAATATATTACAATATGTTCCTGCTATGCTTGATTCATCCATGAGTATTGGCGTGTACGAGACGTAAAGACAGCAAAGCAATAGGACAAATGGAGCTGCTGAAGAATAAAAGATGTGGTTGGTTTTGTACACCGAGGAAATATATTTTAATTATAAATATCTGTGGTTTATATTAACGTGGATGTGACAATATATTCCTTTAATGAAAATGAACATCACCTAGGTCAATAAACATAAAAAAAATATTTCCAGTGATGAAAGTTGTAAATGCTGAGCGAGCATGCTTTCCAGTATACAGTCTTGAGTTGGGATTTACCAGTTATGGTAAGGAAAGGTGGATGTTTGATGAGTGGGCATCGTATAATCTCTAAGTGCACGATCATGGAGAGCATCAAATAATGAGTGTCAAATATGATCTTAGAATAGTAATGCTGCACAAGTCTTAGGCCTAAGGATTATAGTTGCATTGTACATTGGGAGTCTGATTAGATGATGTATGGAATGTATCAGTACGCATATTTGTTGGAGTATGATGAGCAGTACACAATCCAGGAAGACATATACAGATTTAGAGTTTATTCAAGAATAATATGCAACTGCAGTCATCACGAGATAAAATCATTAACCATAGTGAATAAAGGATTCACAGTGAAATAATTAACTGTGAATAAAGGAAATTCACAGCAATAAAGGAATTTTACTTCGTTAACCACAGCTAAACGTGCGTTTGCTTATAAAGGCAAATTTGACCACTATTGTTGCTAAGAGATACATTGTGTAAAAATAAATAGAAATATGTACATTAATTACAAGGAAGACTAAAAAACAAACTTTTTGCATTACTATTTAGTTTATGATTTACAATAATTTAAATTAATAATTTTTATAAAAAGCCGAGCTGTAAAAATTTTACTAAAAATCAGTTATAATTGAGGGGGCAAGTATTCAATTTTATAGGAAGCAATGAAAACATTAAACATTTTACTATTATAATCATTTTAAACTAAAGTTAGCGACTATTAAAATTGTAAAATAAATATATTTCCCTTAATTTGCTATATTGTTCTAAAATGTAAGACAGATTATAAGCAACATTACATTAAAAAACAATTCTGATCATAATTTTCACACAATTCAGTTTATTTCATCGCAACACAAGATGACTTACATGTTAAATTAAAAAAAAGTATGAATAAAGTCTTCTTATGTTTACTTATTAAAGTAAGACTTCATTTGCATTCCAAAACTATGGAAAGAAAAGAAATGTTCCATTTTAGAACAAAGAAAAAAATAACTTTATACAATAAAATCCACTAGTTTATTCCTTTCTTTGATAAAATACACTTAAAATAAAAATATATGGAATTTTCTAAAGTTTAAAATATGTTATTACTTATTATAACGAACATTTACAACAGATAGTTGAAGATAACCATGAATCAACTAAAAGGTTGCTTACATTGATATTTTGAAGTAACTTACCAAGTGGTCTTCAGAAACAAACTTTAAAATTACGCAATTCTAAGATGTTGTTATAAAATATTTGTATTTTATAAATCTTCCATTATAATATATTTTAATACTTGTAGTTTTTTTTGTTTTCTTGAGACTTTAGTGTAAAAACAAGTTATAATATATGACTATACTATTATATTTCGACACAAAATTCCTAAAGTATTATCAATTTCAAATTTTGATGATTTATTAAATAATTTTAAAAAAGAATATAAATTATTTCCTAAATAGAAGAGGGTGATGTTTATTTATACCTATTGTTATTCTCTACCATTTTAGGGAGTAATTTCTTTTCTGTTTGCATATTATTCATTCCAAATATTATCTACTATCATATTTTTTGAATAACAAGTGGTCATTAACTGTTTTAAGTCATCTGGTATTAAAAAGGATTTTGTAAAAAAAGATGCAGAAAAATTGGCCAAAATAGACTTTTAAAAAAACATAACATCATCAGAAATATTGCTAAATTTGAAACTCATAATGAACAACTGTTATACTGATCTAAAAAAATATTTCATATATATATATATATATATATATATATATATATATATATATATATATATATATATATATATATATATATATATATATATATAATGTATAAAGTAGCAGTCACAGTGAACTTAACCAAAGTTTTTTTTTTTTTTTTTTTTTTTTTTTTAGCGAAAGCATTTCGTAATTACCCAAATCATGGAGATAGTTTTAATCTTTAGGCTTAATCTATTCAAATATAGAAGAAAAATAAATTCTAAAATGTCCAGATAAGAAACTTTTGCATAATAAATACATTAGCAAGAGATGAAGTTATAGCTTCTCTCATCAGATTTACTAAAATTTGGCAGATAGGCAGAAATACATGAGGAGGAAATACACTATTGCAAATAACAATACAACCCTTAAATTTTCGAATCATAGAAGAGTAAAGGTTGGTGTTTCTTAATGCTAGTGAACAAAATTGTTCAGTGTATTAATGTATAATACTTTTAGTACATCAGTTTTGGGATTTGGTTACTAAAAAATAAATTTCAATTTTTAAAGTCTGTTTTCTTTTTGCAAAGATCAATTAATATAAGCTTTTTCAATTGGAATGTTTAAATGTTACATTTGGTGTATTGTAATTCCTACAATGAAATGTATTAATTTTTCTTATCTTAAATCTCAGTTTAAAATATCTCATTATGCAGTCTCATTAAACAATCACTATATCTTATTAATCTTAAAATTAAAATATCTCATTAAACAATCACTATGCAGACTTTTACTGTTGTCACTGCTACATTTCCTATATGCAATCTATTTAGGAAGTAAATTACAAATAAAAAAGGGATTCGAGTTTAAGAAATTACTTTAATTTTCTGGTATTTAAATTTACAAAAAATAGCTTCGATACATATGTGACATATGCTTGATGCAGAGAAAATACAAAAATAATGAACCATCAACAGACATTACAATTAATTTTTCATTAGAAATTTAAAATACGTTAAAATCTAGATCGTGCAAAATGTTTAATCTGAAAACGCTACTCTTCAGCAATGCGTGGAGGGATCTTTACAAGTGAGTTTGTAAAAATTTACAAAGTTAAATTACTTGTATATCTTTAATGATATGCTTACTGTCACCTATTTTTGACGAATAAAATTAACTTCTTAATTTAACTTCACATTTAACAGTATTATGATTGAAGAATATTCTATATTTTCTCTGATATTTGATTGATTTATGAGTCATATTTATTTAAATCAGTAGTAGTCAAAGATATATGTTTCTTTTTCATAAAAATGCAAAGAAAGTAGACTGATGGGAACCACGGAAACGTGAAAAAGTCAGAAATGATATGCATACAGAAATTACAAATTAATCGCTTCTCTTTTCTGTTTGAACGCCAAACACTCAGACTTTTTTAATGATAAAATCCATCATGCATGTATTACCTTTGCTCTAAAAAGCTGCGATTGCATAATAAAGAAATCACTTCCCATTTTTTATACATAAAATTACTTTTTGTCGAGTTCATGAGCTCGCTTCCACTGCTTAAATATACGTGTTTTGCAATGACCTTTAGGATAGTTTCAGATTCGTTACTAAATAATGTTAAATAATTGGAAAATATTCTATTTGCTTGCTTCTTGATTAAGATTTTATGCTAACTAGTACTTGAAAATATCAACGTTTAATAATGAAATAAATGAAAAAATATTGCATCTCTTTTTAAAATAAACCAAACTAATCGGATATATTTTAGCATATATATATATATATATATATATATATATATATATATATATATATATATATATATATATATATATATATATTCAATATAAGGGTGATTTTTTAATAATTTGTATTTGTATTCAGAAGTGAAATAATTTCGAAATTTTTAAATGTTCTTAGTTGATTTATCATGTATTTGACTACAGGAAAAAAATTAAATTTTTTATAAATGCAAATACAAATTTGTTATATAATTTATTTCATTTTATGTCGAACAAGGAGCTTCATTTACATGTTAAGAAATCAGAAGTTCAAAATCAATATTTTATTGAAGCACTTTTTACTAACAGTTGTCATTTATGCTCTAAAAATAACATACATTGAATATGCAGCTCTTTAGATTTTGTAAATTAGATAAAAGAAGAGAGTGCTTCATCTAATTTACAAAACCTGAAGATGAAAGAAGGTTAGATGAAAGAAGAGGATGCGTCTTTCTAGCGTATCCCACACATTTTCTACAGATTTAAGATTCCGATTCGGTGGTAGATATGAAAATTGTTACAGAATGTCAAACGGATGTTCAGCTATTCAATTTTGTACGCTCTTAGCTATAGTTCCATTTGAATAAAAATGTAACATTAGAGGGTACACTTGATCATCCAGTATATCTAGGTATCTCATGGCTGCTTGCCAACCTTCGAATAACATTAAGACATCACTTCCGTGTTAGAAGAACATGTCCCAAATGATGATATTCCCATTAGACTTTTGCTCATTGCGAATATGGCATATAGATTCCATGGCCTTGTAGGGTTCTCGCTCAAATTCAAAGTTTTCCATCAATGCAAAATAAGATGTTTCATCTGATCACATTACTTGATATTCCAATTATCATGCATGGAATTTTTTCTTTACTACAGGAAACACATTTTTGTATTTCGGTCAAGCATAAGTGATTTTTCTTAGGTATGCATTATAACTATACATAAGTATCCTATGAAATTCTGTGCAAAATTTGATCTGTTATTTGCTGGTAAAAGAATTGGTTGGTGATTTTTATCATTTGAAGTGCAGTGTAGTCCCTATTCTACCATACAAATCGTCAGTAACGACGCAGATCACGTTCTTAGAAAACTGCTCCTGCACGAACTTCTTTTAAGTTTTCTTAGCAATGATTGTGCATTCTGTTTTCAATTTTTTTGAAAATTTTGATATGTCAAGCTTTTGAGAACCCAGATTGACTTGTTGTTTTCTTAATCGAAGCCTTTGCTAAAATACTAGCAATAAGTCCATTTATGAATGATGAAACCCATTGTCGTTTTCTCCTTTTTCTTCATTCATTGAAATATACTCTCACACATTATTTATGCAAGCTTTCTAACGATAAGTATATATAACCCGAATCATATAAAACATTTCATACAATATCCAATAATTGAAGTGAAAATCTAAAATGTTTCTAATTTAATCGTCAGTTCATGTATTATACCTTTAGTACTCATTGATTTTCAAATCTTTAAAAAGTTTATTAAATTAACATACTTTCATCTTTTGGAAACGATTATGTTTATTACTTAAAAGCATATTTTAAAAAAAATTTAGACTGTGTTCTTAACAGTTAAAACTAATTTAAAATTACGAAGGAAAATTCATTTTGTCATGTACTTGTCTACTCATTGAAACTAATGCTCTCCTCTCCAATGTGAATAAATTTAACTAATATTCTCATTGTATCTATGTCTCTAAAATCGTATTTTCTGAGGGTGAGAAACATTAAAATGAGATAATACTCATACTAGATACAAGTTAAAGTGTGTTATTGATTTTACTATTATTTACGTGATAAACATTTTTGCTGTGACACGCATTATAGTCCAAATATGACCTAGAACTGATTTGAAAACAAGAATACCTCTTTTTGTTTGTTTATAATTTTCTCCTCTCCAAGACAATCATTTCTGAAAACTGAATTTTTTTTTCGTTTCCTGTGTGAAGCTAATTTAGTCATTAAGGACAACTGCTGCTTGATGAGAATATTTAAACTATACAAAAAAAAGCGTATAACTTCTGCTATTCAACTTTTTAATAGTCTTGGTTTGAAATTCCCGTGACAAAATACATTTAGGTCAAGCACTTACATTCAACATTTGAGTTCAAAAGCTTAGTTTATAGACAAAGTCATGCCTTGCTTTATAGAAATATTTATTATTTACAGAACTCTTAACATTTCTCTGACATCATAAATTTTCAATTCTAATTAATCGGAAGTATTACAACTTATTTCTGACGCGTGAAGTTAAAGAAAACATGATATTTAAAACAAAATTGAAAAAAATTATAGAAAAATAATTATTTTAACGTTTATATTAAAGATTATATATATATATATATATATATATATATATATATATATATATATATATATATATATATATATATATATATATATGTATATATAACCTACTTTTCTTGTTAAAAAATACTTAAAGAAACTGTTTATTGTAGGTATAGTAGTAGCTTATTGTAGACACTAATAATTCCACAATGCTTTAGAATTAAGCCTTTTTACTTTAAAGATTTTAATAGAAGTTAAAATATTGCAAAACATTTAAAAATAATTTATCATATTTAGTGCACAAATAATTTTTATAACTAAGAAAAATTAATGAAAATAATACACAAACTTGGAAAAACGTTTTAATTATATGTTTTTTGATATACTAAAATCCTTCAAATCCTCATATTTAAAGTACAAGCCATTATTAGATTAAAAGAAAATTGAATTCAAATTTGTATTGTATTCGTGGCTCAAGCCCAACAGATTTTGTAAGTCTTAACTGACATTGGAAAATAAGCGCATGCATTTCAGAAAAATTTCCGTTTTCAAAAATAATGATTCAATATATTTAAAGACACTTAGTGTACACTTACTAATTAGTATTGCTCAAAACGCTCACACACCACATAATGAGTCCTAATTTACTAATCAACAAAACACAAATTAAGTGAGATGTGGAACGCTTACAGATAATTTTCATTTATAACAAAGCTATTATAAATATTTAAGTCAGGACTTCTTTTATCCACTTTGTATAAATCTACTTGAATAAAGTATAGATTTTATTTTACCAAAACTGGCATTATTTAAGTCAAAATTCTGTGAAATGTTTTTAAAAATCTACTTCTTTTTTGCGCTATAATGCATAGTAAGACTTTTTATCTATATGTGAATTTAAATAACAACACGTAAATATATCTCTCTATTTTTTTAATGGAAAAGTAAACAATAATTTTAATTCCGTTACAACTGAAGAAATGGATGCAATTTCATCTCTGGATAAAATGAGGAAGTTAATACGATATTTATATAATGTTCTTTAAGAAAAACATTTAAATAATTTAATGTTATGCAAATTTAAATTAAAAGGTCAAAGCTAAGTACTACTCAACATAAGAAATAATTTTAAAAAAAGCTAAAAAAAATTTATGAAGTAAACTTTTTCTTGTTTTCATAAGAACCACACATACACATACTCTAAGAAATAACAAGAGACTGTTGTCAATGCATTTGTGATATATATATATATATGTATACATATATATATTATATATATATATATATATATATATATATGTATACATATATATATTATTCCATTAAAATGTCCATAGGATGTTAGTATATCTACTGCATTTATAGTACAATAAATACATTGAGCAGTTGTGCACTGCCACTATAAATTCAACATTGTTTTATTATCCCAATTCTTAAAATGATGACTTGGGGTATTATTGAATGCAAATCTCAGTCATATTTGTTCATATTAATGGTACTTTCTTAAGTGGTCATTATATTTCTTTTATGTTGAGGCTCATGGTTCTGCCCTTTATTCCAGCTGAGCTAAGAAAATTTTTGCTAGGTAAATTGCAACAGCTTGTAGCAGCCATTTTACAGACTTTGATTCAGAAAATCTTTGGCTACGAGTTCCTTCAAATTCGTTCTCTCTCCAACAGAATTTAGAAAATGCTTGCTTCATAGTAAGAAAGAAGCTGACTCGTCACCATAAATAATTTATTACATTAGTTGAAATTTTGCAAACGTTTATTTTTACTTAACTTGTATGTACCTGTACATATCATCCAATGTCAACCTCATAATTCATTTCTCAGCCTCATAATTCAATTCTCAGCCTCATAATTCAATTCTCAGCCTCATAATTCAATTCTCAGCCTCATAAGTAATGTCATTGTTGTCAAAGGTGATACTGCTTTCAAAATGTGTTTCTTCATTTATTACAAATTTTATCAATCGTTATTTACAGGATAATATACTGGTATAATAGATTTGATATTTTATCATTTGCTGCTGTGATACTGCTTTCAAAATGTGTTTCTTCATTTATTACAAATTTTATCAATCGTTATTTACAGGATAATATACTGGTATAATAGATTTGATATTTTATCATTTGCTTTTTTCTGGTGTATCACTTTTAATATCCACTGGAATACATGGTTTTATACTTTTGCATGGCCACAGTTCAAAGAGATATTTCTTCTCTAATGAACAATAAATAGAAGCTATTGAGAGAGAGAGAAATTTGTATTAGCGTAAGGCCAATTCATCTTATTTATTATCATTGAGAAAGTAATCTCTTCCGATTCCTCAAAAAATGATCTTCTAAGTATTAAATATTTACAAAAATTATATCTACCATATTTTTCAATTATTTAATAAAGCTACAGTAATTTATTCAAAAAGTATGTATACTTCAAGAAAATTTTTATTTAAAATAACATGAGTTCTTTTTTTGTTTAAAAGCTTGTATTCATTCATACGTTTTTACAACAAAAAATACGATATCAAAAGTTATTTTGACTGCATATTTAAAGTTCATAAATTTTCAAAATGTATAGTGGTAATTTTTTGATAGCTCTTATTTTTTTAAATTTATTGTGTGGCTGGTTTTTCTATCGACTAGTATATTTAGCAGTATCCATATTTACTAATATAATAATTTAACAATATAGCTTTACATACAAAATAAGGACAATTTAAACAATTTTAAGTTAGTCTCTAACCTATAGCTTAAAGAACAAGTTTTATTTGCCAAACTTGTTCTTTAAGCTATAGTTTTATTTGATGTTAAAGTTTTATTTGCCCAGTTTATAAAAAACATAATATTTGATGAAATTTTAATAGTTAAGTTAATGTACAAAGTATCCACAGTATTTAAACTAATTACGATTTCACCATTTTTCTTAATTTTGTAACACATTATTTCACTCCTGTCACTTTTATTACTAAAAATTGTTTAATGAATATATGGAATTCAAAAAATATATTAAAAACATTTTTCAAGATCTATATACAATATATAATTGAAATTCATGAAACTATTCAAAGTGCATTAAAAATATACCCAATTTAAAATGCGCATAGTGGAAAAATCTTCACGAAATATGCTATTTGTAAATATGTCACTGTTACTCTAGACTTTTAAACATCGTATACCGTATTCAATATTTTGAAAGATCAACACTAATTGCCGATATACCTTATCGAAATTGCCCTTGGAAGTAAAATATTGTCTCCGAACGGCAAATAAACCAAACTCTCTTAAAAAGACTTCTGAATAAAAAAGACAGTTTACGAAATAAAATTTAAATTATTTACATTCAATCTGTACTCAATGTGAAACATTGTAATAGACATTTTGCCACGAAAATAAAAAAAACAAACAGTTAAACAATATCAGATTGATCAGGAAATATTAAAAATATCTGAAGTACTGGAATGAAGTAATGTGATTCTACATTCCAACGCATAATTTGTGATCGATTTTTGCGTTGTCTTCGTGATAAACACAATTGCTTCGACACGCGTTACAGCCCAAATTTAGCAGAGTTTAGATTTAGCTTATAAAACAAAATAATTTTTGTTTGCTTATATTTTACTTCTCCAAGTCAATCAAGTGGGAGGATACGATTGTTTTCATTTCCAGTCTATGAGTAGTTTAGCCATTGACGATTACAATACAACAGATTAATGATAACGGAACTCTTTGTACAAACAGTCACGTGACTTTTTAGTGCACTGAGTAACAAAGTGTCGAGAGAGAGAAATTCACGTGACTAAGAGTATTAAAGTTGATAATTTGTATAAGAGTTTAGAGAATAAGTTAATTTACATAGTCTATTTTCTCTGTTTTAGGATTAGTTTTTCAATATTCAAATATTAGAATTCATCTAATTTTCCCCAATTCACATATTTCAACTTTAAATAATAGCAAGTTTTAAGTTTATTATCAGTTTTTAGCGTCAACAGTTATTCCTGTGACAAATTTGATCGTTTTATTTTTACTCCATAAATATATTCACATTTTTGAAACCAAAAAGAACATTTAAAGAGGCAAAACTTATATGTCCATTTCAAAACAGATCTAGCTGTGCACACTTTTTTGCAGTACAAAAAAAAAACAGTGATGTACTGTTAATATAATGACTGTTTTTTTTTTAACTAAGCAATATAATCATCATTTAAATATCGTTATGTATCTATCTGTTTATATGCGTGTTTAATATTATTCTATTCTCCAAACGAAAATTGCTGAAATTCAATTTAAAGTATTAAATAAAAGACCGTTAGTTCCTCTAGTAAATTTTTCAATAAAAAGTTATAAAATTGTCATGTATGAATAATCAATTTCTTACTAAAGGTATTGTAGAATAAAAATAAACGTGAGACGAGTTCCATGAAATCATTAAGAACCACATGAAAATAAAAACTAATGGATTCCATTTTGTGTTATCAGAATGCAGCAATCAATGTGTAATCTAATTAATCGCTTGCCATCTTTAATCTTTCAGCAGCATATTTGTTTGTGATTTCATTTATAAGAAAGAGTTTATTGATACTCCATGATTTAAATACATTTTGTAACGTTTATATAAGTTTTTCCGGTAATAATATAAATCGAATTTTGGTATGGAAATTGGTCATTTTTGAATGCACGTCTGTTGAAAAGATGTGTAGAAGTTTCCAGAGTTTCTTTCCTTGTTAAGTGTGAAGATGGCCAAATGTGTGTCTGAATGAGTTGTTCTTGGAGAATAATTAATCATAAAGTTGGAAAACTTTCATTTGTTCTTCGTAATTAAAACATACTTTAATTATATAAAAAATTGGATAATTGTTTTGTATAGCAAATTAATCCAAATATTGATACATTAATTATACTTTTATTGTACTTTGAAATGTACACAAATAAATACACCGTTGTTCTATCACTCCTAATTGCTTAAAAAAGGAATTATGTGTATTCTTGATGTTTTAGTAATCACACACACACACACATTAGAAAATGTTTAATCATAATCATGAACATGTCAGTTATATTTCCATGAAAATTTAACTAATATCCATTACATATACTGCATGTAATTAAAGTCATTCTTTTCAGAATACAGCAGTGAAAGATAAAATTTCTTTTTGGAATGAAAATCAAGAGATTGGTGTATAGGTAAATCAGTAAATAAGCGTGAGAGTCTTTGGTTCTTCTCCCACGTTGGTTGGGTTTTATGGCGCAAAGTGGACATACTGTGTCTTCTCACACGATACAAAATGTCTAAATTTAAAAAATTATTCCAAAACGTAATATCTGTACAGTAAACAACAAATTTCTTGATCAACAAGAAATTTCTCCTATTACGGTTAAATTTTTATTGCATAAATTAAAACTGGACGTTAAGTCTTGATAAAAATAAGAGTCTAACAAAATAAAATGCTTAAAATCACGAAAGAAAAGAAATTCAAATTTTGAATACGGCAAAGTATTAAATGTCTTATTTTTTCACTAAAACAAATTTCTTTTTAAAACAGTTAAAATTCTGTAAAAAAAAATATTTTAAATAAATAACAGCTTTCGACATTTACTTTGCATTTGGTACTAAAATTCCCTATTGTTGTTTTTCTTTTATGCACATTTCGGTTAATTCCTATTATAACCAAGATTTCTATTAGAAATATTTTCAAAAAGGAATGAAATTCCTAGAAAAATGTGCATGCAGTATTTATGCTTCTATTGTTATGAAATAGATATCCTTTTAAAATTCTTTATTTATTGAATATACTGTATATTACATAACAAAATCTATATTTTTTATTTACCTTAAGCAATTGTTTGTGTAAATATATTTCATAATTAACATAAACTTAAAATATTTGCCTTGAGATTTTGGGCCCATTTCTGATGTTTCTCTATTCTGCGATAAATGAAAATGATTTATCAATATAAAACTCAGAATTTAAATCATTTCTACCTTTATGCTGGTTAGGAATTTTATTTAACATCTCTATTCTTACATTGCTTGGAAATATACTTTCAACAAAAAACACTGCTTTTATTTATGGGTATTGCTTAAGTGGGTTATAATGTTTATCCCGTATAGCAAAGTAAAATAGTTTTTTTTATTGATTTCAATATCATCTTCGTGATGAATAGATCTACTTTGACACGCAATATACTTCAATTATGACTCACACACAAACACACACACAGTTTCACAATTCACACAAACAATAAAACGTTTTTGATATTTCTTTCTGTTATTTCCAAGACAATCGCGTGGGTGAATCAGAAAACTACCCAGACAGAATACCAGTTATTTATTCATTTCAGAGAGGGTTTACATAGCCTGGTGATAATTGTACAGTGGACAAAAGGTCTGTGTGTGTCATGACACTCCCTTTGTTCCCTATGAGTGATCATTTCTTAGAAGAAAATTTGCATATATATATATAATTTTACTCTTTTCATAACCAATATTACTGAAATATTATGTTAATTTTGATATAATTTTATTTATAAGTTTTTGAATTTCATTTATGTCCTTTTTCTTCTTTAAAATATATTGCTTAGTTTTTCTTTTGATTTAGTATTTTTTACGCATCTAAATAAGTATAATTAAATAATTATTATTAATTACAAAGTCAATTTATGTAGGTATACATGAATTTATTATAGCATGGTATATATTTCACTAAATTCCAAACTAAATGGGTCACTGATTTACTTTTGAAAAAATAATTAAACATTTTTTCAGTTTTTATAAATACTATTAGTATTTATAAAAACTGAGTAAAGTATTACAAAATTTGAAATTGTGAAACTTCAACCCTTGACCATAAAAATAAAAAATGTCTTTTCCTTCAATTTAAATACTTACAATGACATTTCCGAAAAGAGATTATTCACGCACACATATATTCAAACTTTTATAGTTTGGTAAAAATTATAAATTATGTATTATTTGCAAAATTTTAGAGCATTTGAAAATAGCTTAGCAGCTAAATCGGAACAAAATATTTAATAAATAGAAATTCCATTCTCGAAAATATACAACTGCATGGTGGAATTCATTGAACTCCCTAAATACACTACATCAAATGTTTTAAAGGTAAAAGTGATTGTGTGGAAAAGGTTACGACATTCTTGCAGTTTCTTCTCGAGAACAAAACTATATAGCTTATGCCTTCAAATGGAAACAGAATACCAAATACCATTAATTTAAACATTTAATATCAAACTTCTCAAGTATAAAAATTTTCAGATTATTTTTTAATGCTTCATTTATAAATAAATATTCATGTGTATAGAAACATAACGCCAACTGCCATGAATGAAAACATTTAACAACCAAGTTGTTCAAGAAAAACAACATCCAGAAAATTGTTTAATGTGTTTCATGTACATAATATTTTTTAAATAATGGTGGGTAGTTGGGTGACTAACCCATCACTACAACAAGGCTGAAAACTTCTACTCATTTGTCATTACTCACTGGGTACCATGAACCAAGTCAGAGAGGCGAGTGACATTACCCACACCATACCACCACAAACCTGTTTATAGGGTGAGCCTCATTCGTACATCATCTCAGAAGAAAGAGACATATACATACATAATAGTGTGTGGAGACCCCGGATTGTACCTTAAAGTTAACGAGTGCCGTCTTCCCAACACTTATGTGCTCCACACCTCAATGAGGTCACTGAGGGCACCATCATTGTGACATTTATAAAGCCAATCAAATTAAGTTTACAAAATGGTAATAAGGTTCATGTTAAATTAAGTTTACAAAATGGTATAGGTAAATCAGTAAATAAGCGTGAGAGTCTTTGGTTCTTCTCCCACGTTGGTTGGGTTTTATGGCGCAAAGTGGACATACTGTGTCTTCTCACACGATACAAAATGTCTAAATTTAAAAAATTATTCCAAAACGTAATATCTGTACAGTAAACAACAAATTTCTTGATCAACAAGAAATTTCTCCTATTACGGTTAAATTTTTAACCGTTAAATTTCTCCTATTACGGTAAAACAATACATTTTAATAGGCTTTAAGACCTGTTGAACATTGGGAAATAGCATTAAATAAATTCTCTGAGTTAAAAACAAAATTTAACATGATGACACATATAACAATCAATGAAGAAACAATTTACAATCAATGGCAATTTACAAAAGGCAGTTAACAATCTGTAGAGTAGTTGACATTAAATACATTATATACATTGAAGGCAATTTTATAGATAATATGAACACTTTAATAGGAATATAGGAAAAAAATAGCATGATAAGAAGAATAATAACTATATCATTATATGCACAGGTGAGGAATTTATATAAGTTTAATAAACACCTTGCTTTCTAAAAGTATTTTAGGTTCAAAAGTTGTAAAAGGTATCTAAGATTCTAAAAGTGTATAGGATTCAAATAGTTTTTAAAGCTCAAAAGTGAGCTCATAATGTTCGAGAAGTTTGTACAATTGGAAACCTACTGTTCATAAATTTCAATAAGTTCATTAAAGAATTTAAACACCATTACTGGTTGTGGAAAAAAGTTAACATTAAGAATAGGTTTCTGACTCGTCTGTGGAAATTTCTACGTGAGCGTGGCCTGTATCCTGACAAAGTTTCAATCCTCGTTTGTTGAGATGAACCATCAGCTTTGTGAGGAGTAACCTACTGTGATGATCATTCATGCAAAATCTCAGGAACTCCATGTTAAATAAATGACAGAGAAACACAGAAGGAAACATCTTTGCCCGAATCAGGATTTGAACCCGGGATCCACAGCTCAGGAATCAGAAACGCTATTTAGAAGCAGGCCATTGTATGTGTAACATTGCGCAAAACAAACGTGAATGTTGAATATTATCTCTTCTGTGTGATCAGTCAAGCTTGTTCAGACCTGAATGATCAGCCTTCCGAATGCCTATCATATGTATGGCAAAAGCTACCTTTTCGGCAGATTGCCAGTTGTTGAAACTGTCACAAAGGAACTTCAACTCCACGTAAGGGTTAAATTCACATTTATTTCATCTGTATATGGGTCAATACTTAGAAAATTGCATAAAAAGTATTTTTATGCTTTATAGTAAACATAGAGCACCTCCCTTTTTTTTGGATATTAAAGGTATCACCTGAAGTGAATATCCAGTCATGTAAACTGCATTGAAATGTACCTGTATACTCTACAGTAGATTGTTTACATATGGACAGAAGCAAAAACTCAATTAACAGATAATCTTGTGTGGAATTTAACGGGAAAGAACAGACATGCATGGGCTGTCAGTGGAAAAAGGTATGTGGATGAAACACAACCTATTGTATGAGTGCCTCAATAATTGGAGATGTGTTCATTTGTACTAACTCTCACCTTTGTACTAATTACCTCGCGTACTTTAATTTTAAAGTAAAACAATAGTTAAAATATCGTTTTCGGAATGTTTTCTTGATTTTAATTCCACTAAACATGAGTAAGATTATCTATAAAAGCAAATTACAAACGTTAAACATCATTAACAATCCCTATTAACGTGTTCCCAAATAATGTGCATGTTTCCAACTCGTAGACCACAATGTGATCAATGAAAATTAGTAGCCACTCACATAATATAGGGAAAGAAACATTCATATGAAGTTGAATGACTATTTAGTGTAATCATGTTTATTTTTTGATGAATATAGATTTCAAGTTCGTTTAAAATATAAAATGTAATATTTTTTTACTATGTGAAGGTATAATTGAATATATACTCATACTAATAATAAATATTATCTATAAGCGTTTTAATTTTTAAAAAAAAATATTTTAAATTTTTTTCATTGTTTGACTTTTATAAACTAGAGCAGGATTTTTTAATTTTTAATTTCAATTATAATGACATTGTTTTCGAAAAAAATGGAAGTAAGGTATAGTTTTTGATAGAGAAAACAGTAATGCACTTATTAATGTTTTTTATTAAAGTTAAATTATTAATGTGTTCATTTTATAGATTGGCAAAATATTGTTGTAAAAATTAATCCAATAAGATAATCTTTATTGTATTTTAATTTTCCAAACACTTTAAATGTTTCATAAAATGTGTCAAAAAATTATTTTTTGGTTAGCTTTGAAAATTAAAGTAAATCAAATGCTATTAAAATCAGTTTCATTTGAAATTAATATAATGCATAATATATAAAATATTTGCAATGTAAGTATAATGGTGGTAAGACATTTGAGAGCAAAACTAATAAACTAACCCATATATATATATATATATATATACATATATATCAGCTTTAAATACACTCATAAAATATTAATATTTATTTTAAAGACAAAATATATTTCATTAATTAAAAAATGTTATCACATGACAAATATGTAATAACTATTTAATGCATAGTTATGACATTTAATACAAAGGAGTTTGAAAATATTTTCATCGGTTTATATTAATATAATGTGTTTAATTGGTACACATATTTAACATTATGAGTTGAAAAACTTCGTATGTTTGAATGATCGTAATGTGAATTATAATTTAGATCTAACTTCTCAGGATATACCTTATTTCAAATGTTAACACAAAATAAATTTTTAAAATATATTGCACAAATGTAAATATATTGCTTATATAAATCTTGAGCTATAAAGCATTATATTTATATAAATGACATATAAAAATAAAGTAAATAAAGCGTGATTGCGTGAATGTTTGCTAATATGAAGAATTGATTGCTTGATTCATCTAAAATTCACGAGAGCGATTCTTTTACTTTATCTACATTGTTTAAATAAATATTTTAAAAAATAAAATAAACAAAATGGGATACCCTTCCTTAAATAAAAAAGTTAAATTATATAATCCATTTGTTAAAATATTTAAAGTATTTAATATTCATAATTCCATAAAACACATAAAAAGTTATAGAATTCATAATAACTTATAATTATGAAATTTCTTTCAGAAACTAATTTCGCAAATTCCTCATATGAAACGGAAAACACCGATTTCTTCCACGAAGATATAGTTACAAAAATTCCTGTGTTTGCATGTTCGTAATTCGTAAATTATTTCGTTATTATACAAATTCTTAATGCGTGTCTTTCTGAATTAAAAATGCAAATTTCATTAGATAGCATTTAATAAAAATGATTTTTTAAAGTTTAATAAAGCATGAATATTTAAAATGTTTTTACTTTTCTCAAGTCTATTGAAACTCATTTTTGAACAAATTATTTCTTTTTTATACAATATAAGTATCTTAAATAAAAGTATCAGTAACTTATGCAATAATTCAAGATAGTTAAATTTCTAACTCGGAATATAAATTTTCATAGGTATGTATACTTATGCATACACATATAAATATACCTAGCTCTCAGAGCTAAATTTTACCGAGGTTTGATTAATGGTGGAATTTTTCCTTTTCCTTCTAAAAGTCTCACCGTAGCAATAGGATGAGGCAGTACATCCATCACTGATAAGCCGACTTAATAGTCGGATAAGGTGATTCGAACCACCTGATTGCTATTCTGATAGTAAAGCTTTCTCATTATTTGCGACTTAGAAGAATAAGTCACTACGTTCTTCTATTCTGATTGAAATTTTCTGATCATTGACTCCTTTTGAAAGAATTTTTCAGCATTCTAATTTTGGCTTAAGAAGTAGCATTGAAGAGGTCATTATTCAAATATGTTTCACATAATTCTTCAGACGGATTTACTCCAAATCCATATTTTGAAAGTGTGCATTTTATACTTATTCTATAAAAATCGTTTAAAATTTCCAACTTACAAGTTTATTTTTTACAATGATTTGCTTATGCATAACTTTTTGTTGCATCCCCTTTATTAAGTTTCAAGGTTGCGTCTAAAATTAAAATATAAGATATTTCAACATTAATTTTTTATATAATATACAGTTGAAATATTACTTGCATTTGTAAGTGAAGATATTTATTTTTTTTACATACATTTCTCCACTAAATTAAAAACTTAAATTTAAACATATAATTCGTCAAAAATTGTTCGTTGTAAATTCTCAGAATGAGTTTAAATAAAAATAAAATTATTTGCTAATTGGAGTGAAACTTAAAATTTTAGGAGTAGAAATGGAAGTCGTGTTAGCACTCGTGATCTGAGTTATAAGAAAAAACTATAATATGATAATATAAATGATGGTCTTAAATAACTTACAAAAAATCCTAGAAAAAAATGAATATGTATAAAAAAATATTCAAAGAATGCTGAGCACAAAACGATGAAAATATTCATTTCATCAATTTCAATATAAAATAATGGAAATTGACTTTTTGAATGAATTTTTCAAGAATTTATGCTACCATAAAGATTAATGCATAGTACTGTACAGTGATTTACACGAGTAAAAATATATAACAGGCCATCAAAAAAGTAAATTCTTTTCAATTTTTAGTATTATGTCTATTTTTTGAAAACATTTCTCACATTTTTTATTAAAACCTGCTGATAATCATAGAAAATATGAAATAAAACTCAAAGTCCTCTAAAAAAATACTTTAACTTTTTCATTTGTTTCATGTTAATTTGATGGTGCTTAGAATACAGCTGCTTGTTCCTCCAGCTTTATTTATGATTTAAATAGTAATCTTCTAAGTTATTTCATAAGGTTCATACTTAAATGTTTAAAAGCTGTTAATGAAAAAAATTAAAAGAAATAATATTCCATATATGAATAATGATAATAAAATAAATATTTTCATCTTAATATTCAAGACTGCTTACCAAATTTATTTTGCACACTGAATTGCAAACTGCTTTATATGATCTTAACTTTCTCAAAAAGTCCATTCTAAAATTGTAATCTCTCAAGTTCATCCTAAAGTAACATTTGTTTCACAATTCTTTTTATAAACAGAAATGTACGATGAGTAAATTTTGATGCATATAATCATGAAACTAAAATATGCATTGCAAATTATGTACAAATATGCAGGTCTGCTGAAGAAGTATTTACTCGAGGATTTTCAGCTATAAATTTTAATTATTCCCCCTCTATTATGGACATTAATGAAGATTTCTGGGTTTACAAGTGCAAGATATTAAATATTTCTGTAATATAACTATCTAATTGAACTTTTAGTGGCAATAAGAACTATGAAAAAGGAGTCTGAATTCAGTTGTCATTAAGTATTGAGCCTATTTTTTAATTGCATGTAAAACTTAAAGTTCTGTTTTCATGTGCAATTTTATAATTGTTCTTGTGCTGTGTTCTGTAAAGGGTATTGTGTTTTTATTCCAGAAGTTTATATTCTCAAATCAATGTTACTCTTTTAAGATTAGTTTCACTTAAAGTTATTTTTTTATGAAAAACAAGGAAACTATTACATTAAAATTGTATAATATAATTTTTAAATGTGAGCTTTCCATCAGTAATTTTTATTGTTGACGAAATTAGCATTTATAACGATATTAGAAGCCTCAAAGCTAGGTTCGTTGTTTTCATTTCTTTAGAAAAAAGCTCCTTAGTCTTATGCGTGAAAAATAAACGATGACAAATGAAAAACGTTTGGAAGAATTTTTTTCACTATTAAATTGTTTGTTAAGTTTCAATAGAGATTTAATGTACCACATTACTTCAATAAATATGAAATTTACACTAAGACATATAACATGTAAAAGGCTTAAAGTAAATACAATTTCAATGACAAAAGCATGATACCAATCATAAAATCATAGCTATAAACGAATCGTCAGTTTTATAAGTTATTCTAGATATCACTGTATTACGTTCGTGATGAGATGGCTTATTTCAACACGAATCTCTGTCAATGTCTGCTTTTTTTCGTCCACACAATGACACTGAATATTGATTAATTTATTTTTCATTCCAATGAAAATAATCACGCAGGAGATTAAATATAATACTCATATACTATTAAAGTATTACTTATTCATGCAGGGGTGAGTTCACAAACTGAGTAAATTGATTATGACGAAACTAATGTTATGTGATTCATCATCTTATTAAGTAATTTTATGAGGATTTTGAAAACTATTTTCATGACTAAACATTTTATATATTTATATATAAGCAAAACATTATTTACAAATTATCCTTAATTCATTTATATGATGCCACGATATTTAAATCTGACATTATGAATTTTCTGGTGTCATCTCTTCCTTTTTATACATAAGATTCTCTTTTAGATTACCTTCACTTCAGTAAACATCTTATTTTTGATAGACTGGATAATATGACAGTTAATTTAAATTAATAATTTAGTGATCTAATACTATTTAATTAGAAAATACTCAAAAATCGTCTTTGAATATATAAATCATGAATGATAAATGCAATTAATTAGTAAGATAAGAAACTAAAAGTAAAGCTTGAAAATAGCTTGTAAACATTAAAGACTATTGTTGACGCTATCTCTGATATAGAAAAGGAGCTCTTTATGTGATGATAAAGCAACTGATGTTCTGTAATGAAGTTTCAGTTTCCTTTGTTAAGTGGTAGTGAGTCAATGAAATCTTGAATGAGTCGGGAAGATACAGTTAATGAGTGGCTGCATTTTTTGAAAGATCAATTTTTTGCCAATATATATTGTAAATTTATATGGGCCGTCAGAAATTCTAACATTGCTCAAAAGATATTGTCAAAATAAGTGATATGGTGATGGTGTACTTTAATGTTGCTATCTATGATCCAGTCACCAGTCGCAACAGATTCTTTCTAGTAGAATGATATATAGAACCATAAACATGCATTATGAAATTAACCTAACAGTCTTCACAACTGCTTTTTCCTTTAATGGTTCATAATATCTAATTGACTCGGAATATGTATTTTCGCGTTTCTAAGAAAACATATGTACATCTGTTCTAAGAAAACATATGTACATCTGTTCTTAATGAAATTTGTACTCAATAAGACTGTTGATTGTATCATCAGCAGAAATCTTGCTTTAAACAGTTTATTCTGCATAAAACATTTTATTGAAAACTGTTTCAATTTCAATTAAAAACTAATATTTGCACATACATTCTACATTTGGCTATTAACTTACATAAAATTTTAAACACGTCTTCACAGTGTATTTTCTGGTTTATAAAGATTGTACGTATAAGTAATAGAAATAACTGTCAAAAAACTCCCGTTCAACCAATTTCAAAATTATAGGATAAAAATTAGTCTATATATGTAGAAGCTTTTATGTTAATACTGCATTTTCAAAAGATACTGAAATATATATTATAAAATTTCAAGTAAATATACTAAGATATCTTTTCGATGAATGCTACTGTAGTTTATCATAAGCTATCTTTTTTACTTTGAGCGTCATCTTTGTGCTTTTATTGCATTTAAGGTGCTTTTATATAATTAAAATTTAAAAAATGAAGAACGAAACACAACGAAACATTTAATAATGTGTGTGTATGACAACACAATAACTTATATATTTATAACATCATTTTAAATTGTGTAAAATCACACGCACATACACACACCCACAGATATATATATATATATATATATATATATATGTATATATATATATTATATATATATATATATATATATATATATATATATATATATGCATGTATTATCTAAACATTAAAAAGATAATTGCTAAATGCTACATTCAGCTTTTCCATGTGATATGAAATACGCCTCGAGCTGACTATCGTTAACTTTTCTCATTAATGGAAATCTATAAAATCCGAGCAAAATTTCACTATTTCTTAGAAAATCAATAACATACTGAAGGAAAGTAAAAAAAAAATTATATTTCAAAAATGAAGAAAAAAGAGGTTAATTCTTTTTCCATAAAGGAGGAAGAAAAATATCCAACAACCTTTTTAAGAAATCTTTATTTTTGAATCTTTAAATGAATTAGCTAAATCAATGCAAATTAATTCTGATTTAAGAGAACAAAGTCATATTCAACAATTCTCTGAAGTTTAATATGGACATGTCTAAAATCTATGGCTTTCTCATCATTTAAACTTTATTATAATCCACTATTTGAAATTCTGTAGCTGTTATACCATTTTGCTGCTCAATTTTTACGGAAATATTTCTTGCTGTCGTAAGAGCTTGAAATTGGAAATCCATAATTTCTATTGGCTTCTGAAGAAGATGAGAGACTCATTTAATACTTCAACATACTCATCCCTTTTGCAAGTTTTAATTACTTAACTAGATACTTTAAGCTCATACAATAAGAGCTTTAAAATAAAGGAGATGAGAAATATTTTGACTCATCTTTTAAATTTAGAACTCCTTCCTAATTACGTATAGAATTATTTAGGATTTATATAGCAATTTTATGAAATATTATTTATTTTTAAACAATCATTTCGAAATAAATCCAATCTATACTTCATGTTGGTTGAACATAATTTAAATGTAGTTATACTAAACCATCTTAGGCAAACTATTTTAAAAAATTCATGTATAAACAAAAAATACACATTCAATATATGAGAAGCTGAAAGCACTTTAAATATAATTTGCCAAATTTAGGATTTTCACGACTATTTAGACCTTTCAAGAAACACTTTTGAAAATCATGTAAAAAGAAAAAAATATATCAACTTACATAACCTTGATTATTTTAAAATAGAATGAAATTCATAAAGCAAATTCTTTTAAATTATAGTCGATTGTTTACAATCAAATCGAAAATTTACATTTGAAATACTGCGAGTGGAAATTACATTAATTATGGGATGCAAGCTTTAAGACTCACGAGGCAGTTTAACCCTATACTTTAAAGTATACTACAATGAAAGAATAACTAAATATATATATTAATTATATATAATAATAAAACCAATTATATGTCATCATATATAATTAAAATATTATAATACAGTGAAAAATAAATATAATGAATAATTTCAAGCATCATGTATGTAGATATATTATGTATAAATTTCAGATATTTCATAATGCATATTTCTTTCTCTAACCTTAATGAATTAAGCTATATCATTTTGTAAAAAGGTTTCTTTGAGGTATCTTGAAATTATGAAAATCATGCGTCAAAAGTGATAAAAAATGTTATCGTGTCATACCTTTAATGAAAAGGATAAATATCTATACATACCAGAAAATGTTGGAATTCAAAAGAGACTGGATTAATCCTATCAATAGTTTGGATTATTGTCCTGTGATATTGCCCCTCGCACTGGTCAGATTCCAAATTGTGTCTTGAGAATATGGAATCAGTGAATAACTGAGAGTTGTGGCGAAATGCTGCAGGATCTCAAACCCCTCCCAAAACTTAATCTCGAGAGAAAGACACAGTCTGTGATTTAACTTGCAAAACGCACCACGTTATGGACCAGTAGTCAGGAAATGGGAGTTCTTGCAAGAAATCTAGTATTTTTCCTTAGAGTGAAATGACGTTTTGACATCATGTAATGGATAATCTCATATCCATTGAGCATTGAAGCTCACAACTAAATGTGGACAACTGGATTTAAGCATTTTAATATATAACTCCCAAATTAACTCCTTGGAATCCTTTTCATGGCCAATGACACTAAAATATTCTGTTATTCCATGTATGCCGTATTCTTGTATCACAAGGTAGAAAATCCAGAAAATTCATAAGCACTCCCTCTTAGAGTTGAGCATATAAAATCACCACATTTATATCCCGTTGTTCAACTTAAGATGGAATCCACACCAGGGAAATTTGCTATGAAAAATATTCTTCGACAACTAGGCTATGTTGAGACCAAACGTGATGTAAACATTTGGAGAAAAATATTTTGAATAGTTCTGACTGTAAACATTATTTTGGATTCCCTTGACAATGCAGACAGAAACAGACGACGAATCTGATGTGCACAGCAAAAAATGGGTACAGGAGAAGCTTTTCAGATGATTCTATGAATCGAAATCTTACGGCCTTACCTTCCCGTAGATTCTTCACAAAACACTCCTCACATAGCTGCATTAAATAGCATTATAGAAACCATTCACCTTGTAATAATATGGACAGCCACTGTGTACACGACACGAGGCTCTAGTTACAATTATGGTAATCCCGTTTTGCCCATTTTTGACATCCTAAGACCAGTGGTTGTAAACTATATTTGACACTAGCGAAGTGCCACTTTTTAAAAGATAACGCAAGAACACATGCTTAGTCTAACCGTGGAATAATGATAAAACTGCAATCTTTAGTACGAAAGGCTCCAAGTTTTATTACATGCGCTAATGAATAAAGGGAATAGGGTGTTGTGCTGAGTTTTCCGAGTTTTCTCCTTTGAAGTTTGTGTATATGATTTACTATCTGTGAAAACTCATTTCATAAGGAAAATTATAAGATGTGCATAAAAATTCCATACACAGACAACATCCATAGATTTTTAGGCTGCCCTCTCGTAGTGTCAAATGAAAATATTCTGCTCGTCATGTTCTGAAACTTCCTCTACATAGAAGGTATTTAATTTTTATCTTATACCCAATCAATTCCAGCAAGCCATGTGTGTGAACTGGTGAGAGATTCCCATTCGTTTTCAGCTATTTCGATTAATAGGTGTTACATATATTTGAAATTGCAACGCGGGAATGATTCGTCCTTTTCTGTCATCCAAGTTCATTTTGATTTCAAGCGTAATCACGTAAGAGCAGTTTTCGCTGTTATGTGAGTAAACTGTTTCTACTAGTTTCTTACATGTGTAAGCGGCCATACTTCTTGCAAATTTAGCGATTTTATATTCATACAGAAATAATTACATATGATTCTTTTATGGTGTTGCAATTTTAGTAGCCAGCAGACTAGTTTGCTTTCTGTTTATGATTTCCCTGGTCAGAAAACTTTAATTCATACTTTTACTACAATATATTTTGAACAAAATAAAAATCAATTGATAGTGTATAGATGACGAATAATATATATTGGATTTATTAATCATTATCCTAGAAACATATCAATGAATTTTTTTCAAAGTATGATAATGTTTCTGACAGTAAATTGTTTGCAACGTATTTAATTACAAATCTATCTTGTAAGGTAAATTATTAAATAATTAAGATTTCTTCAAACTTACTTTAGAAATATCTCCACACAACTATGTAAAACTATAAAAGCATACTATGTAGAAAATATTTCGGCCAGTACTTAAGAGAAAACTCTAATTTGTAAATTTTCTAAATTTAACCTAAATTTTGGGAAGTGAATATTGTCGACTAATTAAGGGAGATGAAGATTTGATAGTTAACATTAATTAGCTAACATCTACTTCGTAATTAATTATGACTCATTATCTTATTTCTGCTGCAACTAAATTTGATGTGTGAAATAATTAAAACCAAGTAAATTATAAATCTACTATTCCTGATAATAAAAATAATACGTAAAAAAATAACTATTCTAATTAATAATCAATTGAAAAACAGATAATTAGTTAACAACAAAATACTTTATTTTGTAAATCAAAGAATAACCATATGATTCAACGAACAAATAAGTCACATACCTATTTTTTCAGATAAACCAAAATTTATAAATCTAATATTTTCGAAAGCAATGATAAATAGTGTAAGTTGAAAACAATTTTAACTTATACTGCCTCTTTAATGGTGAAAAGCATTTTTTTTTCATAAAAGTATAAGAAAAAACTATAATTTGAAAAGTAAAAGCAGGAGTTTCTTCAAACTACGAAATATGCATACGAAATTCCATTTTTCACAGAAAACAATGGCAACTGTACAAGCTGGAATTAAATTGACTACTTATAATTATTTAATCGCTATAGAATTATTAAACTGCCCTGGAAAATTGTTGGTAGGCTATAGGATAGAAGGGCACGAGAAGTCTTTCATTAAAAACAAATGTCACGTTCGTATAACGGTTTTCAGATAACATCAGAAGTTCCAGGCATTGGACATGACTACTAGGAGAACTGGCAATTCGCTTAAGAATCACACCTTCAGATGATACTGCGCTAAGTGTTAACAGTGTTTAAAAATTGATTAATATACTTAAAATGCAAAAGAAATGCAAAAAATATGAATTGTCTGACATTTCAAACAGTATTTATAAATGATATATTCAAATAGATATACTAAGCTAATATATATATATATATATATATATATATATATATATATATATATATATATATATATATATATATATATATATATATATATATATATATATATATATATATATATATATATATATATATATATATATACTAAGTTATACAAAAATTATAATTCTGTTAGCTAAGTCTACTAGAAATAATAAGCTACAGCATCATGGTCCTATACTGCGCAATTACATGGCGTTAGTAACAATGACAGTAAACACTCTGATTAAGAAAGTACTTGCATTCTAATGATTTTTCTGTCATATGTCGAAGAACTTTAATATATATTTAAGACTTCACAAGTAATTACATAATGTTACACTCCTTCTTATGTAACCACCGTTGTTTTATATCTTAAAGTGTCCTTTCCTCACTGTTCTTAATAAAATGACTCGGATTTCCTTGAAAGTTTAAACAATAATGCATTTTTTTATTATATATTTAGAATCCTCAGAAGCCAAATATTTAAACACTAAATCAATCATAGATGATGCAAATTTAAAATTTTAAAAAATTTAATGAGTTTGTGAACCATAATAAGGTATTGAGTGTAGTATTTTACATCTATATTCGCATTTAATATTTCAGACACATATTTAAACTATTATCTTGATAGAAATGAAAAACAAATTGTTTTTATGCAATATTAAATCAACTATTGAAATGTTTGTCATAACCTTTAGAACAGATTCCAATATAATATCACTTATATTTATCAAACACTTATTGTAAAATGTTCTTCATTTTGCTTATATCTTTATTTTTACTCTCTTAAAAGCAAATAAATTACGCTTATGTGACAAATTGAATTCGCTTTAGATTTCTTACTTGCAAAATTAAATGGACTTCAAATATTTATTTTACCATCAAATTAATATGTTGATTTTTTAAAGAATTCTTTCATATAAAAGAACAGCCAATTGTTACTTTGTATGGACAGATTAATTAACAAAAACAAACAGCGTTTGAAAATAAAAACAAAATGTATGGATCCTGAAATCAGGTGACCATCTGATTACAGCTACAAAATTTGAGAATATTTATCATTTAAAATTTGAAAGCTAATTCTAAAAATGAATCATTAGTTTTTAAATGAGCAGTTAAACAAAAGTCATTAAAATTGTTTTCATTCATAAAATAAAGTTTTAATGAGACTTAAGAAAAACTTTAGGTTTAGGAAATTCAATAACAAATTAACATTCTTGTAAATGGTTTGAATAGAAATAAGGAATTTTTTAATAAGATTTTCCTATTATGCATGTACAGTACATAATAGTGGAAATGCATTACATAGAACGCTTGGTCCCAAAATGAGGGAAATTGATAAAAAGACAGTGACTTACTAATGACTGATGTTTATTATTAAATGAGAGATACACATATAATTATAATGACTATACAGAATGCTCGATAGTTTGTTATGCCACATTAAGTAGCAAAAAATTTACAAGCACGTTTAGCTGCTGATTCAAAGAGTGAAGTATTGTTTCCTGAATGATGGCTGTTTTATGCAAATGACATTTACTCATGTCAATAATTTACCCATGATTTGGGAGAAATATCCTGTACCAAATTGTCAATGGAAGTGTTCTGTGAGAACATTCCTATGGTTGGTTGGCTTGCTGGTTTTTGGGGTGGAAGTTACAAAAAAGGATAAACTGAGCTAAAAACTTATATTTTAAGACAGTATTTTTTTAAAACCATGGAATATTACAATGTTAATAAAACAAAGATATATATAAGTAAAATTAACAGTTAATATCAGGAAATATTAATGGAATTGACTCATACAGACCCAAATATTTAAATATAAATTAAGTAATTTATGAAATTTATATTTAAATATTTTTGCAAGTAATTTATAATTCCCATTTTCTTTAAAAGGACAAGTATATTTCTGTGGAGCAAAGCCTGCTAATAAGTTATTCTACGCATACTGACGCAATTTTTTCTGTATTGTAATCCCTTAAGTTTGTCACATTTCCTTCTTCCAACCATCTTTGCCAAAATCTGTGTACAAAGAACGCATGTAGTAACGCATTAGCTGCAATTCACACACCATCAAACTTGTTCTTTGTCAAATAATCACATTTTGTTATATTCATCTGTCTGATGGAAGTACCTCGATGTTTGGCATCTTGGCATTAAATACTAAGCAATTCCCCTCGGATAGTTAAACGGTATGCCGTTATGTTTTGGCTGACAAAATGCAACTCTTGTCGATTCCTCAGATTTCTTCCTTTAAATCACGCTTTACACATATCTCACAGACTACAACACACTTTACATCAATCACATTAGAGTACACTACATCACAATCGCAATTTACAAATTTTCCTGATGTGTTAATGACTCAATAACTTTTTCATCTTGCAGTGATTATAGCAAAATGTCCGTAGTACTTTTATACTAGTCTCTTTACTTTGAAGACAAGATATTGTTGTTGTGTTGTGATTTACTCCTCATGGTTAGCTGCAAGCAAGACCATATCCAGGGATTCGTGGATCCTCAGAAACTCATAAGCGATAAAAGGTGAAGTAATAAGGTCTTCTTGCAAAACCCCTACACAGTGGAGGTGCTCCGTTGAAGGTAGTGCAGAAGTGCACTTGGTACACTCCAGATAAGATTTCTGTCTATCAATATAAGTAAGGCTCCTGATATGTCCACTCATAAGCTTGCTGAATATAACATGGTGTATATGCTAAGAAAAATCTTCACACAATATTTTATTATATATATATATATATATATATATATATATATATATATATATATATATATATATATATATATATATATATATATATATATATATTATTATTATTATTATTATTATTATTATTATTATTATTTAGCGAAGTGTGAAAAGAGAGAAATTGCTTAAATTAACATTATAATATTAGTATCCGTAATAGTACGCAGTATGCTAATATACAAATTATAAAAAATATCTATCAAATATTGAAGCAATTTCTTAATGGAAAAACAAACAGATTTAAGAATTAAAGAATAAAGATGTTAGAAAGCAGATTTTTTATAATTTTACTTTTTCGAATATTTTAACTTTACTCAATCACAAAAGTTAAAAAGTGTCATATTTATTCAGTTGTTATGTAATTACAAATTAATTATGTAAATAATTTGAAAATGAAAATGTGTGTGAGATATTTATAAGTAAAACTATTAGTTCATTGTAAAATAAGTAGTTAACACAAGTAAAACTATTAATTCCGGAAATAAATTTTTAATTTATTTGCCATATATAACTTAAACATAATATATACTTCTTTAAATCTTAGATATTAATTATACTTATAAATATGAACTGTTTTCTGGTAATCATAATTAAAATAGTTTTGAGCTCAATTTAAAATTTCATAACATTTACTGGGAACAATCTAATTGGTGAAATTAGTGATGTTGAACTTTTAATTATTTCATTATATATTTCACTTTTATTTAAATATAATAAGAAAAAGCAGTTATACAAATAACTGATAAAATTAATTTAAATATGGAGAATTTTTTTTTTTTAATTATCTTCAAATATTTTACCGGCAGTCTTTTAATCACATTGTATCGCTCATCATAGAAACGAAAATTTATTCTTATAGAGCAATATCCAAGTTTACAGAAAATTACAAATTTTTTTCTAATAATATATTGTACGTACAGCATAGAGCAAATATTGGGAAATAAGAATCTAGATTTATATTGATTAACAATAAACAACTGCACAGTGGAATTAAGCATAAAACTTAGTTTTGCTCTCTCTCTTCGAGTTTAACAATACATTACTTAAATCAGTTTAATTTTGAAGTACGTAAAATGTATTTTCGAGATTTTCACATATCAAAGATTTTTCATTTACGCTACAAGTCATTATTATATGCGTAATTTTCTAAGGCGTAACAAAACAAAAATGTAATATTAAATTTGGCTTCAAAGAATGAGTCTTCTTGTGATAAACACGCAAATATCTACGTGATGAATAAATAGATTAAACACGAAATCTGTAAATTATTGTCTTTCCAAGACCGAAGTAAACATGTCAAGTATTTCCAAACGCACTTTTTCTATAAAAGCACTCAGAGTGAATCAAATGATTTTTCATACAAATGGTATACAAACTATTTTTCATCCAAACTAATGTTTGCAAGTTAAGGATACTAGACTATAGAAATGATTGAATTCTCTTTTTTTTTACTTTAAAAGTATTGGGGGTTACTCCTATTTAAACCTTTCTAAGGCACTTTAGATTTAATAATTATAAAACCAAAATTCTTGTTGCTATTAATTAAAGTAAACGATAACTTATAGCAAAAAAAATAGCGTCTCTTCATATATATTTATTTTGATTTAGTTTCACGAAAATTATTTTGAAAATCAAAAAATATCCAAAATATAATAATGTAATAAATATTAATGAAATAATGTTTCGTCGATTTTCATGAACAAATTGAAAAAATAATTTCCATAAAAAATTTCACTGATGTCAAGCATCAATTGATGTAAATATTACTTGAAAAGGTGGTTGCATCGTCAACCATTGGATTTTTTTAAGTATATTGCTAAAAAGCCATGCGTATCTTTAACATTTTTATGTAACAGAAAAAACTGTACTAGACTATCGTGCCCTGAGATAGGCTACTTGAGAAGTCTTACATTTTGTATTTAAATTCTATCCTTATTTATTACATTTAAATCCCACCCTTTGTGTAAAATGCCAATGACACAAGGCATTCCCTTCCTCATCTTGGAATGCTTAGGTCTCCTTTAGGAAATAATTTATTTTTCCACTATAATTGTCTTCGACTTTTTTAAGAAGTCACTGGATTTATGGATCTTTTCTAACTTCATCAGACTGGGTGAGAGATTAGTAATTAGAACTTCATTTACTCTATCTTGCAAAAATTACGTTCTATTAATATTTACGAAAAATGCTTCTGCTATAGAAATAAAGATCTGAAGAGTTATGTAAGAAAGCATCCTTTTTATAATTTTAGTGTACTTCAATTTAACCACCAGCAAGCATATAAGAATATGTTTTGTTATCACTTGTGGTTTTGAGAATAAGAATACAATACATATAAAATTGTTTTTTCTGAAAAATCACTCTTTATCTTGCCTGCCTGCTCTTGCATAAGCAGTTAAATTTGAATAAAAGACGAACATGTTGGTCGTTAGTAATGATATTCTAAAGATGAGAGTGATAATTCGAAGCAGAGGGAGAGATAGTCATTTCCAAACTAAGGTTCGCGAGCCAAATCCCAGAGTCATCAATCCTGCCTGCTACACCGAATAGCTAATTGTTACTGTAATAGTTTATATAAAAAATACAGAATGATAAAAATGACAAGCATAATACTCATAAAGTTTAACTTAAGTGTAAAAAATAATAAATTGTTGAAATTAATCCCACTAACTTTATAAACTAGTGAACATTCCGTGCATAATCTCAGTATTTATGTTGGGGTATATGATGCTGGAATATCGCATTTGTATCAGTATTTATGTTGGGTATATCAGTATTTATATGTTGGACATCAGTATTTATATTGGGGTATATAATGCTGGAATTTCTCAGTACTAATATGTTTCACGAACATCTTCTATATTCCAAAATATTGTTAGAAATTAGAACATATTGTATTGATTTTGTGCTGAAATGCTGTTAAGTAATTTCTATGCCTTCCATCATTTAAAAATTATCGGTAAATAAAAGCAATAATTTTCAAACATTTCGATTTCTCAAAAAAAGTAAACTATAAAAATTACTTTTAAAAAATCAAACTAAAATTTATTGAATTAAGAAATGTGTTTGTCCTGTATTTATTTTAAAACATTTCAGTTTTAAACAAACAAATATTTTATAAAAAATAACTTTTTACGATTTTTTTTTTTTTACAATTTGAAAAAAATTAATAAATAGATAAATATTTGTATTACATATAAGAGAAAATAATAATTATTTTAGAAATCATTTGCAGATAAAAAATAGATAAAGTAATAAATTTTAAAGTAAAACACAAATATTTTACAGTTGGCATTAATAATTTTTCCACAGCTTTACGAATTAATAAAACATCAAGAGATAATTCTGTCATTCACTGCAAAGATTTTAAAAATGAAACATCCTTTTATTATTATAGCAGTTGGACCTACATAGGTACTGGAAAAAACCATTTGCAAAGAAATTAATCAAACAACTTATCATTTTCCAAAACCTTTACTATGCTGTTACTGAGCATATCAAAAATTTCATGAAGAGATGACAGGTATAGAAGATTTTTAAGGTATACATCCAAATTTAAATCCCTATTCCAATGCTTTGATTGTCCTTTACAATACCATGACTTGGAAAATAATGGCAAACTGACAAAATTATACAGAAAGAGCTCTCATAATTGAAATGTTAGAGTCCTTTATCTTGTACAAAATATTTTTATAATGGAAATAAAATGAAAGAAATTTTTTGAAATCCACGTTATCTGATATAATCAAGTCCCAATTATCTCACTTGGGAAGATAGCTGTATCTATCATAGAGCTTATTTTTTCGCCATAAGATGCTACATTGAAAATTTTAGCTTTTTGTTTACTTGTTGATTTGAAAACTTATACTACCGATTATATGCTAATGCGAAATGTTTCCAGGGGACAGATATTGGAATAATCAGCACCGTTAATACTTTTGCATTTCACAGGTCTATAAATAGAAACACTTGTGTTATTTACTTTCATAATATCTCAGGATGACATTATGAACGCAATAAACTTTAGAACTCTTGAGATTAATTTCTAAAAGTAGAAAGCCAAAGCCTATTTTATAAACAGTGTTTAAACAGCGTCATTAAAGCATTGTATGAGTGAGCAATCAATCTTTTACAAGGAACTACTGACAAAGAATAAAAACATCTCTTATCTTCTCGCATGCAATGTTTGCAGGAAATTTCTGACAAAAGAAACTCCTGTTGATGAGTACAGAAATTCTCATTTATTGAACACAGTAAATAATTTATGCTTGTGCTAGAAGATCGCTTTCAAGATTTAAACTACGTGGTGAATCTTGATGAACAAATGTGAAATCCATTCCTCAACAAAACGTTTATACAATTGAGAATAAGCAAATTTATATTTAAAAATTTTACAAAAATATACAAATATGTCTGCAGAAAATTCTTGACCATCAGAAGGTAATTATAAAATCCCAGAAGAGCCCTGAATAGAAAAATCACCTGCTGTAGAATTACGATTTCTAATAAAAGAAGATCTATATAATTTAAAAGAAAAAGCTATCACATCAGTTCCGATTTATTCTAACGAAATTGTAAAAAACAATTTTTCAATTTCTCAAACAGCAAAATTCCTTAAAATAAAATCTGGAAGGAAAAATTATAAATAAAAAAGTATTTCCGGAAGAAACATTGCTACTTTCATTAATGTCTTTAAGGAACAAGAAAAAGGTTCAAACAAGAAAAAAAATGAAAAAATAACAAAAGTTTATACAACTTTTGTTCTTCTTCCATTCATCCATAAGTCAATCCATACATCATTCCATTCATTTAACCACGCAATTTGCAAAATTTTAGCATATATTTTGTAGAAATTATTAAACATTCTTAAATATCCATCCTTCTATCAAATTTGCAAAATTTTTTGTTGAAAATATTAAATATTCTTCCATATCAATCAATTCTTCCATCCAATTTGCGAATCTTTTGTTTAAAACACTAAACATTCTTCCATATCAATCAATTCTTCCATCCAATTTGCGAATCTTTTGTTTAAAACACTAAACATTCTTCCATATCAATCAATTCTTCCATCCAATTTGCGAATCTTTTGTTTAAAACACTAAACATTCTTACATATCCATCAAATTTGCAAATTTTTGTTGAAAATATTAAATCTTACATATGAATCCATCCGTCAAATTCTCAAATTTATTGTTCAAAATATTAGATATTCTTACATATCCATCCATAAAGCCAGCCACCCAGCCATTTAACCATCAATCCAATAAATCCATTCATGATTTCATTTATCCATCAATGCCATAGGCAAATATTTTGCAAATTCTTTGTTGAAAATTTTAAACATTCTTACAGATGCATCCATTCATTTTGAATATCATGCTCACGCGTTCCAAGTCTTGTCACAAGGTGCAATATGAAAAAAGACATATTTCTCCTAAAATACAATTTTTATAATAAAATAAATTCCATCATTATTTTTAGAATATGATTCAATACTAAATGATCCTATTTGTTTTTGGTTAGACAGGAAAATCACAAGATATTGATAAATTTTCAAATTAATGTTCACAGGAATAAGAAGTCACTTGCGTCACTAGGTCTCAATATATAAAAACAAATTTTTCTCCAAAAATGATTTTTGTAATAAAATAAACTGCTGCGTTAGATTTAAAGTTGCATTCTGCTATGCTAAATACCACAAATCATTTTAATATAACCTTGACAATAGTCAGGATATACAGAGATTTTTGATCTGTAATGAACAGTTCACATCAAGCAGTAATTGGAATTTGCAGTCTTAAGGTTTCACTGAAAATATATATTTTTCGTAATTAAATAAATCTCACTATTAGTAAATTATTAACTACTAAATGCAACCAACCGTTTCCCTATAGACTAGAAATTTCTTAAGATACCGAGGAATTTTTAAGTTCATGCTCGCGCGTCGCATATAATGTCAAACACGTACTCTGTAAACGACCTGATGAAGACGACCGATTGATAAATTATGTTATTGGAGTTTTTTAAAATACTTTATTTTATAAAACAAAATAAAAATGCAAATATAAGCTAAAGAATATTGTTCAATATAAAATCCACCCAAGCTTGCCGAACTGGCAACTAAATGGTAAGCACTCTTGCCTTCCGTTCAACAGTTCGTGGGTTCAAATCCCACCTTGGGCATGGATGTTTGTAGTGGTTCGGAATCCACTTTAAACCACAAGTCTTGGTCTAATTACCCATCGTGTGCAAAAAATGCCTGTTGAGCGAAAAACCATCCAAGCGTTTCCCGATAGACAAAAAAATTTCTTAAGATATTTGGGATTTTTGAATTTCATACTTGCACGCCGCACGTAAAGTCACAAAGTGCAATATGAAAAAACGCAATTTTCCTCTAAAATTCATTTTCTATAATAAATATTCTTATTATAGCTTTTGAATCTCATCCAACACTAAATGGACCCATTCGTATTTTCATAGATTGGGAATTTCGCTACATGTTGGGGAATTTTGAAATTAATATTAACAGAAATCAGAAGTCTCTTGTGTCACTACAGAGCAAAATATAAAAACACATTCTTCTCCTAAAATATATTTTTGTAATAAAATAAAAATCTGCATTATATTTAAATTTGCATCCGGTACTAAATACAGTCAAATGTTTTAACTTACACTTGACAACAAAATGAAGATATTCAGATATTTTTGAAATGTAATCAACTGATCATATAAATCAGTAATTAAAAAACTGTTGTCATGGGACTTTTCCCAAAATATATATTTTTGTAACAAATTATGCCCCTAGCAGTTAATTGTCATTAATTAATAAATCCAACAAACCGTTTCCCATTATACAAGGAATTTCTTAAAATCTCGAGGAATTTTGAATTTCATGCTCATGCGTCACATGTCCTGTCACAAGGTGCTATATGAAAAAACACATTTCTTACGTAAAATATAATTTTTGTTATAAAATAAGTACCGTCATTAGTTCAAAGACGTAATTCAATACAAAATGGGAGCCCATTCATTTTTGGATATACTGGGAGTTTCTCAAGATATTGGGGAATTTATCAAATTAATGTTCATGAGAATCACGAGTCCCGTGTGTCACTAGGTGTATTAAACAAAAAGACATTCTTCTTCGAAAGTTTAATTTTTTTTAAAAAAATAATACTTCGAAAAGTTTTAAAATTTCATTTTATAACATGTACAGGAAACAGTTTACATATCTAGAAAATTTTATTTAACATATATAGAAATATTTGAAATCCATTGATACCACAACTTTCATATTGAACCAAGTAGAACGGCTTGTCGAAATATAGCATCCATGGAACCTTAACTTTTGTCCATCAATACTATTTGATCTAATAAGAAACGGCTATTTACAGAATTTTATGCGAATGTTTGTATAGTTTCTCTGGGAGAATGAGTTCCTATTGTGCTCACACATAGCCCATAAACGACCGATGTAGACCACCAATTGAGAAATGTTTTCCATGGGATTTTTTAAAATTTATTTTTTAAAACAAAAGGAAAATGCAATTATTAGCTTTAAAAGATGATTCTATACTATGTCCAGCCAAGTATTTACATATAGACAATTAATTTCGTATGATATCGAGGAATTTTGAATTTCATGCTCGATTGTCACAGATCTTGACACAAGGTGCAATACGAAAAAACACATTTTCCCCTAATAAAATGTGCTTTATATAAAGTAAATATTCTCATTAGCTCTAGGATGTGATAGATTAATGAATGAGAGCATTCATTTTTTGTAAAGACTGGCAATTTCTCAAGATATTGGTGCATTATTAAATTAATATTCTCTTTAATCAGAAGTCACTGATGTCACTAGGGCACAATATCTAAAAACACATTTTTGTCCTAAAGTTTATTTTTGCTATAAAATAAACACCTGCGTTAACTTTAGACTTGCAATATATACTAACTACAGCAAGCCATTTTAATATACCAGGACAAAATAAAGAAGATATACAGAGTTATTTTAATCAACTGATCACATAAACCAATAATTAAGAAATTTGCAATCATGGGGTTTTCTCAAAATATATATTTTTCGTAATAAAATAAATTATGTCATTAGCAGGAAACTGATATTAACTACTAAATGTGTGTGTGCAACAAACTGTTTAAATATAGACAAGGAATTTCTTAAGATATCGAGGAATTTTGATATTCAATCTCGAGCGTCACATGTGCTTTGACAAGGTACAATGTGAAAAAATAAATTTTATTTTTAAAATGTAATTTTTCTAATAAAATAAGCACAAATAACAGTTTAAGGATGTAATTCAGAACAAATTGGGTCCATTCGAATTTGGATAGACTGAGAGTATCTCAAGATATTGGGGAGATTTGAAATTAATATTCACGAGAATCGCAAGTTCCTTGTGCCTTTAAAGTAATAAACAAAGACACTTTTTCCTGCAATTTTATTTTTCCTTTTTAAAAAAAATACTTGGAGTAGTTTTAAAATTTCATTTTATAACATGTAAAGGAAACAGATTTAATATCTATAAAATATTATTTAACATTTATAGAAATATCATTGATAGCACATTTCTCATATTAAACCAAGTAGAATGGCTTGCAGAAATATATGGGGCATGGGACCTTTTGTCCCTTTATATTATTTGTTCTGATAAGAAAAAGCTATTAAACAAAATTTTTGGTGAATTTTTATACAAGTTCTTTGGAAGAATGAGTTTCTAATTTGCTCACACGTAATTTGTCACGACCGATTGAGAAATTAGATCGATGGGATTTTTTAAATAAATTTATTTTTTAAGACAAAATAAGTGCAATTATTAGCTTTGTAAGATGCTTTTTTACTAAGTATACTCAAGTATTTTCCTATAGACAAGGAGTTTCGTAAGATATCGAAGAATTTTGAATTTCATGCTCGATTGTCACAGATCGTGACACAAAGTGCATTATAAAAAAACACATTTTCCTTTTAAGGAGACGGTGGACTTTCGAAACTAATTTTTTCAATTTTTATCCGAGTTTCTTGAATTTTGGCACAAATATTAAGTTTATATGTGTAAGTTAAATTGTAAAATTTTAAGTTAAAATATAAATTGAAAAGTGATTTATGGTAATAAATGTAATTATAATATCCGATAAATGCTCAATACTAAAAGAACACCCTGAGTCTTAAATATGGAAATACTCTTTCAATTTTCATAAGCAATATTTATATATATGAAATTATCTATAAAAATAACACTTTACAAAGTACATTTGTTAAATAAAAGTTTTTAAATACATATTAATTTTTTCATAAAAATATGACATAAATTGCAGACCTTAAATTTTAATTTTAAGTAGTTACAAACAAGTTTTTAGGAACATTGGAAGAAAACGTCATAACGAACAAATGTAGCAAATACTATGTACAGGGGGGGTGAGGGAATTGCGCATGGAGCATTTTACGTTCACATATTTATGAAAAAATTTAAATCTGAGAAAAACAATATTTTAAATCTGTGTGAGGTACTTGAGATAATAATTTCATATTCAAATACCCTTGAATTGTTTATTTAATTTTTCATAAAAGTAAATTTCACTAAAAAATAAACCTAAAATGTTATTTAAAATAAATTTAATAAATTGAAATTTAAATATTGCATTTTAAAAAATTTTTGGAACATTAGAAAAATATTACATAGAAAGCATAAACTCTGTAAGCATATACTATATAAATTCTAAAATTCTAGATAAATACAAAATTGTAAAAATAATAAGAAGAAATATATTTTTAAAATTTTTATGTACCAAGTTATTGGAAAAAAGTAATAGAAAAACATACATTCTTATTTATATAGTGTGCAACATTTTTACTTTTTGATTTTACTTTATGCATATTTATTTCTTGTCGGTAGAATATTGATGTTGTAAAATTTTAAACATATACCACAAATTTTTTAAATTAATTTTTTTAATGCTACTTTATCTGTACTACTTTATATGTAATATCTTTTGAATTTTGTTTTAATGTTTCATATTTTTTTGAAATCTGTTGTAGTTTATAAAAATCTGATGACCTTCGATTTTTTGCGAGAGTCTTGTTGCATCTTTTTTCTTTGCAAAAAGAGAGATCAGACAACACTCCTGCACGTAGTTTTGTTGTATTTAAAACTCCAAAATTAACTCGCTGATGCTAGACTTACTGCATACACGTGTACTTTTTTAGATACAGATATGTCTTTCGAGCATTTTTTCCATATGCAGCTGTGAAGTCTTTCATTTGCAGTTTGAGTTTTTGCAGAAGCAGAACGAAGAATTTCATTAGAGGGTAGTCTTTGGTACACTGGTAGTATCTTCTCGACATTTTTTTCTGAAAGTTTATTCTTCATCAGTGAGTGACTTTGTGGTATTTAATTGCATGCCACAGCTCTTAGATAAAAGCACCATAATAAATGTCCCGTGGGATATTTATTATGTTGGGGCTTTTTATGTGTTCACATACAGTGATAAAGAGTCATTAGAATTCAAGTTTTAATGTTTTGAATATCAGGAGCATTATCTTTTACTACTTTCCAATAAAAAATTTGAAGTTTTACAACAGTTTCTTCCATTAAATTGCCTTGCTTTTGATCATCAATTGTGACGCCTTTCACTCTCTATTCTTTTATAACATTACGAAGTGCTGTTCCAAGTTTTTTCACAACATGATTTCTATATTCTTCTATAACAATTGGAATATCACTATATATATATGTGTGTACGTGTGTGTGTACATATATTCTTTTCGTTTAAGTGTATAAATGTTTTAGAATCACCATCATATATAATTGTTGTGTACAACATATGTGAATGTGAACGTTTTAAAATTCATGATTCAGCAGTCATTTCCAAGCTTCCAGATGAACCACTGTAGTTTTTAGTGTACTTCGACATGATTTCCAACTCAATTACTAAACCTGTGAGGGAATCAGTGGCAATTCCAATACCACATAAAGAAGTATGACCTCGTTTCTGCCAAGTTTAGTCATAGGAGAAGGAAATATGTAACTGATCCTTAGGATTTGAATTTGATTCCAAATATGCTTTCCTAACGGCACTGTGAATTGAAATTAATGTTCACCGGAATCGGAACTCAATTTTGCTACTTGGGTGAAGTATATGAAAAAACATTTTCCTCTTAAAACACATTTTTCATAATAAGAAGTCTTATTAGGTTAAAAATGTCTATTAATAGAAATTGAGCAAATTCATTTTTATATACAAGAGAATTTCTGAAGATATTGGGGAGTTATGAAATTAATGTTCACAGGATTCAAAATTCCCTTGTGTCATTGGCGAGCAATATATAAAGATCATTTTCTCCTAATATTTAATTTTTGTAATAAAGTAAACAAGCGCTTTAGTTTTAAGTTTACATTCGCTAATAATGCAGTAAAACATTTTTTTATACACTTGACAATAATGAAGATATTCAGAGATTATTTTAAGTAATCAACTAATCACCTAAAGCAGTATTTAAAATTTGCTGTTATTAAGTTTTCCTCAAAACATATTTTTCGTAATAAAATGTTATTAACAACAAATTGTTATTTAATACCACATCATCCACACACAAAACCAATCGTTTCCTTTTAGACAAAAATTTTAATATTTCGAGAAATTTTGAATTACCTGATCGCGCATCAAATGTCCAGTCAAAAGATGCAATAAGCAAAAACATATTTTCTTCTTAAATATACTTTTTTATAATAAAATAAGTAGCCTCATTAGGTTTAGATTGTCATATATTAATATATGAGCCCTTTTGTTTTTGAATACCAAAGGAATTTTTAAAGATATTGCGGAATTTTGAACTTAATGTTCTCCATAATCAGAAGTCAATAGTGTAACTTGGTCGCACTAAAAACATGCACATTTTTGTCCTAAAACGTATTTTTATAGTAAAATAAGTGCTCTGTTAAGGTTTAGAATGTCATTCTTTAGTAAAACAGACCATTCGTTTGAATATACATTGGGAATTTCTAAAGATATTGGGAAATTTTGAGATTAATATTCACGGGATTCAGAATTCCCTTGTGTCGCTTGTAGCAATTTATAAAAAGACATTTTTCTCTTAAAATTTATTTTTTGTAATAAAATAAACAAGTGCGCTAGTTTTAAATTTCCATTTGGTACTAAATGAAGTAAAATATTTTAATATAGACTTGACAATAATATATTCAGAGATTTTTGGAATGTAATCAATTGATCACATAAAGTAATACTTGAAATTTGCAGTTCTGACGTTTTACTGAAAACATTTTTCGTAATAAAATAAATGTTACTAGCAACAAATTGTTATTAAATACTAAATCCACACACACACAAAACCAATTTTTTCCGTGCAGACAAGGAATTTCGTAAGATATCGAGAAATTTTGAATTTCATGATCACGCGTCACGTGTTCTGTTAATAGGTGCAATAAGAATAAACACATATTCTCCTTAAAACGCGCGTATTTTTATGTAAAAAAAAATTAATACTCTCTTCAGTTTTAGAATTTTATTCAATAGTAAATGAGCCCATTAGTTTTTATGTACAACGGGAACTTCTAAAGATATTGGGGACTTTTAAATAAATATTCACCGGAATCAGAAGTCAATTTTGTTACATGGGCTCAGTATATATATATAAACACATTCTCCTTCTAAAACACATTTTTTAAATAGTCTCACTAGGTTTGGAATGAATATTAATAGTGATTGAGCAAATTTCTTTTTATATACATTGGAAAATTTCTAAACACATTCCGAACCACTACAAACATCCATGCCCAAAGAGGGGTTCGAACCCACGAACTGTTGAACCGAAATCAAGATCGTTAACTATTCGGCTGCCAGCTCGGCCTTGAGGTGTTGGGGAATTTTGAGATAAATGTTGACCGGAATCACAAGTGACTTGTGTAACTTGGGCGCAGTATATAAAAATACATTTTTCTAATAAAGCCCAGTTTTATAATAAAATAAGCAGCCTTCTTAGGTTCAGAATGTCATTTAATGGTAAATGAGCTCATTCGTTTTAATATGTATTAAGAACTTTTAAAGCTATTAAGGAATTTCAAAATTAATGTTCGCGACATTCCCCATTCCCTTGTGCCCCTTGCGAGCACTTTGTAAAAGGACCTTTTTCTCCTAAAATTTATTGTATCTAATAAAATAAACATGTGCGTTAGTATAAATTTACAATCGGTACTAAATATAATAAAGTATTTTACTATACATTTGACGCACACAATAATGAAGATATTCAAAGTTTTTTGTAATGTAATCGATTCATCCCCTAAAGAAGTAATTGAAATTTGCAGTTTCGAGGTTTTCCTCAAAACATATATTTTTTTAATAAAATTAATGATGACATACTAGCAGCAAATTGTTATTTAGTACAAAATCCAACCAAAACTTTCCCTATAGACAAGGAATTTCGTAACATATTGAGAAAGTGTTGAATTTCATGAACCCACGTCACATGTTCTGTAAAAAAAGTGCAATAAGAATAGGTACTTTTTCTTCCTAAAACGTATTTTTTATAATCAAATAAGTACTCTCATTTCTTTTAGAACGTCATTCAATAGTAAACGAGCCCATTCATTTTTATATAGCATGGTAATTTCTAAGCATATTGGGGAATTTTGAAATTAATGTTCACTGGAATCAGAAATCAATTTTGTAGATTATGCGTAGTATATAAAAAAACATTTTTCTCTTAAAACACATTTTTTATAATAAATAAGATATCTCGTTAGGTTTTGAATGTCAATTAATAATAATTGAGCCTATTCGTTTTATATACATTAGGAATTTTTAAAGCTATTAGGGAATTTGAAATTAATATTCACTCAAATCAGAAATCGATTTTGTGGCTGGGGCGCAATATATAAAAGCTCATTTTCGTCCTAAAACATATTTTTTAATAAAATAATTATTTTGATTAGGGTAAGAATGTCATTTGTTAATCAGTTTATTCCTTTTAATATACATTGGGAAATTCTAAAGATATTGGGGAATTTTCGAATTAATTTACACCTGAATAAGAAATCAATTTTGTTACATGAGCCCAGTATGTACAAACACATTTTTTTTTCTAAAATACATTTTTATAATAAAACAAGTAGTCCTATTAGGTTTAGAATGTCTATTAGTAGCGATTGAGCTAATTCCTTTATATATATACATTAGGAATTTCTAAAGATAATAGGGTATTTTTAATTTATTTTCACCAAAATCAGAAGTCATTTGTGTAACTTAGACGCACTATATAAAAGCACATTTTTCTACGAAAATCTTTTTAGAATAAAATAAGTAGTCTCATTAGGTTTAGAACGCCTATTAATGCTATATAAGCCCATTTCTTTTCATAAACATTTGGAACTTTTAAAAGTTTTACGTAATTTCGAGCTTAGTGTTCACAATAATAAGTCACTTTTGAAACTTGGGCGCACTGTAAAAAAGCACATTTTTGTCCTAAAACTTATTTTTATAATAAAACAATCACCCTGGTTAAGTTTAGGGTGTCATTCTTCAGTGAATCATAACATTCGTTTTAATATACATAAGGAATTTCTGTAGACATACAGGAATGTTGAAATTAATATTCACCGGAATTGAAGTCAATTTTGTAGATGTTGCACAGTATATAAAAACACATTTTTCTCTTAAGAAACATTTTTTATAATAATATAGTCTTGTTAGATTTAGAATGTCTATTAATAGTAATTGAGCCCATTCGTTTTTATACACAGTGGGAATTTCTAAAGATATTGGGGGAATTTTGAAATTAATATTCACTGTAATGAGAAGTATTTTTTGTCGCTCTGGCACTCATTTTCGTCCTAAAACTTATTTTTATAATGAAATAAGTACCCTGTATAGGTTTAGAATGCCAATTCATTATAAAATCAGACCATTCCTTTTAAGATACATTTGGAATTTCTAAGGATATTGGGGAATTTCCAAATTAATGCTCACCGGAATCAGAAGTCAATTTTGTTACATAAGCCCAGTATATATAAAAACATTTCTCTTCTGAAACACATCGAGAATTTCTAATGATATTTGGGAATTTGTAAATTAATTTTCACTCGAAAAAGAAATCAATTTTGTAGCTTTTGCGCTGTATAGAATAACATATTTTTCTCCTAAAACACATCATTTATAATAAAAGATCTACCCTCATCAGGTTCAGAATGTCATACATTAATAAAGCAGTCCATTCGTTTTTATAAACACTGGGAATTTCTTAGCATATTGGAGTATTTTAAATTTAATGTTCACCATAATAAGAATTCGCTTATGCAACTTGGGCGCACTATAATAAAAGTACATTTTAGTCCTAAAACATACTTTTATAATAAAATAAGTAAACTCATTATGTTTCGAATGTCACTCATTAGTAAATTAACCCATTTGTTGCAACATACATTAGGAATTTTTAAAATATTTAAGGAATTTTTCACTTAATATTCATGGGATTCAGAATTCCCTTGGGTAACTTGGGCGCACAGTATATAAAAGCGTAATTTCCACAAAAAAATAAAACAGTTTTTATAATATGTACCCTCATGATATTTAGAATGTCATTCTTTAGTAAATTATCCATGCGATTTTATTGACATTAGGAATTTCTAAATATATTGGGAAATTTTTTGTTTAATGATCACCATAATCAGAAGTTAGTTGTGTAACATGGATGCATTACATAAAAGCACATTTTGCTTCTAAAACTCATTTATTAGATAAAAATAATTAGTCTCATTAAGTTTAAAATGTATTATAATAGTAAAAGAGCTTATATTTGTTTTCATATACTTTGGGAATTATTAAAGGTATTGCGTGATTTCAAACTAAGTTTTCACCATAATCAGAAGTCAATTTTATAAATTGGAAGCACTGTAAAAAAAGAACATTTTCGACTTAAAACGTATTTTTATAATAAAATAATCACCCTGGTTAGGTTTCGGATGTCATTCATCAGGAAATCATACCATTCGTTTTAAAGATATAGGGAAATGTTGAGATAAATATTCACCGGAACCAGAAGTAAATTTTGTAGCTTGTGCGCAATATATAAAAACACATATTTCTATTAAAACACATTTTTTATAATAAAAGAGTAGTATCTTTAGATTTAGAATGTCTATCAATACTAATTGAGCCCATTCGTTTTTATATACATTTGGAATTTCTAAAGATATTGGGGGAATTTTGAATTGATTTTATATTGGTGGAATTCAGAAGAATGTAAGAAGTAATTTTTTGTGGCTGGGGCACTCATTTTCGTGCAAAAACTTATTTTTATAATAAAATAAGTACCCTGGTTATGTTTGGAATGTCATTCATTAGACATTCAGACCATTTCTTTTAATAAACATTGCAAATTTCTAAAGATATTGGGGAATTTTCTAATTAATGCACATCGGAATCAGAAGTTTAGTTTGTTACATGATCCCAGTATATATAAAAATATTTTCCTCCTAAAACACATTTTTATAATAAAATAAGTACCGTTATGAGGTTTAATATGTCATAAATTAATAAGCAGCCCTTTCGTTTTTATTAACATCTGGAATTTCTAAACATATTGGGGAATTTTGAATTTAATTTTCATCATAATTAGAAGTCCCATATGTAACTTGGACGATCTGCATAAAAAAAAATTTTCGTCCTAAAATTTATTTTTCTAATAAAATAAGTATCCTCACTATGTTTAAAAAAATAATTCATTTGTAAATCAGCCCATTTATTTTAATATATATTGGGAATTTATAAGCATATTGGGGAATTCTGTAATTAATTTTCGCTGGAACCAGAAGTCAATTTTGTAGCTTGGGTGCAGTATATAAAACACAATTTTCTCTAAAAATACATTTTGTATAATAAAATAGTCACATTAGGTTTTGAATATCCATTATTTGTAATTGAACCCATTCGTCATAATATACATTGGAATTGTATATTATGAAAATACATTGGAACATATTGGAATTTCTAAAGATACTGTTGAATTTTAAATTTAATGTTCAGCAAATACCATACTTAGAACTCACTTGCGTAACTTTAGCACACTGAAAAAATCATTTTTTCGTCGTAAAACATATTTTTATATTAAAATAAATACTCTGAGTACATTCACAATGTCATTCAACAGATTATCAAACCATTCCTATTAATATACTTTGGGAATTTCTAAAGACATTGGGAAATTTTCAAATTAATGCACACCGGAATCAGAAGTCTATTTTGTTACATAAAAATAATTTCCTCTGTCTTACATAAAAACACTGTTTTATAATAAAATGTGTACCGTTATGAGATTAAGAATGTCATAAATTAATAAGCAGCCCATTCCTTTTTATACGCAATGGAAATTTCTAAGCGTATTGGGGAATTATTGAATTTAATGTTCACCATAATCAAAAGTGGTTTGTGTAATTTGGACGCACAATATAAAAGTAGATTTTCGCCCTAAAACTTATTTTTCTTATAAAATAAGTACCCTCACTATGTTTAAAATATCATTCATTTGTAAATCAGCCCATTTGTTTTAATATATATTGGGAATTTATAAGCATATTGGGGAACTCTCTAATGTTCACTGGAAAATGAAGTCAATTTTATAGCTTGGTTGCAGTATATAAAACACATTTTTCTCTTGAAATACATTTTTTATAATAAAATAAGTAGTCATATTAGGTTTTGAATGTCTATTAATAGTAATTGAGCCCATTCGTTATAATATACATTGGAATTTCTGAAGATATTGAGGAATTTTTCAATTTAATGTTCACTATACACAAAAGTCACTTGTGTAACTTGCGCCCACTGTAAAGAATCACATTTTCGTCGTAAAACTTATTTTTATAGTAAAATAATTACACTAATTAGGTTTAGAATGTCATTCATTAGATAATCAGACCATTCCTTTTAATATACATTGCGAATATCTAAAGATAATGGGGAATTTTGAAATTAATGTACACCGGAATCAGAAGTCCAATTTGTTACATGAGCCAAGTATATATAAAACATTTTTCTTCTAAAACACATTTTTTATAATACATTTTGTAATATAATTATATTTAGAATGTTAATCAGTTGTGGTTGAGCTAATTCCTTTCTATATACAATGAGAATTTCTAAGGATATTGGAAAATTTTTAAATTAATGTTCTCTCGAATCAAATCAATTTTGTAACTGGGGCCCAGTACAGAATATTATATTTTCCTGCTAAAACATATTTTTTTAAAATAAAATAAGTACCCTTATGTGGTTTAGAATATCATTTATTATTAATTCAACCCATTCATTTTTATTCACATTGGGAATTTCTAAGCATATTGGGGAATTTTGAATTCATTGTTAACCATAATCAAGTCATTTATGTAAATAGGACGTACTATGAAAAAGTACATTTTCGTCCTAAAGCACAGTTTTAAAATAAATAAAGTAGTCTCATTAAGTTTAAAATGTCTAATAATATTAAATTAGCCCATTTCTTTTTATATACTTTGGGAATTTCTAAAGATATTTCGTGATTCCGAACTTTGTTTTCACAATAATCAGAAGTCAATTTTATAACTTGAGAGCAGTGTAAAAAAGGACATTTTTGTCCTAAAACTTATTTTTATAATAAAATAATAACCATGGTTAGGTTTAGGATGTCATCCATCAGTAAATCATACCATTCGTTTTAATATACAATGGGAAGTTCTAAAGATATAGAGGAATGTTGAAATTAATATTCACCGGTATCAGAAGTGTATTTTGTAGCTGGGGCGCACAATATAAAAGCACGTTTTTCCCTTAAAACAGATTTTATAATAAAATAAGTACCCTCATTAGGTTTAGAATGTATTTCCTTACTAAATCAGCACATTTGTTTTAATATACACTTGGAATTTTTAAAGATAATAAGGAATTTTAAAATTAATGTTCACGAGATTCATAATTCCCTTTGTCGTTTGTGAGCCATTTGTAAAAGGACCTGTTTCTATTACATATTTTTCTACTACAGTCATATTTTATAATAAAATATGTGCCTTCATTAGATTTAGAATGTCGTCCATAAAAAATCAGCCGAATCGTTTTAATATACATTAAGAATTTCTAAAGATGTTTGGGAATTTTTAAATTAATATTCACCGGAATCAGAAGTCAATTTTGTAGCTGGGGCGCAGTATATAAAAATACATTTTCGCCCTAAAAATTATTTTTATAATGAAATAAGTACCCTGATTAAGTTTGGAATATTTCAGAGCATTCTTTTTAATATACATTGGGAATTTCTGAAGATATTGTGGTATTTTGAAATCAATGCAGAATGGAATCAGAAGTCTATTTTGTTATATGGAACCAATATATATAAATATATTTTTCTTCTAAAACACATTTTATAAAGTAAAATAAGTAGTCTTATTAGGTTTAGAATCTCTGTTAGCAGTGATTGAGCAAATTTCTTTTTATATGCATTGGGAATTTGTAAACATAGTGGGGAAGTTTGAAATTAATTATCACAGGTTTCAGTGTTCCCTTGTGTAACTTGGGCCCGCAGTATATGAAAACGCAATTTCCTCCTAAATTACATGTTTTAAATAAAATAAGTACCCTCATGAGGTTGAGAATGTCATTCATTAGTAAATCAGCCCATTTTTTTTCATTCACATGTGGAATTTCTGAAAATATTGGGGAATTTTGAAATTATTCTTCACCGAAATCCGAAGTCAATTGTGTCACTAGGCGTAGTATACAAAAACACTCTTTTTTATTAAAATTAATTTCTTCTATAGAAACAAATACTTGGAATATCTTTAAAAGTTTATTTTATAACGTGTAAAGGAATCAATTTTATTACTCATACATTATAAAATATTATTTAAGATATATAAAAATATTTAAAAATTATTGAACCCACTTCTCTCATATTAAACAAAGTAACGTCTTTTAAAGTCTTACCGTCCATGGAATTTTAATTATTTACCTAGGCTAATATATATTTACTTAATAAGAGCCTATTAAAAAATTTCTACATGAATACTTCATTAAGTTTATGTGGGAGATTTAGTTCCTATTTTAGCTCACACCCCCTCCGTCAACGACTGATAAAGGCGACCGATTGAAAAATAATGTTTATGGGATTTCTTCAAATACTTCACTTTATAAAACAAATTAAATGCAGTCATAAGATTTAGAATGTGATTCCATACTAAATGTGTTTTAATAAAAATTTTGAATTTCTAAAGATATTGGTCAATTTTGAAATTAATGTTCGCGGCAATCGGAAGTGGACTGTGTGACTTGGAGGCACTATATAAAAAGATATTTTTCTCCCACATATTTTATAATAAAATAAACAGCTGCATTAGTTTCAAATTTGCATTTCGTACTAAATACAGCAAAATATTTTAATATACACTTGACAATAATGAAGCTATTCACAGATTTTTGAAATTTAATCAACTGATAACCTAAAGCAGTACATGAAATTTGCCGTTTTGAGGTTCAAAGCATATATTTTTCGTTATAAAATAAATTATATTACTAGCGCCAAATTGTTATTAATTGCTAAATTCAACCGATCATTTCCCTATAGACAAGGAATTTCGTAAGATATAGAGAAATGTTGAATTTCATAAGTGCGCGTCACATGTTCTGTCAAATGTGCAATAAGAATAGGCCCATTTCCTTTCTAAAACGTATTTTTTGTAATAAAATAAGTACTCTCATTAGCTTTAGAATGTCATTCAAAAAGTGAGCTCATTAATTTTTATATACACAAGTAATTTCTAAGGATGTTGTTGAATTTTTAAATTAATGTTCACCGAATCAGAAGTAACTTGTGTAACTTGGGCGCACTATATAAAAATGCATTTTCCTCCTAAAGTGCATTTTATAATAAAATAATTACTCTCATTATGTTTAGAATGTCATTCAAAACTAAATGAGCCTATTCATTTTTATATAGACAAGGAATTTGTAAAAATATTGGGTAATTTTGATATTATTTTTCACCGAAATCAAACGTCAATTGTGTCACTAGGCGTAGTATAGAAAAACTCTCGTTTCTTCTAAAATTTATTTTTCTATAAAAAATATTTGGCATAGATTTAAAAAAAAATTTGTAACATGTTAAGGAATTAATTTTATTACTGGTTAATGGACTGTGAGAGAGAGAGAGATTCGTTAACCAAGCATATTCCATACTTATATTATCCTATTCAAGTCCATTTAGAATGCTAGCCATTCCATACGGGTGTTTCTCTGAATGAAATTAGTCACTGACAATATTTGAACAGTGAGGACGGGTGTAGTTATTAATAAATATAAATTCAGAGTCAATAGCACCCTTAATGAAGCATATTGTTTCAGAATTTTGCTTGGAAAAATATAGTCAATTACGGTTTCAATTTTAAAACGCTATTCTGTTCTGGTGTCCAGTATAATGCATTCCCAAACGAGCACTTCTGTACTATCGTAACGTTTTTGCTCAATGAATTTGTCTTTCTTTGTAATGCTGATTACCTGGCATTTTGCCAAACGAAAGTCAGTCGTAAATCGGACTGTAATCTAAAGCTCGACTCATCGGAAAATATAACACAAACTCACTGTGGCTGTGTACACATTGCATGTTCTCTACTTCAGGCTAACCGGTGGTGAAAGTGAGTTTCTGTGAGTTGAACACATCTGACAGACCAGCGAGCATATAGACCACATTCTCACAAACGTCTAAACATGATTTGATACAATGCTTGACTATGGGAGTCATATTTCGACTGGTGGCCTTTTTCCTTTCGCATTTGAATTTTGTTGCTTCTGGATTATCTTATATGTTTGGGCATGTTTGCATACATGGAATTTCATATGAACTAATGTCTTACACTATCTTTCATGTCTTCTACTATAAAGAAAGGAAAGAACAAAATAAAACAATAAAGACAGTATCATAACATTTTCATGATGACTTTTTGATTTTAGCTCAATACTGATGCTTCAATAATTAGTCATTGCGTACTTAATATTTGACTGATTAATTTAGAATGACTAAATTTTAAGAGACAAAAAATATATGATCTAGAGAAAATTGTATTATTACATAAGCTTTTACTAACATATTTAGTATATTATATAATTTTTTTGTGAAATCTTTTACTTTTCTATAGAGAAAATAATTTTATTAATTTATTACTAAGAATTCTTATAATTCAGCTGTTTTTAACGAAAATCTTATAAATTTATTGGATTATATTGCTGACGGTATTTGGTCTGTTCTGATGCTTGTACTGATTTCTCAATATAATTATATATATATATATATATATATATATATATATATATATATATATATATATATATATATATATATATATATATATATATATATATATATATATATATATATATATATATATATATATATATATATATATATATAAAATACTGAATAGTATGAGTTAAAGAATATTATTATTAAATTTGTGAGTATATATTTGATTTATGAATTAGAAGCAAACAAGGAATTTCTTACTATTTTTAATGAGCCAAAAGAATTTACAGAAAGTTTAGTCTATTTTTGGTCTTCGAAGTAGTCACCATCGGCTTAAAACACTTTCTGTCAACTTGTCTCTAGTTGTACAATACTTTTGCTTAGGGATTTTTGATGCAAAAATGTCCGTGAGAGGAAGGCGCAAGTCTACTTCATTTTTTAATTTTGCATGAATATGATTGTCCATAGAATGAAAGAGGTGGTAATGAATAATTACTCTCATTTTGTCAATCAGATGCCTTAAGATCAGAAGAGTAAGGACAATGACACAAAATCTCCCAATCAAGTTGCTGTATGATATTTCTTGCCATTCGTGTGACATGTACGCTCGCATTATCGACCAAAAAGTGTTACACCCTTACTATTAACCAGTGCTGGCTCCTTCTGTTGCAATGCCTGCTGCACATGTTCCAATTACTGCGAGTACAGGTTTTCAATGACCACTTTGACCGTTGGTAGTAGGCCATAATGAACCATTTGACATCTAGTCCACCAAACCCGAGCTTCAACACAGAAGGATAAATCTCCCAGCGTGAATTTGTGAAACCATATGCCTTGCCATATGTTCTTTCACAGCATTATGACCAAACGCTTGATATACTCGTTGAATTGATGCAGTAAATTATAAGCTCACTTTGGATTAGAAAAGAAAATCACACCAAACGAGCTCTTCCGACACGTCGATTTCTCTTCATTACTGTAAGAGTTAAGATTAATGAATGTGCGTGGTGGACCTGCTTTTATAACGACTGTTATTCATACTCTCCACTGACGGTATCTCAACCCCTTCATACAATAATTTGCATAGTAATTCCCACTACATTTAATGGCAACATAAAAATGGCAAGAACTTCTTCTATTTACTTTATACAGTATTCCTGTACAAAGAAAGCCAATTTACTTTATTTAACCATAATTCATGCTGTATAAATTTATTTCATTTTAAAAATAATATATTTCATATTGTATTGAACATTTATAAAACGACTTTGAATTTATTAGGTTATTTCTTGTTACTAAAAAAAACATGTTAACATACACGTATATCACAAACTTTAAAAATAAATAATCAAAAGCTGTATCATCATTTTGAGCTATTTTTCAGGATATAAGAGCAAGTTATATTTTTATCTGTGGTTATATCTCAAATTGGTGGTATAATCCAATTTTCCTAAAATGTTTAATGTTAAAAACTTATTTCTTAGAGGTCAAAAAGATTTTAACATGCATTTGTTTATAAATTCTTAAAGAGATTTACAAAAGAAGTTGTGTAAAATGCTTAATTAGATTACCTATTTATTTGTAAAGATTTTATTCGATTATAAGATTCTATTTTGATATATAACTTCTATTTATTTATTTAAGCACACATTGATTACGGTCATGAAGGAGATATAAAAAGCGGTTAATGAATGGAAGTTTATGATAAACAATGCCAATGAAAAAATTTAATAGCACTCAAGAAGTCATGTATTCAATTAGAATCTTATAAAAATTTAAAAGTAAAATAATAACTATTTTAATATACCCTCCATTATTTCATATAAAATAAACTGTTGCAATCTAAAACTTAAAATTATAACATTCACCAATTAAATTTTAAATAAGCCTTTTGAATTAAAAATTAAATAAAAAACAAAAATAAAATTAATGTATAATATTTGTCTACTGCTTCATTCAACATTTTTATTGTTTTTTCCATGATATTAAACTATAAATTAAATTCCTGTAACTATTTATTATTAGTTATCGTCAAATAATTTATAAAATATTTAATAACTCATTAATAGAATTGTATTGTTAGTAAAATACAGGAAACAGCAAAACATTCAAAACTATCAAAACAGTTTATTTAACAAAACATTTGTTTTTTTTTTTTCAATTTATTGTAAAATTTAAGGCATTTTCCAAGATGCTTACAGAATTTATAAATGGTTTATATTTTCAACAAACATAGACATATGCACATATTTTCCTTCAACTTTTGTTCTCCTTTTATACAAAATCTTCAGCAAACATTTCCAATACATTTTCATCGCTTCGAGGAAAAATAATATAAAAACAAGGGAATTTTCTTATCGAATCGTCTACTATATTTATAACATTTTAGGGAAACAGTAACTCTGTAAAAATATTTTAAAATGAAAGAATTTCAAATCTTAAATTTGGAACATGCGTATTGTTATGCAAATTTACAAAGAGATGTAAAATGTCCTGAATCTTTTCCCTGCTAAGCTTTTAACTTTCATCCCTTTAAAAACATAGAGAAATATGAGTTTTACTTTTTGGTTCTGCTGGGACACCCCATCAGGTTGAAAGAGAAAAGCATACATAAACCGACGGTATTTCAAAATTTCACTATAATAAAGGATATTTCTATGCATTTTTAAGTTTGTGGCGAATATGTATCCGTCTGAATATTTTAGGATATCAAATGAAATCTGACATTTGAAACTCTAAGATTTAAGTCAAAATGTCTGAAACAGGAGTATGTTTTTACTTTTCATCTTAACAGATGACGTTATGTAAGTAACGTGAAGTTAAAAGAAAATATTATTAGTATGAAGCACTTAATACGTTATTGTTTTAACAATACATACCTTATTTAGGTATTACTTAAGGAGAATTAGTTTTCTTAATACATGTCGATTGTATATTCCTTTATAAAGTTAAACTCGTACTAATTTAAAATAAATAAAACAATGAACCATACATGAGTTAGTTCAACATAAAAATTCTTATATTAATTATTTTCTTCCATACTTTTTTTTACCAAATTTATTCACTTAAGTATATAGTTTACATATGCTTTAAAAAATTTGTAAAGAAACTGAAATGAATAGAGAAATTAATTTTGTGAAGATATTCAACCAATTAATAAAAAAATTTTAATTGTATTTAAACATCATTACAAAAAATTTACAAAATTATGCGATAGTAATTTTTCCTATTATATACACATGGCAAGGTTTTATTTAAAAAAAAAAAAAAAAAAAAAAAAAAAAAAAAACTTAAGTAATCTGCAGTAAGTGTATCAAACATTTTACTGCATATAAATTACCTAATATCTTAAGTGAAGAATTAATATTCGTTATTTTAATTGCAATGAATTCAGTTGTGTACAGAATTATTTTTAACACAAATAAGTTTATGTTCTAGCTCTTTCAAGTGATTGGTAAGATTTAGTGTAAAAAAGTCAATACAATCCTTAAATTTAAAACAGTACTTCAATTAATTTTAATGAAAATGGATAAAGCGAGAAAATTTTTAGTTAGAACATTCAAGGAAATTGTTCACGGAAAGTGCTTTTCTTACTTATATAGATACATTATTTTCCCCTATTATACTTTTAAATATTTAATATCTAATTTCTAGAAATTATTTCGACTAAAAAACTTTAAGAAAAAATAATTTAAAGCAGTTTAGTTTAGATCAATTATAAAAGCGAAAAATTATAATTTATATAAAAAAACTTCAAAAAATTGATCTTAAACATTTAAACCTATATATATATTCTTAGAATAAATCGCAGAAAATTAATAATATTTTACTATTTAAAAGAAATAATATATTTGATACAATTACCTAGAAAATTTTATAAAATAAATATTTTAATATATATTAATGAGACTTTTTACATAATTTGTATACATATATATACAATAGACTGTCATTTTCATGAACTCGCATCAACTTTTAAAATAGTTCTTAAAATCAAAATTCTGTAAAATGTAAAATATTTTGAACTTTTATAAATATTAAAACATTAAAAATGTCAGTATAGAAGCCCATTTAACAGCATTTTTAGTATTCAAGAGCTGAAGTGTCTAGTATGTTCTTCAGTAGTAGTTATGGAGCAGGAAATATGAAGGTTATTGTTAAGTGATATTTTTCAATAATATGCTATAGCCAACTCGTCTTAAAGTTTTATATCTATTTTTAAATCCTGAGTTGTTTGAGGTGAACTTAAAGAAATGTTATGAACAGAGCTGTTGAAATATAGTTGCGCGTCTGATTTTCTGTGAAAATTGATTATCCTTATTTGTGAATCATGCAACGTGAATGTGATAGGTCAGGTAACAGCCAGTATTTCATTCGAGTGGAAAAATGTTGGATACTATATTGGAGCATCATATAATATCAATAGGACAAAATAAGAAGACAGAAGTCACAAGATGTAATGATGAAATACAGACATGATTTTATAATAATAATTGAGGCATAGCTACATTAGTTTCAGGTCAAAAGCTAATTGGTGTGAAATATTATGTATACACTGATCGGATAATATGGGGAATACACCTGAAAATATCTTCAAAGAGGAGGGTCAATAACATTTTGTCAAAATAAAATGGAATGCCTAGCAGATTTATGTACAACAAAACTTTATTCAATACAATATAGAATTAGTTACAGGTAAGTTTGAAGTAGTGACACAGGTTTATCACCCCAATATAAACTTGAAAGTAGATTGAAGCTATTAAACGTTCGATCACACCTCTTCCGCAAATGTAAAATGTAAAAGAGGTAGAGGAAAAGCTAACTTTGTGTTAAATAACATTTCGTGGAATTTTACCTCTTAGATAAAAAGTAAGGTGTATTGTTTATATAGATTACACGATCATTGTGAAGAATAATCTTCTTTCAAAACTGAACACAGTTGTTCTTCGTATGGTCCTTCACAGCACACCATTCTGGAAGTTTTTTAAACTTTTTGTTGTTGTTTCACAATTAAAAGCATGTTTGATCCTTGACTAGACCTTTGTAGGTCGTCCATATATAAGTGCAATAAGCAGAAAAGTGATAATTCACGAAATTTAGGGCTAATGTGTATGAATTAAAAATAGTAGCATTTAAAATGCTGCTTTGAGAAATACCCTTAGTCTTGGCTGTAAAAGTTCTAATAAGAACTTTAAAAAAACGTTTAGTGTAAGAAATGTTACAAGAATATTGGAAGAATACCCATGAAGCCAAATCATGTAAAAAGGAAAACATTCCATAACGCCATGCACCCTCATGTGCTTTCTATATGAAACAGAAACAAAAAATTATTTCTTCACAAAAAGAGCTTATGTATTTAGTTTTCTAAATTTGTTATAAAGATAATCGTTATCTCTTAGCGGAAATCACTGTGATTAATATATTCCTATTAATCACAGTGTAAAATGTACATTAAGAATATTTCTAAGACATACGAGATGAGCATTGACCAAATGTTCACGAATCTTTCATAAAATACTCGACTGAGCAGTTTACTCAATAGCTTTTAGTCGATAGTGAGGAGGCTCTGAAAGATCCTTATCAGGTTTAAGGACCGAGATCACTATTGATTCTTTCTATAGTGTGTGGAATTTCTTTTCAGTCTAAATCCTGTTAAACTAGAGTACATTTGATAAAGGTTTTGGATTTGAATGTGGAAGTATGACATAACTGATTTCATTAGGTACTAGACTGGAATTGTTGGCCCTTGTTCCAATGCTTTCTGTAATTGCAATATCCAAAATTTAGTTGTAAGGCAAGTCTTGTCTATAATTAAAATGAATTGGAATTTACTTAATACGACTCCTTGAGCTTAAAACAAAAGACTACGAGTGAGTACTAGAGAAACAACAAAAGTCTAAAAAATTGAGGTGATCCATGTTCTTATGTGAAGAGTGTAAGTAGCTCATTTACTCAGAATAGGAATAAAAATTCTTTTACAAATTTTACCGGATATCTTCACTTTCTAACACAGCTGTTTTTTGAACAGAAATGGATGTCGTTACTCTTACTGGGACATACAATATCTCCATTCGCAGTACATCATGCAGGTAGATAATAAACTGCTGTCTGCAATTATTTCTTTATTAGACACATATTGGACTCCTAATAATATATTTAACACTCGTTCTCATACAGCTTAATATAAAAAAGTGCCGAGTTGGCAGCCGAATGGTAGAGTTATTGCCTTCGGTTCAACAGTTCATGGGTTCGAGTCCCCCCTTGGACATGGATATTTGTAGTGGTTCGGAATCCACTTTAAACCGTAGGTCCCGATCTAATTTCCAGAATCTAGAAAGCAATGTTTTCTTGTAAGTCCTTGATCTCTCTAATATCTACCACCTTTAAAGAGAACTATAGTAGAAGCACCGATTGTTTGATCCATAAAGCCGATTGATCTCCTAAGAACTACAATTCACTTCCCTTCAACTGAAACTAAGTCTAAAGTAATGTTTTTTACCTCAGAAAGTATCAAATACTATTACCATAGTTTCTACTGACACATGTCTGCAGTCACCGAAATACATTGGTGATTTATTCCACTGAAGATAAAAGCAACAGAGTGGTGATCCCAATTGTCCACAAATTGCAATTGTGCTAAAAATGCATGAAATAATGTAACAATGCAGCTTTTCTTACTTTATCCTATACCATAGATCCAATTTTTGATTTTACTTCACGTTCTAATGAATAAGGCTGGCATTTTTACAAAGATATATAAATTAGTATTGATTCCTCTGAATCAATGCATCCATATTTTCTAAAACTTAAATAATTTATTATCAAAACAATTTATGTGTCCAAATAGTACCACTGTGCTACCGGTGTTTATTATATGAATATTTTCCTTAATTATTGGCTAATAGTGTAATAAATTGATTGATTTCGGGCAGAAATTCTAAATTCAAATGTTAGGATTTGTAAGATTTTTTTCTTTCTATTAAAAAATAATTCTAGTATAATTGATATATATTGAATATCTGAACTCATTTTTATTCAAGTCTATCGAAAAATGTATATTCAAATGATTTCCAGATTTAATTCTCATTGATATATTGTAATAATATCTCGGATAATTTGCTATCAATGATTACAAATTCCCTAATAACTGTAAGTTTTTATACATATCTAATGATTTTTTTAATTAAATAAGAATTTATAACTGATAGCATGAGGACATTTCAGCAAATAATAATCTTTAAATGAGAATTATTGATATTTTAACAAATTATCTTCCTTAAATAATTATTCAATTAAACAATTTCTTTGACCTTCATTTTATCTATCAATATAATTAATATATTAAATTTTTCTTACAAGAGAGTGTATCCTCCGATAGTTAGTTTTCCGATTTCTTTGAATAATAAACTTTAAAGAATAAAAACACAACTATCAAAATTGCATGGCATCCACAAAAGCAAAATTAAAAAAAAAGTTAAGATCTTTAACCTTGCTCGAGCTTGAGTACCATAATGAAACAGTCTATATGCAATGCATATACTATAACAGCCAATCACAATTTTAATTGAAAGTAATATTGTAAAATAAATACTCCCTGACAGTTCTCTCATGGTATGTAATTTTCATATTTCAGGAAAAAGGGAAGACATTGTAATAATGCATGTCATGGTTTCAAAGGGTAATTTTAATTACTTAAAAATTATAATAGCACACTGTTAAACCTTGAAAAACATCGCTTGAGAAACAATATACAGCAAACTTGATATGTATAATTTATCTTCATTTTAATATATTTTTAGTAAACATACTACTTTCCTTTTTACCGTTTCTTGATTTCACTGACATATTGCTCACGTGTGGTTGTGACACTTCCGTTTATTCAAATTCCAATATAAAGTACTATATAAACTCTTAACTGTAACCAAATACCTAATTTGAAAAGATTACAGCATTAGTGTTGCTAATGTGTGATATTATATCATTCTATCTATTCATTATGTAACTTTTGAGCACATTTGCAGTCATTAGAAGTGAGTCTTATTATTTTCCAGAATTTCCAAATCACACTACATCGTAACAAAGCAAATGATAACATCCATATTACTTTGTTCCTTAACAAGATAGATGTACATGCCAAATCTATTTCGTATAGAGTTAAATTGGTAGGCTGTTATTAACTCTAATATTGATTAGATCCTAGTTCCTTCCACAATGTTTAGAGTTGTAAATCTCCAATTAGATATAATTAATGTGTAATACAATTTAAAACGAATTTAACAGAAAGGACTGAATAATTGATGAATTGTACCTTTGAATTTCAAATGTTTATTGCCAAAATTTAAAAGTAATTAAAGTTTTTGATTAACTTTTATTGGCAATTTTGGTATATTTTCAAGCGCTTATGATTCCACAAAAGTTTATATGACAATTATGTATTTACATATTAAATACTGAAATAAATCATTTTCGTAAGATTGAATATATATATATATATATATATATATATATAGATAGATAGATAGATAGATAGATAGATAGATAGATAAACAGAGCGATATTGTTACTCTGAAGTCCCTTGCCCTTCTTTTAACCTGCTAATATGTTCATAGTGTTGTCTATGTATAAAGTATAGCCATGAGCTACTGAATAAAATCATTTAGAGCGCCACTCGGAGGTAAACTAGGAGGTTAGAATTCCTCTCTCGAAACTGGAACGACATAAGAAAAAGTGATCTATACAAAGCTGTAGAAGATCACCGATTGAAAACAAAGATGTTATGGTCCTTAATGCAAAGAATTGAATGGCTAAAACGTTCGTTTGTTTTCTTTGTGATTTTTCATGTTGTTACTGATGAAACTTCAGTGAAAGGAGAAATTTATCTTTTAAGCAAAACAGAACAACGCCAAATGACACAGTTGTATCACATGTGATTTGCAACTAAAAGAACACGTGGTCCAACCCGCAAGATTTGCATACTTGAACAGATTTTCGTTAAAAAGAGAGTAAAAAGTACTTAGATCTCTCGTTTAAAAAACTGTCGCTTCTACTCAAGATGATTTGCGCTTGGTTTTTGAATTTCTTGCAGTCTGCAAATATGTAAGGAATATCACGTTTATTCCTGCGAGTCAGGTTTGTAGTATGTTGATGCTCATGGTCACGGAGTGTTAAAAATTGTATTTAAAACTGACACAGAAAGTAACATCCGATTATTATAGAGAATCTGTCGTTGGAAACCTATTGTTGGGAACCTATAGTTTTAACATAATGACAATCTTACTCACATGACATCGCCAGTGAAGTATCTTGTCAAAGAAATGGAGAATCAAATAATTGGGTATAGCTGTGTTGTATTCTGTCATACACATTCACATGACCTAACTCCTCTAGAAGTACCTGATTCTACTCTGTGGAGATACCAGAAGCAGCAGGTGTATTCGACCCTTCAACAATGCAGGCATTGAAGCAATTATTATGAAGCTTGCGTCAAAATGTCATTTTTTATCCTTCAGCATGTACAACGTGATATTCAAAAAAGAATTTAAACATGCAGCGACACCTACCAATGAGAAGTTTGATCTCTTAAAGTTCAAATATAATGTTATATCTAGTTATTTTCCATCCTCGGATAATTTTCTCACATCAAATTTAGGATCTCATGAAAAAACTTTTAATCTCTCTATTCTTTGCATTAATGTCCTCAAGATGTCTTTGTATTAAATCAGTGATCTTCTGCAATTTTTAAACCGGTTTTTTCACTTTTGTGATCCGTTTACGAGATAAGAATGTTAAACCCTATTTTTGCACAAAGCAGTTTTTTTGGTGGTGGTATTTAGTAGCGTAAGATATATACTTAATTTTATCTAGACACTGTTTTTATGAATATAGCAGCAATTGTTTGAAATTAAAGGATAACCAGGGACCTTTTAGTGGGAATACATTAAGTATCTATAACAAGAGTAAAATTGATTCATGGATTAAATGTATTATGGAAAAATTGAATTATGGAATATGGATTAAAATGCTATTTTTTTCAATAAACTCTTCAATTTTACCTATTTATATTCATGGCTGATCATAGAATATTTAACTCTAAGCAAACTGTTGCAAACTAATTCATTAAATATTCTAAGCTTTCAGTCACTGGAATTTTTCCTTGTTATGGTATCAAACGTTTATCCAGATTGCTTTAATTCTTGTAATAAAAATTATTTAGACAAACGCTGAAAACTAAATTGTAAATATTAGTAAAATTAACTGGTACTGTCTCTTCCATTAACTTTAAAAGGAGAAGAGGTAATGTACAACAAAACTTTCAGTACAATTACAGAAGCAAAATGTTATACAATTATATCTTATTTGATATAATTGTTAAGTTACTTCTTGAGATAATGAATTGATATATAATTTCGTGACATTTTGATTACAAACCCAGAATACTAAAAAGAAGTTCTTCTTTCCAACGTAAATATGAACAAGAAAGTAACAATCTCTCTCATTTGGAGTTTATTCATATGAAATAAAAACGGGAATTTCTCATCAATAATGCATTTTTCTTGGGAAACATTTTATAGGGGTTATTTAAATGATGCTTGAATACGCTTTATAAAACATTTTCTCCATTGTTTGTAGGTAGCATTTTAAATACATACCTTAAACTGCAAGTTCACTAACATCATTTTCTGTATCCGAATAGCCGCCTAAATACTTTACAGATGCAAACAAGGTTTGAACACAGCTTAAGTAGAAATGGAAAATCTAGAGGAGAAGTAGAGATGGAAAATCCCCTAACAAAATACGTGCTCTTGACTCAGACACTTGACAAATATTTATGCTTCCTTTTCGACGCGCCTTATGCATAAAAACTAAGAAAGTTTAGGCAGTGGTAATCGTTGTCTAGAAGTGTCAATGTATAACTTGGAAACATTTTCTAGAAGTGTCAATATATAGCTTTGAAACATTTTCTAGAAGTGTCAATATATAGCTTTGAAACATTTTCTAGAAGTGTCAATATATAGCTTGGAAACATTTTCTAGAAGTGTAACATAGGTATTTTTCATGATATTGTTCGTTTGTCCCTCAACAGTCATTTTTTTGCACAAGAGGGCTACTTAGATCGGGACCTATGGTTTAAAGTGGATTCTAAAAACAACTACAAACTTCCATGACCAAGGTGGGATTCGAACCCACGAACTGTTGAACTGAAGACAAGAGGTATTTTTCATGAAAATGGAAAGTCAAACAATATGTATATATTAAATTAGAGTCCTAGATAAGGTCGTGAATGACTTATACATTTTATTTCTTTCATAAATCACTTATTGACATGCAAAGAGTATTGTCAGAAAATGTTAATCATTATAAAATGATTTAAACCATGCTGGTATTGTAAATTTTAAATCATTAAGTTATTTTAGAAATTCCAAAATTATAAAAATAAAGGCTTTGATTTTAACATTGGATAAAATAAGGTTTGCGTAAATGTTTTTACACTATTAATAAAAGTTTGTCAATTATATATATATATATATACGGTAATGAAGAAACAAAAAGTACTTATAAATTTATGCATTTCAATTTAATGGAATGTACAGAACCAGAAATCAATTATTTAAAACAATTATTGCAAATAATATCTAAGATATTAAATGACTTACAATTTTTGCATGCATTTAATTATTAGAATAAACTCACATTGAATAGTTATTAAATTGATACATGAATGTTTTTGATGCATTTTCAGAATCATTCTATATTACGAATCGATAGCTGAATGCTCAGCGCTATTTTATATTTAATAATTAGAGGACCAACTCCTACCTTGCACATGTACATTGCAGTGACTTAGAACCCAATTTAAGCAATAGCTCCTAGTCGAATTAAACTTTCAGTGGCTTAAAGCATCGAATTTGAGGTTGAATACTATATTTTAATGTCATTATTGCTTAAAACATCGTTATTTTTAATTCTTCAATGATTTGCAAATGATTAGCTTTTGAAGACGTTATGATATCGCGTGGTACAACTCAAGAGATATTTCACAGTATTGAAACAGGGTGAAAACAAAAAAAATTTTATTATTGTTTTACACACTAATTTATATATATATCCAATAATAATTTAGTAGTAACAAGTGGTTCGGACTTGGATGCTCCTTTCTCTGTGGGTGTGCTTCTTTGTCCTTAATTTTTGGGGTGAAGATGACCCAACCACTGAGTGCCCCCAGTGTATAATTTGGCAGCCTATTCGCCCCTTGTACAGCTGAATAGGTATATCCTAAGGGCAGCAATGCATTAGAAAAATTAAAAATGTAACTAATTTATTGTTAAGGAAAATGTATAGAAGATTTTCATGAAACTCGATAAATTTGCATTATTCTTTGCTTGTATAGAATAGTGCAGTCTGCATTTTAAAAATTGTTAATCGACATGTAAAAATGAATCCTTTATTTTTCTTCGTATCTTTTTTACTATAATTTTCGAAATGTAGAAATATTTATAGACTTTATTTAATTGCAGTTCAGAAATATATGAAGAATCTTTAAATAGCACTTTTATATTTGAAGCTAAGGTAGATTGAAAGTGCTAAAATAATTAGTAGTATTTAGCCTTCTGATGAAACAAAAACACCTCTTTATAGTTTTTATACTTCAATTTAGCTCTCATCTTATAAAGTTTAATCTCTCGTGAAAAATTGAAAAAAGATTCCAGAAAAATAATGGTATATATATATATATATATATATATATATATATATATATATATATATATATATATATATATATATATATATATATATATATATATATAACCTAGAAAGGTTACTCGAAATTTCTACTATATATCACTCACATTCGTCAACAAGGGTGAATTTTTTTCTTGTATCCTTCTAAGTATTCTGTGTACTAAATACCATAAGGTTTAATTCCTTTTGTTTCACAGAATCTTACAAAAGAAACGATAGTAGCGGCTACGGCTGTATCCTATATATCGACGTAAATTGTTTAGTTGAAAAAATAGTTTTTATTACATAAAGAGGAAACACATTTCAATCTATTTTTAGATTATAACTATGTATGCTGATATTAACATATTAGTTCGATTAAAGCTTGATTTAATTGGTTATAGCTGATTAATAAGAAATACCAAATATCATTTAAATGACATGCTATTGCAATAATTTTAAAGTAATAAAATATAATTTATCACAAATCTGTGAGTTCGAAGTATAAAAGGAATTTTATTAAATGTACAAATATTATTTTAGTTATTACTTAACACAAATACCGAAATTCAAAATCATTAGCGAATTAAGTTACTTTATCAAAATGTGAAAATATATTACATGAATGCCTGTGAAATCAACTAACTGAAAATGAAATATTTTAAGTATTTTCTTGGCTATCCATAATGCAATTCATTACCTTTCCTACTAAATTAATAAGTGATATTTATATCTTTGCGAGATTTCTTCTAAATACTTCATATGAGGCCAATTATTTTCAAAATAACTGAAATTGGTTGGCATTATGATAAAATAAGCCAAGAAGTTCATGCCGTGAGGAATGTCCATCTTAACTTAATGACATACATCAATCAAAGATGGTTCGTAAATTACAGTAACTTAGGGTAAAATTACGGGGAACGCCTCTCTTCTAATGATTGTGCACAAGGATATTCTGAATTAAGCCACACCTTAACAATAAGGTAACTTTTTAATCACTAACTTCTCAGAAGTAAGTGCTTTAAATGACAGTACTCAGATACAATTATTTCATTAAAAATGCAGTTTTGTTATATGAATTTCTTATGCAGTTAACGTAAGATAACCTTACGGTTGATCATGAGAGAGGAGCATTCCTTTGAAAAGAAACTTGGTTTCTGTTGAGCTACTTAAAATTCATTTCTGGTAAAAATAGTTTCTGGAATAGATAAGTGTTTTTGTGACATTTTTTGAACAGTATTCTACTCAAAGATAGACAAGAATTATTAAAAATTATATTAATAAAATATCAACTCCAAAAAAAATTAGTATTGTATCAATTATTTAAAATAGAGAATATTAAATTTTGGCTCGATAAATGTGTGTATTTTTGTAATTTGTATAAAACTTAAAGTATGACAATTATTCTAGATTAATTAATATAAAATCATTACTTAAACCATTCATAGTGGTATTTAAATTTGTCAGATTTAGAATGTCTGTTCAGATTCAAAAGAAAATCAAAGTCAAATATTTAAATTATTTATATCGTATATATATTTTTAAAATCATTTATAATTTTGAATAGCAAATGCTTCCCTTGAAAGTTTTGAAAGCTAATCAGATGTCATCTGAAAGTAACTCAGTGGCACGACAGGCCAGAATGTTCTTCAATTAATTCTGAAATTTTTGCGATAACAGAGGAAAATATTTTACACAGAAAAAATTCCTCATAATAAAAACAAAATTATTACAAGTTTTGAATAACAAAATTATTACAAGCTCATAATAATTACAAGTCTTTTGCAAAGATATTGCATAGTTACTTTTATGTATACCACACAATTAAAATCTATTCAGAATATTTAAAATTCAATAATAGGATTCTATTTTACCTGTTAAGTATAAATCATAGAACAAACAAATTCAACATTTAATGAATCCTTTAAATAAATGCAAGTTATAAAATTCAATGTCAGTATATTTACATTTCTCTTTCAAAAGTTCAATTTAGGAAAAAATCTTCATTTTTAAATCAAAATTTGACAAGTAGTAGCTCTTCCATTCAAATAAAAATGTTCATTATTAACTCAGTTTTAATTAGAACAATATTTCCAAAAATAAGTTTTAAAATCGACAAATCAATTTATAAAAGTTAATTAGTGAACATAAAGTTAATTTTAATAAGTTCATCGCACTTTCTTTTATCGCGTGCCGGATAGGATTTCGCGTGCTCATACATTATCCATTTCATTTTTCTTATTATGTTCAATTTTGAGAGAATTCATGCATTTTCAAACTAACTCTTAAGTAGTCTTCATTGTTCTAGTATTAATGAAAGAAAAAATATAGTACATAGGATTTTATTAATATGATTTAGGAAGAAAATTTTTCTCAAGTGTGTATATATATATATATATATATATATATATATATATATATATATATATATATATATATATATATATATATATATATATATATATATATATATATATATATATATATACAAACATATATATATATATATATATACACATATATATATATATATATATATATATATATATATATATATATATATATATGTTTGTAAATATTTTTATTAAATTTGCTTTTACTAATTTATAAATTTTTCGAAATGAAACAATTCCCTTTTTTAGTTTTAAATTTTTAATTTAAATATATATTGTAACTAAATAGACATATATTTTTAAAATTTTCCCATTCTTACCTAACAGTTTGTTGGAAAATATAATGATATAGCAAGAAATAGTTTATATCGCAATGTTTTACTATAATAGGCCAAAAGTGCAAATTTATGTATTAAAAAAAATTGGTATATTTTCTTATTTATTTCCTATTTTAGTCGAGTTTTGTTAAGTAAGATTTCATTTATACTTGATTATCTTGTGATGCAATGAATTAATAGTTTTAAACACTAAATAAATAAATGCCTTATTTTACTTTAAACACTATATTTAAGCGAAAGAGACTAAGTTGCATCATAATCATGATTAATGAGCACCAAAATACCTTGAAAAGTATATAAATTAGTAGTTTTCAGTCTTACAATTACGACAAAATAAATGGCGTGGCTGAACAATTTCAAATTTTTGAATCATTGAAAAAATATTTTTCATAATATGTATGTATGATAAAGGATAATTTTCAAAGTACTCATCCCAAAAATATATTATTTTTCAATTATGAAAATTATAATTTCTTGCGATAAGCTTTCTAATCAATATTTCTAAATTTTGCAGTGAAACCAATCGACATCCTTTATATTTAGAAGTGATTTACGAATCAAATACCAATCATTTCTACCAAAACCAAAACTAATCCAAAATAATGTCTAAAATAATTGGGTTTCAATTGTTCATTTGTAATTTTACTGAGTTTAATACGATTAGAATAATATTTCAATATAACTCAAGGGCATGAAGTGACAGATTAGAGTTTGGCAATAATAGGAAGTCAAAGGGCAGGTATGTATATAAAGCTTGATAATACCCTAATTTATCATTGGCATTCTACTGTATGATAGCTGAAACATGTCACTAACTACATGTTGTTAATTTGTCACTATATACTATTGTCGCGCTTGTGGGAATTCAAACATCAGTTCTCGTTTAGAAATGATCCTTTCTTACTAATCAAATTAATATATTGTTACATTTTTTTAATAATTTTCTTACTAATTGCATTTTAGAATAAATGTATTAATTTAAACAATAGAGCGATTAATTGGTTAATTTGTTATCAATCTAAATAATTGGTTGTTTTTTTATAAAAACTTTTGTTACTCAAAATTTCAAAAATCGCATTTTAAATTACTTGAATTGAGACATAAAGATCTACAGGTTTGCTTAAATATTAAGATTGAAAAACTGGAGGAAAAACTTGATTTACTCTATTTACAAAATTTATTTGCTGTTCATGCAAACATTTTTATGCTCTTATTTTTTTCTAATATTTAAAACAAAATAAGAAAAATTTCTGTTGAACTTCATGCATAAATGTTAGAGAATTTAACAATATCTTCCATTTTAAATGTATGACATATATTTCCAATAAAAGAACTAATAATAAGTGTGATTAGAAATTACATTCATCCATATAATATAATTAATTAGATTAAATTTAGTCAGTAAAATAAGTTACTTTCTTTGAGAAATATATGTCAATCAAGCAGAAGAATATCAAACACATCTAAGCATTTGTACATTAAAACACATTTTATCAAAAGTTGATTTTTAAGTTTATGATAACTTTGAGAGCTATCTATTTCTAATAAATACTGGTTTTTTTATACATTAAAAATGTAATAAATACAGTAGTAACTCCAAGAAATAATCTTATGCGGAAGCAATTTTATGACCGTAACCAGCAATATAAAGGTTTTAATTATTTTGGTTGCTGTTTACATTACTTTAAAATGAATGTTACATTACTACAGTTGTTAAGATACTTTAAAATAAATAATTTTATTCAATTATATTAAATAAATACTAATATGTGTTTTTTTATCTTATTATATTCAAAACTATTTGAATTTTTGCTTTTACATCTCGATGAAATATTGCTTCATTTTAATTTTTAAAATATATTACAAAAGTCAAACATTTGCCCAAAATAAGAAATCTGTCAAAAAAAATAAATAAATAAATAAATAAAAAAAAACGTAAGTTTTTCTTTAAAATATTTTAAAACAAATAAAAGCAAGAATTTGAATCTGAAATAAAATTCGTATACTGTGAATAAACAATTAGATTTTTCCTTAATAGATCCATAATATTTCTATCACAGTAATATAACTCGAAATCACTTAATTGCAATTTATTTTTCAGAGGCATAAGAAATATAGCATTGAACACATTACTAAAGAAGATATTTGATAGTTAATATAGAATTGTGAAAAAAATTAAAAACGTAAAATTGCATATCATCTTCATTCAAAGCCTCATTCATCAGTGTTCATTTTTTCATTGGCAAATTAAAAATGCAGCATACGATGCATTAAGTTTATATGTACCGTACTCCAAATTATTTATTATAAATGGCACTGTTATTATAAAAATAGCAACATTTTACAACACAGATTCCATTATATTACGTAATTTAATTATTATTGAAATAATTAGCTCTAGCCATTACTTCCCATAATTTTTGATGGTAACTCTAAGAATCAACCAGCAGTTATCAGTTTTAAAAGTAGAAATAAGAATAGAATACATAGAAAATAGAATAAGAAAATGTCTTTCAAATTTTAATTTATTTTCCAATATTTAATGTCAAATTTTAATTCCCATTTTTGCCTATCGCGTAAGTGGAGAATACGCTGAAACGAAAAATGATCTTTAGATAAGAAACTTCTAACGCAATATATTTTTTCTCGTCATTATTAAACTAGCTTATTGAGCGTTGTAAAATTTTTGTTAAACTTTCGATTTTCATTAGAATATTTTTACTTCTCAAAACAATGCATAAAAATGGGGGAAAAAATGTTGATTTTCTTTTTATTTCTACAATTGCGAAAAATATCGAGGCTAAATTAATATTAATTTTGGAAAAATGAAGTTAATGAATTTTGAAGAATTTGTATCTTTGAAATTTGAAATAAAATCTTATATTTTTAATAAGCAATTTTCAGGTAGTATATTAAAATTCTTAGTCACATGAAGCAATATTCTCTAACAACTTATAAGAGCGTGGAGGATGAATTATAATGACACGAGAAAACTGACTGAATTTAATTGACATTCTGTACAATCGGAATACGATTTCTTATCAAAGAAAAATACCCGTGGATTCGATTCAAATTTCGTGCGAGTGGATATTCATCTCTAGGAAGCCTATAGCCGAGCTGACAGCCGAATGCTTAGCGCTCTTGCCTTCGGTTCAACAGTTCGTGGGTTCGAACCCCACCTAGGGCATGGATCTTTGTAGTGGTTCGGAATCCACTTTAAACCATAGGTCCCGGTCTAATTAACCCTCGTGTGCAAAAAATGACCGTTGAGCGACAAACCAAACCAAACCTAGGAAGCCTATATGAACGTAGACAGCATTCATTGATACAGGTGTTATAAATAAATGCGTGTGAACTCGTCAAAATCTGAAAATCTGTCATGTTAATAATTGTTCAATAGGTGAAAGCTCTGAATGAATAACATTCATGAACCTTACGAGAAAACTGTTTAAAGGATTTATCCATGTGTGACTCGTGAAGTACAAGGTAAACCAGATGCCCTATCGGAAAGATTAAATAAGTATCGCAGTCCAAATTATGAGTAAATATATTCAGCAATGTAATAGTATTCAACAAATTACACGTATAAATTCACAATGGTATGTATCATTAGTATGTGAAAGAAGTCGTTGGCTTCTATGAGAGATGATCCAAAAATATATTCTAATGCTACTAAAATCTCTTTCTCTTTCAGTTTAAAAAATTATGAATTTTTCTGTAAAGCCTTTAATTTCTTAATCTGTTCCGTTTAATATTTGCAAGTTATCCTGGCAACTTTTGATTATAAGAACTGTGCTCAATAATATTAAATATTTAAGCTTTCACTTTTTCAATATTTCTAGAGTATATCCTATATCTGTTAATAATGTAAAGTATTTAACAAAATGAAGTTTATCACGAATTAATTTGAAACACAATTGCTTGTTCAGGGATAAAATTTACTTTAAGTTGGATCGTTGTAAAAATATTTCTTGTTTTAATAAGAAACTAGAAAAAATTGCTAAAGTTACAAAAAACTGCATTTTTTTTCATCATTTTTATGTGAAACCTAAATATACTTTAAGAAAAAACATGTTTTTGAAAATTAATCTCAGAAGTTAAAATTAAGAATACTGATGTTCTGGTGTTTAAAATAAATGATTACTGCTCATGTATCATAAAATAAATTTTTAAAAAGTTAATGAAAAGATTGATAGCAAGAAATAGCTTGCAGAATTATAGAATGAATTGAGCACATTGCTTGCAGTCTCAAATTTAATTTCTTGGGTAAATTTGATATCAGGAATAAAAAATTCTATAAGAGATAAAACTAAGTAAATGACTTGTGTAAATTCATTGAGAAAGAATGAAATGGAGGATTAAAGAGTATAAGACACAATTTATGCTATTTTTATTACACAGCATAAATATGCCTTCATTGTTGAAGTTTTGATCCATTTGTAGAAGGAAACAGTAGCATGTAACAAAATGTACCTTATTCTGGGCAGCATTAGTAATAACAATCCAAAAACAAACAGAAAATGAATTTCGTTTTTGTTCTATTGAACCCCACTAGTAAAATTATTGTAATGCAGATGTTAGCATAACCACAATATTTTTCTTTGCCACATTCAAAAGTGTATTTTTAATTTAGTATAAACTAAATAAAAGCCTTCTCTTATTCATCACTTACAAGATATATGACCAACTATTATGCTAAAAATGTCATTTTTGAAACAATTATTAAATAACCCCTCGTACATATGATATAAAAATATAATTCATAATTGAGGTTATAAATATCAACGGCAATTCAATTTCGTAAAATAAATTTTTTAATCAGTTTTTTTTTCCTTATTTCCTATCGCATCCAAACACAAATCTTTTGAAGTATACCAGTATTTAACCTATTAAGATAGAATATCAATTAAATAAATAAAGTTAAAACTTAAGCATATCATTTAAAACTGGAGGAGTATATAATGAGAAATACTTTTCTGAATTTTATGATATCCACAATAAAAATATACTTAAAGTTGTATTAAATAATGAAAACTAGTTGATGGTTTTGAAATGCATAAAAATAAGAGTAGTTCAAAGTTTTTAAAATGTTATTGTGTGATACTAAAAAAACTGTCAAGCAGCAACAGCAATATTTCTTTTAACAACAAATAATGATATTTGCATTTACATAAATCACAAATAGAATGGAAAAGAAAAAGTTGAATAAAACTATCTCTTGAAAATCAAATAAAAGCCAAAAAATCATACAATCTCTACCAATTATACTTTGTAAGAATAAACTAATGTTAGTTACACGTTTGAGGGAACTAAAAAAAAAATTTTTGTATACCATTAAAATATTATTTAAGCGTTAAAAATCATTAACTTTACTTTAAAAAAGAAAAAAACATTTTAATCACAGTTAATTTCTTTCCAGTTTACAATTACAGTCAATATTTGTTCAATCTAACCAACAATAAAAAAAGCTTGAATAAAGCCCTTTTCACAAAAAATACAGTTGAATTACAAGTAAAAGATATGAGTAGCACATAATATTAAACATAATTACTTTCAGAAATACAAATACACCTATTTTATCACATATACATTATGTTTTCTCCCTTTACAAAATGTCCTGACATTTGCATTCACGTTGCTATGATATCTGTACAAAATATTGTTGCACTGTGTAATAATCAGAGAATTAGTATGGAATTTTGTATTATACTAATGCTTCACACACATGTTCATTATGTTCCCTTTTGGTCACAAGACTTATCCAGATGACAATCGAACTCATTCCATACATTAAGTAGCAAACAATTAGAGTTCTCAAATTGTCTATTCCACTACGAAAGATTTTATCTAATAGATGGCTTTTAATATACTCCTTTTTGAAATCTCATTGCGTAGCTATAACATAACTAGCACATTCAAGGGCGCAAAATATTTTCTTGCATTTTCCCTATTTTCGACCGGTAATAAATGTTTACTTTCTTACCTGATTGGAAAAATTAGTGGACTTGTTTTGCTACCAGAAATACACAATACAAATTTGGTAAGTTTGTGCTTCTTTCTCCAATTTCTCATGTGTACGAGTAATTCTATTGAAAATATGGCCTTTTCAAAATGAATAAGCCATTTTTTCAAAACTTGCATAATCGTGAACCAGAAAAACAAAATTCAACTTATGATAATTATATAATCCTGAAAATGTTGAAAATAACTGACAGTCAAATGATATTTTTCTAAAAATCTAAAGAAAAGTTTAGATAGTTTTAGTCCAAAAAAATGTGTCTAGCTAGTAGCTCAACGATTACTGCTCTTTTAATCGGTTTAACAACACATTAGTTCAACTTCCACGACGATTGTGAATGTTCATAATGGTTGAGAATGAACTTTAAACTGAAAATTCCGAGCTAATTCTATTTCATGAATGATAAAAGATCATAGGGAGAAATATACAAGAAGTCATAGAATATAAAAAAAGCATACCCGTAACGCTCATGATTAAAAATTATTTGAAATCATGCCCACTATTAAAAATTATTTAATAAAGTTAAAATTTAATTATTTTACTATTATTTAATTATTTAATAATGTTAAAATTGTTCAAATTTCCATCGTTTTTCTTTATATAAAGTTAAATATTTTTTACTAAACCGTAATATTTTTTTAACCGTAAAAAAGCTATTTTTATTATGCTATTGTCATAGTATCTAAAAATATTTTAGAGACAAATTAAGAAACGAAAAAATTATCCATATACAAATACTAAATTTTGAAACGAAAGCTACTTTTCAGTAATTGAAAAAGGATTTTAATTTTATGCATAATTTATCTGTGTAAGTCATTTTATATTCATTATTACTGAAATTATTTCAATCATTTAAATTGAAACAAGTTCAAAAAAAATTATGTAATTTACATTTTTCAGAAAGAAAAAACAAATACCAAATTATAATTAAAACTTGCTTTTACAGAAACTAGATACTTTATGAAATACAAATCACACTTATATGTGTTTGTGTATGTTTGTTTATGTATATTTTTTAAAAGAGAATAAAATAATATCTAAATCAAATATGTTTACTTCATAAATTTGTAACATGAAAAAAGAACGTGAATTTGATTTTTATTTAAATGCTAATCTAAACTTAATTACCACTATAAAATTTCTCCATATATTTTTAGCAATCTAAATTTCAAGAAAATAATTTCACAACATTTATATTCAAAGATTAAGAAAAGAGTAAAATTCTAATTCAATTTTTTCTGATATACTGTAGTATCAATGCTTCATAATAACTTATAAGAATATTTTGAAATATACATTTATACCTAAGTTTCAAAGTTATAAACATATGTTTTTCTATCTGAACTTATAAAAGATGGTTATTTATGAAAAATGATGATTACAATGTTTATAATAATTTCATATATATATTATGTAAAAAATAATAGCAAATTAATACGTATCATTACTTTTAATTACAAAAAGTAAAAACAATAATTTTAAAGTTTATTTATGTTGAAATGAATCAGAATTTTGTCATAATTTTTATTAACTTAAATTACAATTCAGTAATTTTATCATCTATTCACCTGTTAAAAATTTATGTAATTCAACAATTTGATTTTCTTCATTTTTTTATTCACTGTTTAAATTGTTCACAATGAGATATGAGTCACCAGTAAATACTTTGAAAGAAAATAAGATACATAATGAAAATAAATTTTCCAAACAGACGAAAATGTGAAAAATAAAGAAATTATATTCTGTTTGCTTCCACTAAGAAATTAAAACAAAAAAAAATTATTGATTATGAAACTAGTGAATATATATATATATGTATATATTCACTAGAAGAATCAATTCTATGAATATATATATATATATATATTCACCAGAAGAATCAATTTTATGATTGCTCAATAATATGGAAACGCAATGAAAATACTGTATTCTAGTTTTAAACATTTCTATTTTGAGGCTCAATTTTTATTCATTTATTAAATTGTGAATCAAAGGAAAATTTGTATTATGGAAATGAAGATAATGATATAAGGAAATAGAAATAGTCATTGAAATTGTTCTTCTCTTTCTGTTGAAAAAGACAAAAATTAGTGCACTGCTATAAACAATTCAACAAGAAATATGACTTTTTTTCCAGCATATTTTTAATCCTAAATTGTTATCCATTATTATAATCATAATGGGATATAGCCTTGTTTTCTTTTTTATATAATGAATAACACAGTATCTAAACTTTCAGGCCTTTCTATTCAATGTTGATTGAATACATGTTGAAATATGAATCATCAATAATAAATGATAGTTCAACCAATATTTTTAATAGATGTTTCCATATATTCTTGTTTAAGGGATCATTTTACTTGATCACATTGCATTTTAATAATTAATTTTAAGCCCAGAAACAATAAAAGTTCCTTTAACAAAAAGGTATAAAAAATCGCTTATGAAAACTTTGAGATTTTTATTTCTATACGTAAGAAATCTAGTAATATTCATTAGAAAAATTATCTATTTTTCGTGACTATTATTTTTAATTTTATATAATTAAACTACACTGCTAACTATTCATTATTATATACGTGACAAGATGCATTCATCAGTTTTCTTCAGCTTATTAATGATTCTCTTTAATAATCTGAAGAAAACTGATTAATTACTAATTAATTACTTTTTCAATGATCTCCGTAAAACTCTTGAAGAAAAGCCTAACGCAGTTATTTGGTCACTATAAATCATCATAAAAATATACATCAATGTACCGTTAAGTTTAAAAATATCTTAAGGCGTTTGCATCCCATGATCCCAATTTTTTTTATTAATTTACAACTTATTAATCATAAGAAATAAAGCAGAATAAAATTTTAAATAAATAGCAAGAGTGAAAGTTTCCTTTTCACGCATTTAAGATAATTAATATAAGACTGCGTGTGCGAGAACATTGCTCTTTGATTCAAATAATCGTTTCCAGTTTCAATTTTACGTAATGAATATACAACCACACACAAATCCATTATTAATAATACAATAAATTAAGTAAGATGAACCAAAATTAAAGTATCTTTCGATAATTCATCTTAAAATAGTTTAGTGGAAAATATATAAGGGCATAAAGTTATTATGAATTCATGAATGAGTCTACATTTTATTATATATTTTAAGTATTTATAAATGCAGTCCTCATTTTATGTCAATATACTATAGAAAGTATAATTCATTCTCAAGTTAAATTTCATTTATTTTTGGAGCAAAACATTCTTCAGGAAAACTGTTCTGTTCTTCAAAAACTATTCTACTATTATTTTCAAGTTATCGTATTCCAATATAAAGCAAATTCTGCTTAGGTATTACCCGAGCTAAAACATTAATTTCTTTAGTTCAAATGTAAACTAAATTTTGATATACATTATATATTTTATTGTATATAAATTGATCTTAACAGTGAAGTATTCAAAACCTACTATTTCAATGTTTATTATAAATTATACAAATATTATAATATAATGGTATACATTAATTATATTTTGAATGAAGAAGGATACGTGACGTGTATCGAAAATCTGTTTATTTTTAATCTTAGTTATAGCATAAGAATGTTTCATTAACTAATAAAGAATTATAATGATAAGTCTTAAAACAAAATTTCAGATCAGGTAGATTAATTCGAATTTCGGAGATCTATATTAAGATGATTGTAGCTCAAATTGAAGAGATTGTGGGTTTCTTCGTAATTAAGAAACAAGGCCAAGCAGAACACCTGTAGACTTGACCTGTCACCCTCAGGTATACCATTTCACATGGAGGCCAATGTGACCACAACATATTTAACGTGCTCCGGAAGCCATTAGCGAATATGAGGGATCTCCGCTTGGGTCAGTATTCGATTTCACTATTTCCCGAATACAAGAATGAACGCCATACCAACCAAGTTACAACGGTGACACTGTTCAAATATATATTACTATAAATATATACACTGCTAAAATATATATTACTATAAATATATACACTGCTAAAATATATATTACTATGAATATATAAATAATATCAAATACATTTTTTTCTACTTTCAAGTATTTCAGTTTGTTGCCAAGAAAATTTAGTAGTCCTTAATGTATAAACCTCAGCAATTATGTGAGTTATGATTTCCCTTTTTCTTTAAAATCAAAGTCGTTAATCCAGTAAATCAGTTGACTTAGAATTATTTATCATCAAATCTTTGTGCTCCGGCTTCCTTATCAATAATTATCTGAAAATATTAAATTTTCTCACGTAATCGATGTCAGTTTGACAAAAATGTCAATCTCTACCTCATGTATAGAAGTATAGAGTGGTTTGAAATCCCTGCACAAATCCGGAAGCCCTTATAGTATTTTTAGTGTGTGTGAGGCTAATTAAACATTTCTCTCCTGCATGAAGCCCACGATCCTTGTGTATTTGGGATCATAATGGGAAATCATTACGTTGAGATATCTTGGACAGTGAAAATCTGGTTTTAAATATCTTTAATATTGTTCTTTTGGGGGTTAATTATAACTAACAACTTTTTCAAAGCTGTAAGAAATAATAAAGAATTAGAAACAGACTCTTAGCTAATAAGCACTTTGATGTTTCCAGATCTAGAAATGTATCATTTACCACTTCATCATCAACCATATTTCAACTATTGTTGAATTAATTTTAAGATTTTTGACAACTTTATTTAAATAAGCATTTTACATGATATTCAGCTTAACAAAATGCAATGACAGAGATTATATATATATATATATATATATATTCATTTTTTATATTAACAATAAATTAAATCTTATGACAGTTTTATCCAATTAGATGAAATTTGTCTTGTTTTTTAATTAAAAGAGCTTAAAGCACTTAATTGTTTTTCTTAATGCATACATTTTTATAAACGTGTTTTAGACAGTGAGAAGAAAAATGTTGGGAGATTTTTGATTAATTAATTCCTTAGAATTAAATTGAATAAATATTTGAAATCATAAAGTAATTTTTAAATTGTGTGCTTGAAAATAGTAAAATATAAAAATAGTATTATGAACTAAGAAAAAAATTGAAGAAACGCAAATTTTTAATCATATTCCAAGCAAAAAACTGTTCTGTAATTAATTTACTGAATATAAATGAATTGCGTAACTCAGAATAATTTAATTATATGATATTGTTATAGCTCTAATGTGTAAATCTTTTAATAAAAATTAAATATTTTCGCAGACAGTTTGACTTAAAAATACTTTTGTTTTAATTATATATTCTAGCTAACTTAATATATTTTAACATAAAATTCAGAACATTTACAAAAATTATAATCTACTGCAAAATTTTAAAATAATAATAATACTAATTGAGTTAATTAAATTTTTTAAATAATATAATAGACACACACACAATTTATTTCACACTAATCATTTTAATTATTAAATCCATTCACATTAGCAAATCTTAAAACATAATTAAATAACGATGTATATTTAGAAAATCAATACCCTTAAATATTTCAGTGGTTGTACCTTTATCAAGGCAGAATACTGAATTATTCAGGCAATATCATTTTTTTTCTAAATTTGTTATATAATAACCAACATAATTTTTGTCACTACTTGGTTGCAAATACACAACATCTCAAAAAATATTATTATGAAATATTAATTTCATTATCTTTATTTACATGATACTAATGTATATAAACAAAGGAATCATCCTAACTCTTTTACAGTCCATCAGTTATTGCTTAATTCAGCATTCAGTGGTAATTTTTATTGGTAAAGGCAAAAAATACTAACGATTTTGTATAGTGATTGTTTCGTAGAGGAATATTTAATTTCATATAGCAAGACATTATGGTAACCACTTCTATTTCATTCATATATTTTTTTTCGGGTGATTAGAGAAAAGTTTGTTTGTTCCTTCTTCAAAGAGTATTCTTTGAAGAAGGTGTTGGATTGTTCAAAATTTTTTAAGCATCGGATTTCTTTGCTGGCAAGGTATGCGATATAATCCTTGCCTTAGTTCTTAGTGGTAATGAAAACGCTGATGCAGGTGTTTATGGTGCATCGTGTCATGCCTGCCAACATGTATTTCAGCCGTCATTTTCCATTTTTGATATATTCATATAATCTTTGTGGCAAGAATTATTGAATTTGCAGGTTATCAGTAAGATGCATACCTTTTTTTCCATTGCCCACCGTATGATCAATTTTGAGGTACCGATATTTGATTAAATTAACTTCGTATCGGTTACATAAACGAACGCTTGTTTCGTAATGACCAAAATCTATGATGAAAAACATTGACGATGCACAGATTGATTACCACATTTTATTCTAGTTGACATTTTATCCATCGCCGTTTGACTGTTTTAGTTTAAATTTCTTAACTTTAAATTTGTGCACGGGATACCGTCTCATAAAATTTTTTTTTCTTTTTTTAGAATAAGATTTTATAAGTTATGTTTGATTTCTAATTGTATATTCATATTTTAAATTACATTTTATGTATTATGCAGTTTAATGCAGTATTTTCTTTTGAAACTTATTTTTTTGGATTTTAACAGTACTATTTGCAATTATTTTAGTATTTTAACAAATTTTAAAATGTAGCTTATAGCTTTCGTAAATAAAAAAGAATCTTAGTTTGAATCTTTCCCTTTTTTATCAGCTCATTCTTGATAAAATCCAATGAACAAATTGTAAAAATACAGCAGATAGCTCGTCTTGGTAATTTGGTGAAAATATTTGCCAACGACACCATGAAACGGAAAATTAGTAAAAAATATTTAATCTTATACTAATGGTTTTAGTCTATACTTAATATTCAGAGGACTTTCACTCATGTGAGTCTAGTGGGGTAATACCTAATTTTTTTTCATACGTATAAGCCCAAATATTGCTATAGTAGCATACTTCTCTTCACCTAGCTCTGAATTGGGATCTACCAGTTAAATAGAAGAAGCTGGGTGGGTGTCTTTGTAACTTAGAAGCAGCGACCAAACAGATGACTCAGCAGTACTTGTCTCTCCACACTCAGAGATATCATTTTACTTAGAAAATACGACGGATCTTTGGTTAAGTCAGGATTCGAGCTTACAACTTTCCAATAATGAGAATGATTCCCGAACTAATCAGAACTCCATGACCTTCCAAATAATGTTGTGGCACAAGCATACTTCCCTACACTTAGAACAGATTTGAGTTCTAATCGCTCTCAACTATTATATGTTACCTTATAATCTTAACATTTATCCAAAATTCAGAAACTATTTGCATTCAGCAACTGTAATACACTGTAAGTGGGAAAATGCATTCAAATCAATATCTGGACTGAGCATCATCTATATAATGTTTCAAAGGACGTGATCCGTAATATATTTATGTAAAAGTACTCGGTTGATCCACTTCTCATTACTGCACCTGGTACCACTGTATAGTGGCTAAACTATCTACAATTGGCATTATGTCTCCCCCTCCTTGTATTGATACTTTCCGAGTGTTACAATGGAACCCTGGCGGACTGTCACAATAAATCGGGTTGAGCTTTGGCAGACTCTGCCTCAGAAGGATTTTGATGTTTTTATTATCATGTAGTCTAATCTGTCTAACGAAAACCTGAAATATTATCCTCTTAAAGGATACATTTTTCATGTACTTATAAAATCTAGACAATTTGCGAGTGGCATAATGATTTTTGTTAGTTCAAAATAATTAAAATTGAAGTTTGTCTGCTCAGTACGACTCCTATACTCTTGGTAAAAAAGAGTGTAAAAATCAGAGCCAGCCACATTAGAAAATGCTTCACCAATTTTATAAACTTCATTCTCGAGAGAAGAAGACAGCCGTAGATCGGGAAAGAGAACTGTTGATACAAACCGATAACTGCTTTCACCTTTTTCCAAACAAACTTTCTATAAATGCGGGATGTGATTGACGATGAATCTTGCTGGCAATAGCCTTTGCTTTTTTTAAAGGTAATTAGATTATTAATGATGAGATGTCTCTCTCTCTTTTTAAAAGGTACCCCAAAACTTTGTTCACGATAGGCTTTTGCCCATCTTTTATTCCACCAGGGTTTCTGCAACTTTCGAGATCAACAGGATAATTGTGGGATTGTTATTTTAGCAGTTTCTGTAATAGTATTTGTATAATTTTAATAACTGTATTATTTATATCGGTGTTTCAGATTATTTAGTAAAAACAGCTGATTCAGCAAAAGAATCTGCTTGTGATATTTTAAAGTAGCAGGTCATAATCAATTACAAGGGGTACCACAAGAATAATAATTGCAGGAAAATGGTCACTGTTATCTAAATCTTTTACAGTGGTGAAGATGTCCAAATGAGGTAATACAATGGTAGAGCAAATAGCCAAATCTAGGGAGTGAAATGTATTCGTAATGGTATGCAAATGAGTTTTTTCATCTTTCCTAAGCAAACAGGATGAGATCAGTTATCAGCTATTTGATCTGCCAACCAAGAGAATTAGTAATAGCACTTCCCCACAGAGCACTATGATCATTAAAATCATCTATTAAAGCATAAGGAAAAGGAAGTTGATGTACCAACATATTTAAGTCGTCTTCAGAGATGGATGACATTAGGTGACGGAAAATAATTGTTACAGTTATTAGAAAATTAATATGCATCTTAACTGCAACTGCTTGTATTGAAGTACGCGAGGGAAATACTGTGTTGAGGTAGTTATTCGAAGCAAGAATACATAGCCCGCCAGATAAAACATCATCAGGTATGTCCATTCGATAAGGCATAAAACCTTGTATTTTCCAAGTAGTATGAGAATTCAAGTTGGTTTCTTGGAGCGCAAGACAAATAGGATAGTGCAAAGTTATTATGTTTTTAATGTGTGCGGAATCCATAGCAATTTCAAGAAAGGAGGACCATAATTATGAAGGTTTCTTCCGAAGATGACGAGATTTATTTTTTGCAGTCATCTCATAAAGGGTCGATATAAGTATCCATTTTGCTATGGCTGTCTACACTAATGCTGATATAAAAGTAGTTACATTTGATAGTGATCTTTAACTTTAAGATTTTTTCTGGTATCAGAGTCACCTGTTTTTTGTGGTTTTATAAAAATAGACATTTCTGTAGTAAGCAGCTTTCATTCAGGTTTGCTTTGTGTCTCAGGTTTAAAAATGGTTATAATTCATGAAATGTATTTCTTTTTGTAAGTTTGTAACTACAATGTAATTGATGAAGTGATTGATACTGTTTTTATCATACATGGGCATACGGTTTCTTAAAGTAATTTGTGATATTTTGAAGCTATTATTTAGCTTCTTGATGTGAGATTTTTGCTTTTTTTTTCTTTTGAATTTTTTTTCGTATTGCAGTGTGAGCAGATTTTAGAATTTGCACCATGATTTCCTTCAGAGTTCACAAAAAACTGTGCAGATTTACTGTTAGATTCCTGGTGTTCCAGACTTGAGCATCAAGGATATGTAACCTTTGATCTGCAAAACATTTAAAAGTATCAAAATCTATTACAATTAAAGCATGGTTTAATATGAGGTTTGGATATAAAGCTTGAATGAACAGTTCAGATTAAATGGGGGTAATTGAGGCAGTCAAAAGTTAATATCAAGAGAGATTTTACAGGGAGAATGTTTTCACCGCAATGGAAGGTGATTAAATGGACATTGCAATTTCTTTGGTCTCTTAGCTCTTCCAGAATCTCAGTTTCATATACTGAAAAAAGGTCTATCTCCGAAATAAGACATTCATTAAGGGATTTATGACTTAAAGCTATGATGGGGATTTTTCCAAAAGGTTTTTAAGATAAAAGATACTTCCATTCTTGAGGAGATGAACTCTTTATCAGTAAATCTCCGGGTATTAACTTTTACATTTCTAAGTTTCTCTGCAAAAGCTTTAATTTTTTGAGAATTCTGAAAGGTGATGTTTGTATTAATTTGAATCTAATTATTCTGTATTAATATGAATTCTGCAGAAACATTTCCACATCTTTCATCAAACTTACAGACAAATTATGACGCGTCAAGGCCCTCGTCGGAACCTGAAATTTTTTGGACCCATAAGAAAGATTTTTCATCCCGGTGGGCCCCCACCTATCTAATTGCCCAACAAGGGAAGGCAGTTGCAGGCTCTGACAAAAACCTAACAATTACCTTAGGGGTATCACCAAAGGATATAGTACAACATCTTGGGATGAGGATATAGAAAATATGCCCGCACAACCCAAAATGCAGGACTAGATCCAGAGAACCAAGCAAGGAAAAAATACTCCTAACATAAAAAAGTAAATAAGTCAAAAAAAAACAAACGCAGAGGAACTTTAAGAACACCAATTGCGCCCTTACGGGAACCCATACACACCCATACAAATGGAAATACAGCGTAGAATCCATTGAATAGCAAGGTACAAAACAAGCAGGAAAATTTGATCTTAACGATGACTAAGAATACAGAAGGAAAGATAAGGAAAAGTAGAGGACAAGAGAAGGATAAAGATTGTTAGGGTTCCTCGGGATTGCGATACACGTATTTACATAAAGAAGGTAAGCCTCCTAAGAGATTAAATTTCTTAAAAGTATCATATATGCAACATTTTCTTTAAAACTATCATTATATGCTGATGGCCTCCAAACTTGCAGCACCAAGAAAGACAAGAGATATGACAACAAAATTTATTTTGTGGATAACATACTGACCAAGTATCAAATGATTAAATTTATAGATTTCTATAAAGTGTGGTTTCTGCCAAAATCAACAGCCAAAGTAACCACCATTTTTAGAGATCACCACTGCCACATGGTTCTACATTGATTCAAACAGACTTTGGATGTGTTAATGGGGTAAACAGACAAAGCAGCTTCACACGTTGCCGAAGTTGATCGGGTATGGCACCTGGGGATGTAATCAGGGTCAATCGTTGAGCAACCATTGATTACATGTATTCTTTAGACGATAAATCCAGAAAGCAAACCGTCCAGGCAAACATTTCAATCTGGCGATTAAAGAAAAAGACTTGGACAATGCGTTCCTCGTGTAATCACTCTTTATCCTGTTGAAATATGGCTGTAGGCAAGCCCTGAATGTAAGGAAGACCTGTAATGGTCCCAACATCTCGGAGATGTAGCGCTGGATGTTTAAAGTACTGGTAATGTGTACTAGAGGAGTGCGCGAGAGTGATATTCAATACCACCCCATACCATAATACCCGGTGCATGATCAATGATGTGGTGTATAATGAAGCTATTCAGCATTTTCTATCTACTATGTCTCCAGATTCAAAGGAAAGCATCATGTTGTTGCAGACAGAAGTGTGAATCGTCAGTAAAGGCAACTTCATTCCATTTTTCCCTCCACATCCTTCTTTCATCGCACCATAGGCGGAGAAGACGTCAATTGTTCTGTTTCAAGGATAGAGACGAAGCAATGGACGTCTTGCGGACAGACCACTCTACTGCAAACGGCGTCGAATGGTACGCGCAAACATTAGATTATGCATTACAGACTAAATGTGCTGTGTTATGGTTCATGATATGGCAAAGCAATCCATCATTGCCATGCGTATGATTTGGCTTTCTTCACTGTGGTGGATGCGATCATACACGTCCTACCGTCGTTCCCTTCTGCATCCAACGATGACATATCCACATTACAGTTGTTCGGTTTTGTCCCACTGATTTCTTTGAAAGCTGGTTTGGTTTGTTTGTCACTCAACGGTCATTTTTTGCACACGAGGGCTAACTAGACCGGGACCTACGGTTTAAAGTGGATTCCGAACCACTAAAAACATCCATGACCAAGGTGGGATTCCAACCCACGAACTGTTGAATCGAAGGCAAGAGCGCTAACCATTCGGCTGCCAGATCGGCTTCTTTGAAAGATGATCCACTATCTCGGTGGGTCTCTATCGTTCCTCTATCGAATTTGGATACTAAATCAAAAAAGGATAGATGTTTTCTACGAGGCATAATTGATCTTTTTTTTGTAGAAAACCACAAGAAAAACACAATTGTCTAATTTGGAATCGTCGAAATCTCTAAGCCTTAAATAGCGTTTAGAAAAGGCATCACTGATGTGAGTCGGCGCTGAAATTCTAATCATTTGCATATCTCACCTCCACTAATTCATGTTGTAAATTTCGTATTGTTGCATGCTTTCTACAGGGTATTGCATTTATGGTAGCCAGCAGTGTTTTTAATTTTGACAATTTCCCATTTAGTATAAATTGCTGGGATATATTACGCATTGAATGAAATGATTTATTATTTCACTCAATAATATAAGATAATAAAATATATTTTGTGAACTCTCTCTCTCTTTGGAATAAGAGTTATATTGTTTTATTTTAAAATATGCATCTTAGAAGTTAATGTTTTACACTATAACCTGAAAATTGATCTCTAGTTTATACAAAATTTAAGCTCAAATTATATCACTGTTACATGTCATGAAAATAATCTGATGTAATAAGACGCAGTTTTTCTCGATAAATCTTTCACAATACAAAACTTATGAGTTACATAATAATCCAAAGAGTGTACTAATAGTTGGAAGCACTTGATTTTAAGCATATCATATTAGCAAAAGTCTATCAATTCGCTTTCAATTCAAACATTCCTGAGAGGTTAAAGCTTATATGCCCTCAAATAGTGGATACTTAATATAGTTTAGTCAAGATAGCATGGAAGTTTGATTAATTTGAGAAAATTAGATTGGAATATAACTTGATGTCATATAGTGTACAGCTCTTATATTAAAAGACTTTTAAAAAGATTTGAACATTCTCGGCATTTGTTTTATAGGAAGGGTAATTATAAAAAATTAATCATAGTATCGCATGTCATGGGATAAAACTATGAAGCACCTACCACAAAAGATGCACATGCGAAAAGTATAACATCATTCTAAATTGCTTCCTCTTTCTGTATGCGGGCTACTTTTCGAGAGTATTTGAGCTTACACTGAGTAGTCGATTTATACCTTGCATATAACGTATTGGCTTTCCAGTTACACACATATTCGATTTATTTAATAATTCGTTGAGGAGTGCTTTGCCTTGTGATTTCATTAAAGTTTGCCAGAGGAAAATCGTCGAGATTTGGGAGAAGCCATGACAGCAAAAAAAAGAGCTTTTTTCTGAAAAGCAAAAACTACAATGATTACCATCAATGTTCATTATATTATTGTAAAAACCTTTCTGTTTTCAGCTGATTGTTCAAGTAATATTTAATGTCGTATTTGTCCCCCTGTTTCAATATAAAAAAATATTCTTTCATGATAATTTTATAAGCTTAAAGCAATATTTTAAAACTGCTCAATGGCCAATATTTATTTTCTTTAAAAGAAGAGAATATCAATTAGGATGCATATAAAGGTATCTACGCATTAAGAGTGTCTTAAAAGAGAGAGAGAGAGGTTGTTAAAGGAGTTTAAAAGCTACACATTTTCATGCCTAGAGTAATTGTTACCAAGCATATCGAAAACCATTTTTCGAAAAAAACATTTTTATGCTAAAACTACTGTAATAGTTAATGTTTCTTAAAAAAAATTGAAAAAACATGAGTCAGCCAGTTCAAAATTTGATTCAATTATTTGAGTCTTACTCAAGTTTCGAATAGGAAAAAAATGACACAAACAATCACAGAATGAACAAAAGAAAATAATACTTCGATACTATAGATATTGTCTTTATGTTGCAAATTGTTTAAAAAAGAGACGGGTTCAAAAACGATAATTTTAAACAAGAAATTATAGCAGACTTCCTGCTATGTTATTACTTTTTAATGACAAGATAAACACATATCAAGAAAAAACATTTATCTGTCCCAATTTAAAAGGAAATAATCATTTTGTATTGATATTTTGCAGATTTATATATATATATATATATATATATATATATATATATATATATATATATATATATATATATATATAAATTATGCGTAATGCAATACTATGTATTTTTGTATAATTACGCACATTATGTAGATCTAATAATTTATTCTGTGTTGTTGTTTTTTTTCAGTTTGTTTAATTCTGCCATTTACCAAGCTCTTGAAAACATTGATGAGAAAAAAAATGAGTTTTTATAATTTCTTTGATCATCTAAACCCTCTGGTGTTTATCATAATAAAACAAAATATACTATTTCATTACTTACAGTTTCATAGAAAAACATTAAAGTTTCATAATTTCATTTTCGAATTCTTTCCGAAAAGTTTTTCGTCTTAGTTTTACATTTTTTTTCTGTACTTGCACTTTGACATTTTCCATAACTAAATTAAGTATTTGCCTGTAAATTTCCAAAAATTAATGTTATGGAAACATACGAAAGAAAAATATACGTCAATAACTTAATATTCAGTATTTGGAAAAAGGAGAAAGAAAAAAGTAGAAATTATAACATTAATTTTGAGAACACGTAAAAAACCTTTAATATTTTTAGTTTTAAATATTTTATATACCAAGTTTTTCTTTCAAAAGCTTCCCCGTTATTTTGAAATGTAGTAATACATTAAATAGGCACTTCATTTCCTGAGAAAGAGCTGAAATGTGCACAAATATTCAGAAGTAAACAAAAATATTCTTCTTAATGTAAATAAAATTCATTTTTGCCCTAGATATGCTGATAAAGTTACAATTCACAAAAATAATACTATACCATGTATTTAGTTCAAGTAAAATTCAATTAAGCAGAAATAAAAAAAATTGAGATTTCTAAATTGTATCTTTATTCATTTCTAAAAAATACAGTGTTAGCGCCTTTCAGTAATGCAATTGAATAACTATAAATATTTGATATAATTCTAAGATCGTAGTTAACACTATGGTGAAGAGTGCAGAGTAAAATGTATGAGAAATAATGAATAATAAGTAAATGTTTTTACTTTGTAAATGGTATATATTTTACATTTACTGTGTTTGCAATGATATATTTGATATTTATATTCGTCGTACTTTAATTAAACACACTTCCAAATGGGGTGGGTGAAGATATTAGTGCATAAAAATATTTTTTACTCATTTCATGTGTCTTATAATTTTATATTTGTATCATTCAATGATTATTTTTGCACACAAGGGCTAATTAGACTGGGAACTACAATTTAAAATGAATTCCGAACCACTAAAAGCATCCAATCTCGAGATCGAAACCGAAACCACGAACTATTGAACCGAAGACCAAAGATCTAATCGGTGGGCAAGTGGTTCGACTATTATATGCCATATGATTAAACGATTTAATACTATTAATAATCTGTATGTGTTTACTTTTGGATACATAAAATATCAATAAAAAATATATAATGTAAAAATTTATGTTATGGCATTTTTTTAACTTTAGCACAATTTTATTTTCGTCTAAATATATTATGCTCTTTAGTTTTTTTTTTTTTTTGTTTTGTTTTGTTTTTTTTTAACTTTTATGGATTTTTTAAGGACTTTAATTGAAAGATATTTAAAAAGTTTTAAAATTCAATTATGTGAGCCTTACAGTTTGAAGTTTTCTGAAGGGCACACGATTTTATTAAATACAATATTAAGTAAAAAAACATGGCGACACAATTTTTAGGAGAAACCATTTGTCATACTATATTAACAAATAAAATTATAAAACCAACACAATTGCAGCTAAAAAATGGTAAATATTACTTCTTATAACATTTTAAGCTTATTAAGATTGGAATATTTTTCAGTTAGAATGTCATGCAGTTAAAATCTTTAAATGTGTTACTGATCCTCCAAAAATGTGAACCAAATACAAATTGAAATTGTAATGAAACACAATATTTTGCATCTCTCCTAGACTTAAAACACAGGTAGAATTTAACATACTATAATGGAAAATCCCCAATCTGTAATAACTTCAATAGAGACACAATAAGTTATCTTTTAAATATGTCAAAAAAATACTTCTTTTTTAAAAAGGGGACTAATATAAAGGTCGGTAAAAGTATCAATATCTCTGAAAATTATCAAATTGAATTTTGCGATTTTGTTCTGTATTATTCGTCAGCTATTATAAATTAAATAAGTGACAAAAGTGATTTAATACTTAAAATCCTATTTGAACGTCAAAGACAAGAACTATTTCATACGGCCTACATTTAGACTGCTTCCACACTAAGCTATTTATTGGGTTGTGGCGTCATTCTTGAATGAAATATTTACCTCATAAGATGTTTCTCAAAAAAATATCAGATCATATACATTATTAAGAGAGCCTATATATGCCTTTTAAAATCTCATCAAATATAATATTTAATATAATTGTTGGTGAGTTGTGGAGAATGTATCAACTCAGATGTCCCTCACTTCACTCATGATTCAAAATTTCCATTCGATGTTTTATTGAGACAACCAATAAATTAGTACATTCTTAGAACCAACAGCAGTTTCTTTGTTGCTTGTATAATAAGAATCTTCTAAAGTAAACAAAGTAGTGTTATCGTCCTTTTTGGCTAATCTAATACAAAAATGAAATGGTAGGAACCTACCTGATATAATTTAAATCATTTTCCAGCGATTTAGAAATTATGTCACGTTTTGTCTCAGTAAGACCATGTATCTAAGTCATGCACAATTGCTAAAATTGTCTCTTTTATATCTAGTGGTTTAGTTATACTCTTTTATATCTAGTGGTTTAGTTTCTCGATCAATGGTCATATTTTGCAAACAAGCTAATTACATTAGCATCTATAGTTTGAAATAAATTCTGAAAAACTCCATACATGCAAGCATAAGGACCAATTAGAATCCGCGAACTCGTAAACCGATAACCAAGAGTAAGGCCATTCACAGCTGCCAGCTCGTCTTTCTCTCTATTGGAGAGAAAATTTATAATTCTAAGAATGCAATTAAAATGAATTAAAATTACACCAACAGTTCAGGAAATATACATTCTAAGTTACATTTTAAAAAATTTCTCATAAATGTTTACATAATTTTTTTTATTAAATACATTCTTAAATGTTCAAAATTACATATAGGACATAAAACTCAGGTCGTGGAATTTTAGTTTACTGAATTAGATTTAAATAAGAGGGAAGTTAAACTTTATATTTTTTATCAAATATTTTAATATAATTTATATTCAATTTAAAATTCGTATTTGTTCATAAATATGGTTATATAAAAAAAACTACTATATAAGTAAAGTGATGCTTATGGATTATTTTTAATATTTAACTTTCACTACTTTATTAAATTTATTTTAAAATATTCGTAAACTTAAAATTTAGTTAGAAGAAACAAATTCTGTTTCAGCACGTTTTAATTTCAACAGAAAATTTGAAGATTTTGGTCCTCTTTATTTTTTGTTTAAAATTTATATTTCTTCAAAACCATTTCAGAGAATGACTAGTACAATTTAAGGTAACAAGAATATCAAACCTAATTAGAAACAATTCCATTTTGGGGAGGCTACCTGCTACTTAATCTTGCTTGACGTCTCATTTTAGAAGATCCCCTGCGAAAAATGTAGCGATATAATTCACTACCCTCGAAATAGGGAAGAATGTAAAAAGAGAGATCGCTATTCACGGAAACATCTGCAGAAAAGCATTTGACTAAATCGAATGAGTCAGGCTATCCAACACTTTTAATGGAGACTAAAGATCTCCATGTGTGATGGAGAGGGGTACTTAGTGTCTGATCAGAAAAGATTGAAAAGACTGATCTTTTCTTTTGCTTTACTCCTCTATGAATTGATGCGATGGAATTTGGAAATCCCCGAGAGTAAAAAATCCTATTCTTTGATTCGAATTATTCAGTGTTTTTTTTTCTTCGAAAATTCAGTTTGAAAAGTACACAGTTAAATCCACAAGATTATGTACGATTATGTGTAATTTATGCATTGTAAAGCTTTTAGGTTGAATAAAAATAGTGTACTGTTAATTATAATGTTTTCGTATTAGGAAATAATATGGTAATCGTGCAATTTTGCATTAAAAAGTAAAAATGTATTATAAAATATCATACTTTCTATTTTTTAATATGGAAAAAAATTTAATAATGTATGATTATAAAATAAGTTCACTAAGCGACTTTAGCATTGATGTCATCTTTGACATTGCATGGTATATGGTCTTAGTTCACTCCATGTTATCTTCAAAAGGGCTCATATTCACATACTGTATGAGTGGAAACCTTGAAAAATATGCAGAAATGATATTGAGTTTTCAACAATATAATACTTAATATTATTAATGATGTGTACTCAACTTGAAGCAATTGCAAAATTAATAAAACATTTATGAATGAAAGAAATGCATTATGAATATTTTTTCATTTTCTTCTCACATAAATCGCATGTGTTTTGTTTACTGTTAATTTATTATGAATTAAATTTACTATTTATACCGTAAATAGCTATAAAATGCATAGTTTATATCCCTTTTTTTATACTCCCCCATAAGGCTCCATTTATTTTTTTTATTTTCATAAGTTACACAATTTCTCATAATCTCTGGTCTTTCTTAAGTGATATGAGCACCATGAACAAAACTAATTTAAACCAGTTCCAGAGATGGTGATTGTTTTGTTTGTCGCTCTAAAGATTCATTTTTGCATAAGAGGATTACGTATATTGGGACCTATCAAAAGATGAGGAATAAAGAGAAATAAAATGTGCCAGAACATAATGAAAACACTGATATCTAACTGCTTTCAATTACGTCATCTACAAAAAATTACCAGCTATGCATATTGAAATATATAGTAAAAGTTAACTCCGTTCAGATTAAAATACATTTTGCAATCTAATTGAATGAAAATTATTTATGAAAATAAAGCTCAACATAGTATGAGAAGTGTAGTACTATTACACATAAATAGTATAAATTCAGTATAATACAATAAATAGTATAAATTCAGTATAATTCACAATACAGTATAAATTCCTAGGTAGAAGCTTCCCACTCTATGCACTCGTAATTAAATAATTACATTTAAAAATTAATTACGAAATTTAAAACTGATTTTTATGTAACTAATTTTATAATATATAACTATTTAAATGTAAATAAATATTAAGTAGGGACACTTTTTTGACTAAAATAAAATGATAATGGATTTTCAATAGTAACAGTACAATTTAAATTATATTCATTATAGAGCTATTAGAAAAATAGTACGGGCCTATATGAAAATTTTAGGGAATAATAAAATTCAAATTTTAATATTTCTGATCTCTAAAGTAAATAACTGCAAACTAGAAATTAAAAAATGTCTAAATTCCAGTGTGTAGATTCAGTTTTATTTTGAAATGTAGACGAAAGAATGTGAACTGCCCATTCTGTATATCTTATATCTTAAGAAGTTAACTCTAAAATATAGGCTGCGAGCACTTGTATCCCATTATTCTAATTTTACTAAAGTATTATAAATTTAAATAAGTATGTTGAATTTCTAAAAATATAAGTAAAATATTTATTTTCCAATGGCACATTTTAGACAGTTACAACTGCAACATAGTCTATTATTCTATTGTTCCCTGATACCCAAGGAACCGGCCAGAAACAATGACTTCTTAGCCACCGAGGTGTTGCCCCGGGGGCATCACAGGGGGTGGGCCACCATCGCACCCTCACACATGACATAGGGACCCGTTTATAGGGTAGGCATCATTCATATTTCATTCACACACACAAGAAAAGGACAAAGACAGAATAGACAGAGAGAAAGTACATCCATGCCTGAACCGTGATTCGAAGCCAGGACCATCCTATCCGTAGTCAGGCACGCTGACCACTTGACAAGTTGACCGGCAAATATAAGTAAAATAAGGCTTCTCAAAAAAATATACTTTTCATATATATGTACATATCTGCAAAATTTGTTAAAGTGAACAAAGCATTTTTCTATATATATATATATATATATATATATATATATATATATATATATATATATATATATATATATATATATATATATATATATATATATATATATATATATATATATATATATATATATATATTGATATTTCTCAGAGGCTTATCACAAATATTAAAAATAACAAATTTTTAACATAGAACATTATTATAGTTTTAATATTTAAATGAAACTTCTCTGAAAAAATGAATCATCTCTAATATTCTTGTCAAGTTAATTTCTTATATAAATATTTTGGTATTGATACAAAGCAATGCCTTCTCTACCTAGTATCCACTTTAAGCTCTCTTAAATAAGTGATATAATAATTTATAGCAATAAAATGTCATTAAAGTAAAAGACAGGCTTGGTTTTAATTTAATTATATATCATTGTTATTAGCCATAAGCATTTATAAAAATATATACGATTAATTCAAGCTTATTTGATAAAAAATGCGATTAAATTGACACGATAAATTATTAAAATAGCAAAAAAAATGCATTAATAACTCACTTAAATGAAACTTTATTTCCTAACGTAATTTACAAAATAATTTATAATTAAGGTTCTTAAAACAATTTTACATAAAATGAATTCTCATGTATAGATGATCTAAAATCAAATCAAACGAGGTGTTAAACGTTTGTGAATATTTCAAATATAGTTTCAGAATTATTAAATACTGAAGTCAGGACCCTTCCTGTTTTAATGCATTCCGAAGAAGTGATGTAGTGGAAAAAGCGGAAATATACATTTGATGAAGAGGGCTTGAAGTGGAAATAATTCTAGAATGGAATGTCATATACCTTAAATTAATTATATCGGGCATAAACAATTTTACAGAGAATTCACATCAGCGTTAAGTTTTAAGTTAATTATAATCGCTTTAATCAAATTTGCTAAAAGACACTTAGTATTTAAGTTAATCAGAGACAAACATGATGATGTAAATTTCACTCCCTTCCTTGCTGTCGTTCTCAGTTCACCCCTTGACATAATTTCAGATTACAAAGGGACAAAGGATTTTATTTTTACAGGTGTAATAAAAGTGAACACACACGCATACAAAATCTTTTGCTTGTTAAAGCATTTAAATTTCTAGATTTTACCCAAAAGTATTTTTTACGAGCATTTAACTTTTATCGCCTTATACAAGACCTAGTTTTATAAGATTTAATTTTATAGATTCCGATTGACTAGAGGAAATTCAGAACTAACTCAAAAACTTCAATAAAAATGTATTTTAAATTAGAATATATCGGCTGGTTTTATAAATATCACATGATTCAAACTATTCAACTATCTTTAGATTCAATGCATTCTATATGTGATAGAAAATACACATCCTATTTGAATTCTAGAAAATAATATTTCATATTTTAAGCAAACAATACATTTTAAAGGCCCTTAATTATTTAGATTTTCAGTTTTATCTGAAGAATTAGATAATAAGTTATTATATCAATTATTTTAGTAGCCTATTATAAAAATAACAGATTGTTTAAGGAAAAATATAGTTATTTTGTTATCGCGAAACTCATTGCGGTGACAACTCTCCTTAATAATCTTAGTTTTCATGTCATATAATTTATTATTTTGGCTGTGGTAGCCTACTGGTTAGGGCATCCACCTTCCATCCGGAAGGGTGGGATTCGATTCCCAATTCCGACAAAAATTCACTGAGTACATGTAAGTGCTCGTTAAATCTGTGGAATCGAAATCCTGTGGTCAGTCATTGAGCAGTTACCATGGGTACAATGGTCTGGAGAAAATTTTTCTCCCTTCAGATCAATATCAAAATTAATGAACATTGATCAGAAGGGGGAGAAAATCTCCCACTCTGGCGGTGCCATCTTTCGGAGGATTTAAAGAGCAAAGACGTACTTTCACCTTCGTGGTGCTCTGATTAAAACGACAAACGCTCCGTATTGATTTTAATTCACATAGCCAAAGCATAGCGAACTTGGCTTGTCCAAGTGTCAAAAGTAACAGCAACATTTTATTCTATTAAAGATACTTTAAATTACCATTTAAATAATGCATATCTAGAGTGGTTACATTTTTAGGTTGTGAATTTCAACTTTTTTAAAAGAAAACTATTTTTTTTTTTTTTTTTTTTTGGAATAACTCAATCTAACCATTACAAGTAAATTTTAGAATGCTTAGAATTATTTATTAGATAAATAGTTGTAGAAATAACAAATGTTAGTGGACATTTTGCAAATTCTTTTTAAGCCATTTCAAAAATCTTAATTTTAGTATTTATTTTTCTAACTCACTCAGTATAGTAAAATTTGTAAAGTTATTTAACTCAGTATGAGCCATAATACAATTAAATACACAAAACTTTCAAAAAATATGATTTCCTTTCATAATTTAGCTTAGGGTAATGTTCATGATAAGAAATGCATTACGTTACGCATCATTTAAGATAAAATTTACAATCATTTATGACATCTGTAGCACCATGAACAAATTCAATCCAATTACTCTTAATAAAGCAGAAATCTTCTTGACAAATTTAACATTTTCTTGCATGAGCAATTCGGAAATTTTTAAAAATAAGTAATTTACAGAAAAAAAAATTGTTAAAAATAATAATAAAGGGAATTGTGAGAACTCTTTTCAATCATTAGCTGGGTGTAATATTTTTTACAACTCTTAACTATATTTATTACTCTATGCTATATTATATACAAACAATTTATTTCTAAAAATGTCTTAATTACATATTTCTTAAATTACATTTTTTAAAATTGTACAGTCATTCTATTTTGTACTTGAAAGATTAAAGAATGATATCGAAAATTTAATTTTTATTTTTTAAAATGTGCCACAATAAAAAGCATAACAATAAATTTCCACTGTAACAAAATCTTATTTTACTCGGTACTTTGAAGGAAAAAGTTCAGAAATCATATGATCACAAGAGTTTTACATTTCAGTATTTTACAAAGAAAAAATTTATTTGCTTATAATATTAAAGTAATAAATTCAAATTTTCAAATTTTTAAAATATAATATATATATATACACTTGTTATAATGAATAATTTACTATAATCACCGCAGTAATATATATTATTCATATAATGCTAAGAAGTTATTTTTTTAGTCTTTCAAATGCTTTCCTTTACATCAATTTTTAAGTAAAATACATTTTTCTTATTATGTTTTTATTATGAATAAATTATTTTAAGATATTTTTTCAATATACTTGCTCTAAAAACGCAGAAAAATTCAATTTATGAAATGACATCCATTTATTATGGCCAAACTCTTATAAAAAATAATAATTTATAGAATATGTATGGATGCATCTTAATCAAAGCATTCAATATGTTTAATATTGAAATCGTCTTAAGAACGGAATTCATTTCAGAAATATATTTTAAATATGAAGTGCTATTGGAGATAAATGAATCATTGAAATATGTTTATGAGCTTATTTAAGGAATATTAGTTTAAATATTTATATTTATTTGAAAAATGTATCTCACAAAATGTTTTAGTGATGAATTATTGATAAATATCAAAATATTTATATATTCAAATCGGGGTTTGAGATTTAACATGTATCATTTTCTAAATTTAATTTTTATTTGTTTTTTGAAAGTGCTTAACATAATTTACAGATATTGTATTTTTGAAATTCATTTTGATATCAAACAAATTCAAACTTATTAAAGTAAATAAATATAAAATTTAAAAATTAATTACATGTCGAAGTTATCATAATTTGTTAAGAAATTTTATTGAGTTTAAAATTATTTTTACCGTTAAAATGTTTGTTTATATGATAATACTTATAAAAATCTTAATAAAATCCAATATTTTATTACAAAACTAAACTTAAACTGCATGACTTGTATATTATGTACTCAAAACTATTTCTTATGATTGAAAGAAAAAATTACAAAAATTAATAGCATTTTCAGGGTTTGGTTTAGCACTCTACATTAATTTTTTGCGCAAGTTTTCTAGTTTGACAAGAAGGGGAAGGACCAATAGTTTAATGTGATCAATACCTCACTAAAAAGTATCTTCAGTTGTTAGTTTTGTCATTCAACAGTTATTTATTGCACACAATAACTAGCTGTACCAGAACCTACCATTTAAAGTGGATTTCAAACCATTACAAGTATTCAAACTAAAGGTGGGATTCAAACCTACAAACTGTTGAACCGAAGATAACAACTTTAACCATTCGGTTGCCAAGCCGGCAAATCCATCCTCAGCTGATCGAATCAAATCAATAAATATTCAAACTGAAGTTCAGAGGATTAGAATTTCCAACTCCGATCTAATTTTTAAGAAAAATATTTAAAGAAGAAACTGATTATAAAATATATAACGTCCAGAAAATTCGCTTGACACTTGAACAAATTTTGACAAAATTGATTTAAATATTTGATTTGGAAATTTGGAAAATACAGACTACTCTCAAAACTAAAATTCAGTTTCAAATAAATTTTTTTGCTACTTTTGTTATTCGTAACACATGATCAGTAAAGCTTTCAAGTTAGTTCAGATTGAATGTAACAACATTCAATCTGAAAATTGAATGTAACAACATTCAACAAGAAAATATATAGCAACTCTATGCTTGACAAAGGTCAACAGCAATTTTTTTCAGATTCATTATAATATTTAAGACCTTTCCCCATCACGCTTAGACGCTTAGGTCACTCATTTAATCTTGATTTTAATATGAAGAGATGCACTTACTTACTAACTGAATCTTTAATTTCAATTTATCCTATATCCTCGAAACACGAGAAACTAAAGGTTCAACTCTCATATGAAATTGACACCATTTCTATTATATATGTAGAGATTTCCATTTAGTCTTACATGCAGCGTTTGTGATCTGGACATTTTCAGGGATTTTAGCAAGTCCTGCTTTAAATTGGGATAGTGTATCATTCACTGTGCCTCTTAATAGAAAATTTATGAGGGATGATAAAATAGTAGTAGAATCATCTTTTGATTGAAAATTTTTACATAACTGAAAACTGGCTTCAAAATAAAATTTTATTCAAAATTACAAAATTTTAAAACTTATTTTCAAACTTTTTAATCTTCTTTGTGTTTTAGGTTTTATTGTAAATCAGAATATGTATATCAACGGTTGTTTCAAATATTTAATAAATTTAACTATGCATATATATAATTAAATTTCTATATAATAAAATTACATTTTAATGTTTATTGAAATTGAGTTAATAATATATAAGTAAGTTTTCTTCTTAATATTCCCAATTGCGTATTACTAAAATCCATTTTAATGACTTGCTTATTTGAGTGCTGAACATCATTTGCAGCACATTCAATATTGTATGATTTTATTTCAATTTAAAATTACATCATTTGTGTGTACTTATCTTCTTTTACCTCCATGTTATTTTACCTCAAAGTTTTTAAATTATAATATATATAATAGTTATTATGTATGTTTATAAACTCATTAAATTTTTTTACATATTTTTTTGAAAAAAGACAATAATATAACTTGGGCATGATGCAAACAATCATTAGTTAAATAATATGTACAGAATCACACACTGCTCACTTTATTATTCAGTTTTTCCTTTTATTAGTGTTTAAGCAGTTACTAAATTCATTTTTGAACTTTGTTCTTATTTTTGTGTTATCTCACCGTTTCAAAAAAATACGAAGTTAGTTTTGTGTGACAGTGGAGTTATCCCAATTCTCTTATTCTTGTTTATTAATTTCAAATATTTTGGAGAACAAGTCCTTTTTAGAATAGGAGATTTCCCATAGTTGTAATAAAATTGTATTGTCGATTTATTATAAAAACCAAAAGTAGATCATGTCTTCTCATTCTTTTTAAGACTTGAGCGTAAGTTGTATTGTGCGATTCTCGATAGTTTATTTAATTACTATATTACAGGTAATAGATATCTGAAACTGAGAAATATCTATCTTGTTTATTGATATTTCCATAACTCTAATTAGAATTACGAATTTCATTTCTATCTAATAAAGTTAGTAGTGAGATGGAGCATTGATAAAAATTATTTGTTTTATATTTGGATCACGTGAAAGTTGAATAGTGTACCTACAGCAAATGTTTTGATAAAAATTCCTAAGGATAAGCTACTAATTTATTTACAATCTAAGCAAATTTTAAAAACAAATTTAATACTGTTTTTTTTTTCATACTATTATGCTTATTTTACGTTTCTAAACAAGGATAGTCATTTCATTTGGAATTTTGTGGATTACTTTTTCCGTTCAGACTAAATTTAAAACATATAAAATAGAATCTGAGTAAAAAAGTCACGTCACAGTAGTTTTTGTTTTCATTATTTTTATTTATTATTCAAAATTTTAATATTTATAAAATATATTTTATTTAATTATTTCGTATTAGTTTCATATTTAATCTAATATCACCTAATAAAATGAATACTTGGTATATTCATAGATTTTTATAGATTTTGATATGACCTAAATTTGCTGTGCAGAAAATGACTCGCTCCTGTTATATCTTAAATATTGCTTTTAATGTACAAAAATGATTTTATGAATACAAGTTTTAAATTTTATACTAAACACTGGGCATTTGTAGTGATATAGTATGAGCTTATAAGTTTTATTGAAAATAGTTATTTCTCTATATACTTATTCGTTTATATTCGAGTTAAAGTTTGAAGTGCTTGAACTCCTTGATTCAACTATAAATATGGCAATCTGAATTTTAAGCCAGTCACACTATTATATTTTTCACAAAACAGTAAACATATAAGTTTAGTTTTAACTCCAGAGGAAAAAAAAACTTCGCCTCAGATTTTTTAAGTTTTTTACACATGCACAAGTAAGCTTGTTGCCATAAAAATGATTAGATTATACATTTATATTTTTTGCTTAAAAGTAATAAAAACAGAGCTAACGTGATTTTGTGAAAGAATTTTCGACATAAACATTCTTATTTCAGCATTGTGAAAAAATCGTGCTTCAAAATACAATTCTACGATTTTAGTGTGGAAATGTTTTCAAAGAAACGTGCTTCATCTTAAAATTTTACTCACAATTTTGTTAGTAAGAAAGTTCCGGATATTTTGGAAAAAAAAATTATCAAATGAAAATTCCAAAAATTCAAACTTTTGAACCATACGTAGATATACTTTTGGGAAATTAAAAAAAAAATGGTATAAAATTTCTGAAATATGCATAAAGATATACGTTGTAATTTTTAACAGAATTTAACCTACATTGCTGGGAAATAAATGCATACTGTATTGTAAAATTATAATAATTCTCTGCTACTATACATTTTACCTTTCATTACAAAAGTTGAAAATTTTCATTTTATATAGTGGAAGAAGCACAAAGGGTATGTATACCACAAAGGATTTACCATCGTGGCCTCGGAAATATGTGGATTTTGGGAAGCGGTAGTCAAGCAGACCTCCAGTATTGACTTGCCACTACCAGAAATATCATTTCACATGAAGGGTATTGCGACCACGATTTATTTTACAAGCCTAAGTCACAATTAGTGAGCCCGAAGTATCTTCAGTTGGATAGGGTTGATTGGTTTGTCTCTAAGCAGTTACTTTTGTTCATGAGGGCTAATTAGACCAGGTTTAGGAACTAAGGTTTAAAATGGATTCTGAACCACTACAAATGATTACGTTGTCAAGGAGGCTCAAGGTGAGATTCAAATCTATGAACTGTTGAGCCGAAGGCAAGAGTACTAACCCTTCAGGTGCAGTTGGGTAAGGATTCGAACTCCCCAACTTCCCATAAAAAGAATGACTCCCTAACAAACCAGAGCATCACGACTTTGTATAGAAAAAATGTTTATAAAAGTAATTTAATAGAATAATTTTGGTATCACAATTCGAATGAAAATAATTTGCTATGTAGATCTTCCTCAAGATTAATAATTCGGGAAAGTATATACAGATATTAGCAAAAAATTAAACTTCAATTTTTCTGAAAAAAAAATGAGTGCAGCCATCTATATTAACAAAGAGTCGTTCCACTTGCTTATAGCTCTGTCATTGCATTTTCTGAACAAGAAGTAATTAAACGGGATTTAGAGATTAAAATAGACTCTCCGGAGCCACTACATTCTGGTAGGAAATTTTATTCACAAACTGCAGAATTGAGTGACAGTAAGCTAATCTTTAAACTTTCATCTCAGGTTTACAAGAAGAAAAATACTTCAGTTTTTTTGTATGTGATCAACATACGAAAGAATCGGATAATTAATGTCAAAATTATGAATGAGTTGGTAGTAACAGCATTTACTGTGATAGTTTATAAGACTGGCATTTTGGCGAAAGGAAATACAGAAGAAAAACCATCTCAGTTAATCTACAGGATATAAAATTATATATAATATCAAAATTACAATATTTTGTGTGGTCAAATCAGTGCACACTTATCACAAGATACACTACATTTAGAAAAATATATAATGAGAAAATTTGAAGATTTATTTTTTATTTAAATTCCAAGGAAACGTTCCCCTCTAGGGCTATTATTGTTGGTCAGATAGTCAAACATATCATGCTATCTACTCACCATTTACTGTAGAACACAGTTTTTAGAAGAATGATTAAAAACAGACTTTTTTTTATTATCTAAAAATATCTACAGTGATGAAAATTACTAAAGTAATCAAAAGATTTAATTCAAATTTGAAAGTTTTTTAGATACTTTAGTGAGAAATAGTTTAATTTTCTGTTTCTATTCTTTAAATTTAAGTGAAGATTGAAAAAAAGTCTTATGGAATATCAATGGGGAAACTCTGATGTAATAATATTTTAATTATTAGCTATTATTACTCTGATCCAATAAATTAATATATTTTCATATCTTGTTTATATTAAGCACATAGAACAATTTGGTAATATATTCATTTATTAGTTAAAACCTCGTATTTCTCAGAACAATTTAAATCCGATTTATATTTTATCGAAGTTATTTAAGTGCTGAGGATGAAAATATGTAAGTTGAACATAGTTTCATGAAAGGTATCGAGTACATAACTTGTCTCAAAATAAAATTATAACTATTGATTCACGTACAAATAAAAAAAATGTTCCTTTAAGGGCTTTTATAAAAAAAATTACTGTTTTATAAATTTAATTTTACAAACATCTATTTTAATTACCATGAATATAATATCCACATAATCTGCTTGTAACCGAAAAATTTAGTTTTTAAGAATTTATTTCCAAAATTTAGTAGATACGAATTAGATTGCCATCCTACCATCACCTTTTGCATATGAAGTTTAGTTGGATCAAAACATATAATTAAGAAGATTCCAAATCCATACCAACATCTACGTCTGAAGTTGAAATTGAGCCCATAAACTGTTGAACTGAACACCATAGTATAGTAGGATGTACAATTTGGAAGCTAATTAAGGGTCACAATGTGCTTTGATCGTACGAAGTGAATTTCTTACTGATTTGAAATGTGCACTCATTTTTTGTATTTTGATTAACAAATATAATCCACATTCAACAATGCATGATCCAAAAGTTTTCGCGCGCATTTGCGATGATTTCATAATTTACCTTCTAAATAAATATTAATTTGTGTAGAGATATTTTTAGCCAATGGTTATTGCTACGCAAAAAATGTTTCGCAAGCAATTCTAGAAATGCATTTAAAACAATAGTTCTGAATTTTTATACAGAACAATTGCTTATCCGAACTTCCACAATACTTATCAACGTTCCGGAATGACAGCATTAGTCCATTCTTTCTTATATGATCATCCAGATAATTCGCCGAATGGTTAGCGCTCTTGCCTTCGGTTCAACAGTTCGTGGGTTCGAATCCCTCCTTGGGCATGGATGTTTGTAGTGATTCGAAATCCACTTTAAGCCCTAGGTCCCGGTCTAATTAGCCCTCGTGTGCAAAAAAATGACCGTTGAGTGACAAACAAACATCCAGATAATTCGATTTAACACCACGATACTTCTGAATTATAGTTAATTTGTTAATTGCTTCGGTCAATTTTTCCATACATGATCTAATTAAACGGGAATACACAATTTAACATGGATTTCAAACGACTAAGAATATTTAAAATCAGAAAAGAATCGAACTTATAAATACTTGTATCATAGACCAGTACACCTCCATACTTGTATCATCTGATTAAGAAAGTAGTCTTCATGAAACTCTTTTATTCACAAAATTAATCTTGTAAAACAAATTATTTTCTCTGCTTCTAATGTAATAAGTTTCTATTTTGCATTAATGTGTGTATATGTATATAATATTATAACGTAACATATATACAACAAAATTTAAAGTGATGTATTGTTTTTTTGTCCTCTTTTCGTTAGGTATTTTTTGTACCTAAATCCACATTTCTTTAATATTACAGCTTATTTCTCTAGATATTTTTTACAATTTTAGTAAGAAGAGACAATTTGTAGTCTTTTGTCAAAAACATGTATCATTCCAATAGTTGCTTGTGATCACGATTTTTTGCATTCTCTTCTTGAATTGGCTTTATTTTGTGAAAAATAGTTTCCTTGAACCATCTCAGAATAGATAAAACTTCAAGAGGTTTTTACCTGATGAAAAAATCTAAACTTTGATCAAATAATCAAATACAAACGGGAAATATTCGTTTATATGAAGACAAAAAATTTAACTGAATTTAGCTAAATAAGAGCAACTAAGTAAATTCTATTTTGAGAAACAGGAGCATATAGAATCTAACGAGACAAACAATAAATCTACAGTGAGAATATTAAAATTTTATGTATATTGATCTTAATCTTTAAATGGAAGTTTAAAAATAGCATATTGTAATAAAAATGCTGTCACATTATATTAGTGGGGTTCATGAATTGCGAGTATTAGCAGGTAACACTCAAGTACTATACAATAAAATTTTACATGTTAATGTAATACGAAATTGCATAAAAAATTTAAAAGCTTAAGACTATTTGAAGTATACGCTTATATAATAAATATTTGGTATTTCTCTTAATATAAACCACGTAAAAACTGTATAAATATATTAGTTCTTACCTTACAAGCTATTTAAATAGTCAGTGATAGGGAAAATGATGCCTACCAAGTGAAAACTGTTTATATAAATAGTAACAACTTTTTCACTTAAGGTAAATCACAGAAATGTTACTTTTGGGAAGAATATGTCTTATTTTAGGAAATTTATTTCTTAAAGTAAAATGTACCAATTATAATTTTTTTTTATTTCCAATGGCAGATTATAGACAATTACAGCCAAATAAATAAAAAGGATAAAACATTAACACAGAAAGTTACTGAAACAGAGTCTATTAATCTAACAAGTTTCTAGCTTCCCAATAGTGCTCAGTTAGAGACGTCTTACGAAGTGCAGGACAGTGAGGAAGAGGCGCTGCGTCCATGACCTCTCCAATGTTGCAAAGAGTGCAGACCGGAGAAGGAACGATACAAAATCTATACAGATGTTTCCGCAGACAGTCGTGCCCAGTGACAAGGCGGAATTCAGCGACCGCTCTGTCTTGGGCTATTGCGCAGATTTAGGATGGCATTCTTTCAAGATCTAAGAGAAATGCGGTTAGCAAGCTCTTCATGAGTTCTGGACTCAAGAGTTCTTTAGACAAGATGTTTAATAGAACAGAAGGTCATAGCGCGTGTGGGAGTCTGCGTAATTAAGGCGCTCTTTCCAAGGTAATCTGCATTTTCATTACCTGTGACTCCGCAAAGAGCAGGGATCCACTGGAGGATAATGGTCTTCTCAAGGGATGCCAGATTCTCAAACTGTTGGCGGCAGTTCAAAATGCCCTGTGTTAAAGGATCATTAGAGGATACAATGGTCAGCAGAGCAGCTCTTGAATCACAGAGGACAACAGCTTTTGTAAATCGATCAATGTGGCAATGTAGATGAGATAGAGCCAAGCGAATTGCCACGATCTCTCCGTCAAAGGCAGAGCCTCGTCCCACAGGGGCATAAAAGGAAAAGGCTTCGGAGAAAACTCCAGAACCAGCATTTAGTCCAATTGATAGGAGGGATTCATCCTATCAGCCACTATGACTCAGGATAGTATCAACTCAACACCTCGTGAGCCAGGACTCTCAAAATAGTAGGATCTATATTACTTTTATTGAAACTTTGACACAGGTCAAGATTAAAACAAAATTATTTCAAATTTATTGGATTTTGAGGTGGTACAAGATATTCAGGTTCATAATTTAAGTTCAAGAGAATTTTTTAGGTGTAAAACTCTCTGAAGAAAGCCTTTCTGAGTCTTTAAATTTCTATTTATGTCCCAGATGTCCTCTTTCCAAAGTGATAAGCAGCCAGGAAATCTAGTGATCTTATCCCAGAGAGAGAGAGAAAGAGAGAGAATTATAGACTTCTCCTGAACCATAGTTTGTAATGGTCTAACACCAGTCGACAAAAGCATAGCATCTATCAGTGTAGTTTTTACTGCCCCAGTAATGATGCGTAAAGCTTGATTTTGTACTTTTTCCAAAGTATCAAGTTCTTTTTCTCCCGCCACGATGAGTGGTTCACAACAATAAGTCAAGAGGGGAACGAATAAACGCTTGGTAGGTCTGGAGTAGAATTTTTCCTGTGCAACCCCATTTTGTTCCGGCAAGTCGTTTGAGGACACTAAGTCTCTTCAGAGCACGGTTAGAAACGTCCTCTACGTGAGACTTCCAAGTTAGTTTGCGATCAAAAGTCACACCCAGATATTCAAAATTGTTGCACGTAGGTATTAAATTGCCTTTAAATATTAATTGCTGTTCCCCGGATTGATGCATAAGTGAGAAAGTAAGGCAGTATGATTTAGATAGATTAACCTCCATGTTATTGAAGTTACACCAACTCTCCAGAGCATTTAAAGCGGGAGAAAGTTTAGCCTCTGTACTTCTCATTGCTTAAACTTTTTAGAGACAGTCCATATGACTAGATCATCAGTGTATAGGAGGCATTTGACTTCAGGAATGTCTCTAATTTTAAAAATTAGGTCATTGATATAAGTGTAAAAAAGGGTACAACTACTAACGGCCCCCTAAGTAAGGCCCGTCTTAAGGATTTTGAAGTTTGACAGTGCATTGGAGTATCTACCGTTTCAGGAACGTTGCCACAAGAAGCCTCGAATTCAATTAAAAAGTTTGACCTGACATCTAGTTCAGATATTTTCATATGGTTTATCAAAATAATCAGATATTTTCATTTTCTCGCCATACTTTATCATAAGCAGACTTGAGGTCAATAAAAACTGCCATCAAGACCTGTTTGTTATCAAGGGTATCTTTAACTGATTAGTTCAAGAGGGCAACATGTTGGTTGGTGGATCTAGAGCCTCTAAAACCAGCCTTTTCTTCAGAAAATAATCCGTTAGATTCTAAGTAGTAGTTAAGTCTTTTCATAATAATTCTTTCCATAGTCTTTCCCACAACGCTGGTCAGTGGAATTGGTCTGTAACTATGGAGATTATCTGGGTCTTTGTCCTTCTTGTGAATTGGTATTACAGTAGAAGTTCTCCAATCAACCGGGATGTTGCTTAGAATTCCAGATTAAATTAAAAAGGTTCCAGATGATTTCAAATGCACTAGGGCCTCAGTGGATTAGAAATTCAGGGTGGACGCCATCTGCACCTGGTGATATACCGACTGAGAGGCTTCTCAGTGCATGGGTTAATTCATCCCTGGTTATAGATGCGACAAAAACTGATTCATTATCAGACTTGGGCCCTGACTGCAGATGTGCAGTTTTTCGCTTAACAGTAGGCGAATTTATTTTTGCATGGGTGTCTTTGCGATGGGCCTCAGAAAAGTGCTGAATGAAAGCTCTTGTTACAGCTGAATCCGATAACTTTTTCCCTTCAACTGTGAAGGTTTGTTTAGGTGGGCCAGTAGAATCATTTAATAGATTGCACATGTATTTATATGTTTTTTTACTTTGAGTACGATAGCCTATATTGGAAATAAATTCCTTAAATGAAGATCGTTTGCTGGCAATTACGGCTTTTCTAAAGGTTGCAGATTGCCTTCCCCAGGCCTGAATATCACAAGAGTTTGAAATCAACTCCGCCTTTCGCCTAAGTCTATATCGTTTGGCTTTCAATACGGTCAGTTCACTTGTCTAATAGGATCTGAATTTCTTTTGTTTACCTCTAGGAATAGACTTTTTAGCATATGCTATAATTATGCCTTTAATAGTTCTATAAACTTTGTGCTGGCATTCAAGGTAAAGTCAATATTATTAAGATTAAGGCCTTGGGGTCTAGTAGTTTAGTGAAGAGTTGCCAGTTAGCTTTCTTAAAATTCCAAAAGACTTTAGAAAACGAGAATGGTCTCTGGTCTGCATTAGGTATTTTAAATTTTGCAAAGACATGTCGGTGTACCAATCCGGGATCCGTCAAGATTGTATGTTTAGTATAATTGCAAAGATCAGCTGTGACCATCAACAGATCAGGGTTGGTACATCTACCGTTGTAATGTAGATAAGTATGGGGGTCTTTTTTGTTGAATATTAGCTCAAAAGTAGTTGAGCTTAGTAAATCCTGGACTCTCTTTTCAGCTTCATTAGTATCAGAGCAGATCCACATAGGAGAGTGAGCATTAAAGTCACCTACGAAAATTGAATGTCTTGTGTGGTTAACATAGGAAAAATCTGGAGAATTACCAGGAGAGCTATAAATAGACAAAATTTTAAAATGGGCTCCACCCTTCCAGACATTTACATGAACTACTTCACGTTTGTCATTGTCGGTCCCCATCGCTTTTATGATGCGGAAATCGGCCGTTAATTCCCTCCTGACACCGACTACTATGCCACTAGCTATTTGTCTGAACTTTGTGGGTACAAAAGCGAGTATCCTTGAAACGGGTAAAATTTTTGGCTTTCAGCTGTTAGCCTCAATAGTAAGGACATCGACTTCCTTCTCACGCTAAGTCTGCAAACACTCCACGCGTTTGGATTGGGATAGACCGCCAGCGTTCCACTGCAACAAACGAAGAGAAGAAGCAGGAGGCATAATGTCAGTTGTAGATCTTTTGGCCACAAAGTGTTACCAGGAGTACCACGAGGAGATAGATCTACATCGCACCCTATAAAATATTTTAAACAAAATAAATACAGATACTTTTACAAAGCAATTAATATTAGTTAATCAAAATTACTGAATCCGAATAACCCAATCATAAGCGAGGGATGAATGTTAAAATTAAAGTTTATATTTTTCTAAATGTAATTGTCTATGTGTGTGCTTTGTACGAAATACTAGCCGGACACATATTCTAATGGGGAATGTAAACATGAATTTGAAGTAGAAATTGTTACTTGTAAGAATAAAGGTAATTTATATTTGATCATAAAAAAATAAAAGTCAACATTAAATTATTGTAAAAGTATATTATAAAAGAATGTTTTTTTAGAAAAGTATATAGTAAACAAAATTTATACTTTATTTAAATTATTATATTTTTCTTTGAAATGAGTATAGAATAGATCAAAACAAATGAAAGGAGAAATTCATATTTAAACAACCTTTTTAGTTACAAAGTTATCAAATATTGAAGTTTTAGGACAGTTGTACAAAACGTTCCACTAAATTTTTGAGAGATAGTGAATAGAGAAAATCGTAAAAACGTTCACGTTAATAGGCAAAAACAGTACTTTTAAAAAATGATGTAAATCTTGTATTTTTAAAACAACATTATATGGGAGTGTAAAGATTGATTATATCTTATGTGATATTTTATCTCAACCTCCTGCTTTAGGAAAAGAGATGATAATTATAAAAGAAATAAAGAATCATAACAGCTATACTATTATTAGTGGTTCTTCTAAGCTATAATATTACTACTGCCTCTCTTTCAAGATTTGACTTCTATTGACCTTCATTTTTAAGAACTAGCAATTATGCTTAACAAACACCTCAATTTGTGTAAAAACAATCCTTATATCTCACAATTGCGAATTTCAGATGTTAGAATTGAAGGAAGAATTACAGATGTCCATTATCTGTTCCAGGCTTGATGGAATCAGCTGTTTAATCCTTTGATATTTCAATTCAGAATCCTTAACGAACTAACTCTGCTTGCTTAGTATGATCTAGACTGAAAATGTCTTTCCAAATGATTGGATCAAGTGATAATAATTCCTGTCTTGAAGTCTAAAAACCCATCAAATTCCTTGAATTATCAATCTATAAATCTGACAAGTTGCTATTTTTGGACTCTTGAACGTATGGTCTCGTCTATTTCTTGGAAAAAATGTATTTTGTTAATCAAAGTGGCTTCAGTTAAGAAAGGTCCATTTTACTTAACGTCACATATACGGAAACACAGATCGGTATTACTTTTGCTTAGAAAAAATCATCAAGTTTACACTTTCTTTCCCAGAACTAAGATGCATAACCGCACCTGACGTATAAAATTCACCGTAGTAATCACGATTTTATCTTTCTGGGATATTGTTTTATATTTCTACAGAATTTTTATGTTCACTTGGTTTCAAAGTTTATACTTATTTTCCTTTTCCAATATTTTTATTCAAATTTAGATGTTCCTCAGGGTAGTATTTAAGTGGCACCCTTTCTAACATTGTTAATAGAAACATACGCCATAAGTTATCACCCGTAGTAGTATGCCGTCTGTAAACATTATAATTTACGTTTACGACCTGCAAATATTTTGCCAAGCATCAACATTATTGAAAGACAGTTGTACTATTATTCAATAATCTTGCTGTATGGTGTACCGAGAATAAGGCCAAAATTTATCACCTGGCAAGATTGTGTGTACTTCTGTAACAAAACCAGCCTTCAGAATAATGGTTTACATTAACAACATGCCTATATTTGTAATCAGTGAGGTTAAATTCATAGAATTTTTATTTGACCGAAAGTTAAACTTTCTTTCGCATATTTTAAATTTGTGGAGAATCACCTCAAGTGGCGATCAACTATATTTTTGGGTGCCAATCCCACATCCTTCCTTTGACTACTGTTGTGACCTTTATGTCTACATATTGGAAAATATTCACCACTCTCATTTGAGAATACAATCATGCACCTACCATAGACCAACCTTCTACTGTTTATCTATACTCTGACAATGTTCAGACCTGAGACGAAAGCAGCTATCTTGAAGCTTTTATGATAAGATGACAAGATAACTTCATAACCTCCTCATCCATTACTTTTCTTGAGTCCTTTATTGACAATGAAGAAAATTTATATTTCTTCATCCTCATGTATAAAAAATTTTCTCACTCAGGTTAAATTTCATTTGCTATTTTTTTATCGATTCAATGCTCATTTCAAGAAAACATTTTGTTACTTTCAACTCTGTATGACTCGCAGACTATTATTATCCATCATTCTTTTCAATTATGAAAATCAAAACACAATCATTTCTGTTTATCAACAAATATATTCATTGCATCGTTATCAGTATACCTCGTTTACATCAGTATTCACAGATGAACCAAAGTCAGAAATAAATCCTGACTTTTCTGTAATTACTCATGATGTCACTCTTATCTAAAGGCTCCATACGTCAAATCTATCTTCATTGTCAAAGTTGCAGCAGAATATCTTTCTGGCAAAGAATAAGATATAATTTTCTGTTAGATCATGTCATGACTTTAATCATGTGCTTCTAGAATTACTTAAAATTTGCGGTGTTTCAGTCGCATTTATTACAGTAACTTATGTTGCTCTTATAGTATGACCCCGTTGAAAATCTCTGAAATCTGACATTTATGCATTTGAGCAATAATACAAATTCGTTAAAACTACTGGTATAACCGTGATATTAGTTTTTATGTTTAAAAATCTGATGGCTATAATATTTTAATGAGAATATTTATTATACATATGAAGAAAACTAGCTGTGTTGTGGGATATATGTGTGTGTGCAAATGCTGGTGTTTATTTCCATCTTTCATTTCGCATGCGTCCTGTCCATTAAACTATCTATCTATCTATATATATATATATATAGATAGATAGATAGATAGATAGATTTATAGGTAGGTATTTAATATATATATGTGTATATCCCTATTATGTGTGTGTGTGTGTGTGTTTGTGGATAGATGTACATGCATGTAAAACGCTTTTTTGTATTAACACAGCTTATATAAAATAGAAAAATAATACTTCCTCACACACACTAATGTTACAAATTGTATGGAAGTTAGGCTCCAAAATATAGCTTTTTATTATTATTTAAAAATAATACGCCATCAAAATGCGTAGCTGCTCTTTAAGGCTATAGATATGCAATATTATATTACATGAGATGTTACAACCTACACACTAATTAATAACTGATTTTTTTGTAATTACATAAATTGATTTAGGATTTATATTTAAAGAGACTAAGCATATTTTGTGGACTTTACTTTGAGTATTGTTTGCCCTTTGTGCTCTGTTCTGCTCTATTTTTAATGAAAAATTAATTGTATTCTGTACTTAATTATTTTTTAAATCTTCATAATCAAAAAATAAATAGTAAATGTGTCATGCTTATGGAGATCAAAACAATTAAAGAACGTTTACTTTTCATTTTACTTTTCACCTTAATAAAGGGATAACCTGACTTCTTTTTAAGTAGAACTATCAATTTTATTTTAAAAGCTCGGTATGAATATAATTATTGACATCAGCATGAAAATCGCAGAATAAGCTTTAAAAGTTACAAATCCAAAGAAAAGGATAAATAGAACAATATAATCTAAGGACTTTTATCTTTTTCATCAGTTTTGCGTTTTCTTACATGATTATGAAAGGATCTGTAGAATTTCTTACCTAATATATATAATATGTATGTATGGATATGTATATACTGCTAGTAATCAGTCAAATAAATAGAAACCAAACACTTATTATCTGTAATCATCTATTATCTTTAATTTCTACATAGCATTATGAAAGAATAAAAAAATATTTTAATTTTTCTTTTTAGTATCACAAACATTTCATGAATTTAAATTTATAGCTCTTATGATAATGCAAAACCTGTAATAACTAACTAATTATTGACCTAAATTAACGCAGTAAAAGTCAATGTCTTCACTTAGTAGAAAGACCTCATTTTCAGTATAAAATATGTAAAAAAATAGAATACAAATTCATCATTTTCGCTTTGAATTGAAATATCGATAGACTAACATTAGCACTTAAATGAAAACTTATCTTTTCATGAATTATGATAACCAATGTTATATCCTCATCGACTAAACTTATGACAGATAAATGCGAACGCATTCTTGTTTTATTAATCTGAATTAGCCATTCCTTTAATTTTTCATAATCTTGATTTATTTCATAGTATTTCTTATTATACATCTGGAATAAAAAAAAGTTCTCAAATTCAAATAGTGCTTTTAAATGTGCGCCCGCGCATGTTTGTATGTGCGTGTGCGTGCTCTAAGTGTATTAATATTTTCTTTTACATTCATTTTGAATAAAATAAATTTCAATTAAGTAATCTTACATCTAGTGATATTTAATCTATATGAGTAATGTTCAAAAAATGTTTGTATCTTTAAATATTTCATTATTTTATATACTTCTTCAATTTATAAGAAATATATAAATTTTGACTATACAGTAAAATGTGCATTTAATTATTTATTAATTTCATACAAATTTTTTGTTTATAACAGATAGAATGAAATTTTTTAATCAGACCATCATTCTATAGAAAAGAGTTAATAAGAAGGATATAAATTATGCATAATTAGCTTTAAATTTTTATGAAAACTAAATAATCTCAAAAGTTTATATCCTAAAAATGCCATTGAAGAGGTAATTTTTAAAATTTTCCTAAACTTTTATTTTAAAATTTCTTTTTTAATTGAATCATCTGGATTATATATCGTTATAATCCCCATGATTCTTTCCCTTTTTCTTTAATTTATTGTTCATATATGTATGTATGTATTTGTACGCATGTATATAAATGCAATGCACATATTGAGAATGAAAGTCTCATTTATTATTTACTGGTTGTTTGTTTGAAAATCACGTGTCCCTTTCCTTGAAGTAACTCGAAAATTTCCCTTTTTTTCATTAAATGTCCAGTGTTTCGTGTTTTTTTTTTTTTTTTTCCCGTAAAACAAAAGTCAAGAAATCCAGTAAAACACCAAAAGTAAATCAGAAACTGTTTATTTCGTGACGTCAATTCCATTTCTCAATAAAACGAATCGCCTGTAAAAGAATGCTGTTTTTCTTTTTTATCGACATTTTTATTGGGGATCTACGCACTTCAGATTGGAGACTTCATGTTGCTTTTGCGAAAGAAATATGATACCTAAGAGTAGAAGTCAATTTTTTTATAAAGTAATTGTTTAATAAACAGGAAAAATTTTCTTGTTGAACTGTAATTTCCCACAGTATTGTTTTCCGATTACTTCTACAGTAAATGCGCTATTAAAGATAAAAATTTTCTTCTGTGTGTGTCAGTTTTTGTTTTTCAAACTAAAGCAGTTATTTGAGAAAAATTCAATTGAATTGTTGAAAATATTTTTTTATTTAAGTGGAGTTTATATCTGTATAAAATATGCATTAAATTTAATAAATTTTGTTATTTCTTTTAAAGTATTTAAATTTTTAAATAAAAAACAAACAGTATAAAATGATGCGTAACCTTAAAGTGCCACGTAAAATTTTTTATTTTTAATTATCCTCCAAGATTTAAATTGGGTTCTTATAAATGATATTTAAATATGCATTTTTAATTTCCTTCATAACCTTAGAATTGAACGAAAAAACTTTTTTCTAAATTAACTTTATTTATTCCTAAAATTCGAGCTACAAAAAAATTAATTGCTCTTATTGATTTTTTAATTATTATTGGTTTGGTTTGTTTGTCACTCAACGGTATTTTTCTGCACACGAGGGCTAATTAGACCAGGACCCACATTTTAAAGTGGATTCCGAACCACTACAAACATCCATGCCCAAGGTGATATTCGAATCCACAAACTGTTAAACCGAAGGCAAGAGCGCTAACTAATTATTATTGAAAAATGTTTTTTGTGTCAGCTTAGGCTGACAATATGGGGTGCGCTGCTCCACTTTTCCATACTGAACCATATTTGGTGTGGAGACCAACTGTTTCAGTACACTCATGCCATAGGTACCCGTTTATAGGGTAGGCAACCATTCACACCTCATTCATACACAGATAGGACAAAGACAGGATAGATATAGAAAGTACATCCATGCCCGAACCGGGATTCGAACCCAGGACCTCCCTATCTAAAGTCAGGCGCTCTGACCACTGGACAAGGCGGTCGGCAAACATTATTTTACTTGAGAAAAATTTTATTAAAATAGGGAAAATCTATGCAGCAATAAAATATTTAGGAAATAAGAGAATAATTAGAATACCTTACAGATTATAATCTTATACATTAATCAGATGTTCAAGAAAGTATTCGTTAAAAAATATAAATAATACAGTTTAAATTAGAAGAATTAGTGACAATTTTAGCCCGTCTCTAATTATGTATTTCTAACTATAAGTTATTATAAAATATGTCGATTTTATTTTTATTAATCTACATTATTTATGACCTAACTGAGATAAGTGATAAATATATATGTTCGTTGAAATTAAAAATATTAATTTCGAATTTAAACATTGTTGAGTAACAGGAGGTAGTTCTTAGAATTCTTTTTCATGTATAGAAAAGCCTTACATTTTTGTTGCTATTGTATTATAATTATTGTATAGAAAAGCTTTTGTATAGGCCGTCATTCTGAAGTAGATTCTCGACAATTTCTTTTCTATTTCCTCCATTTTGACATAGTAATACTGTTTCTTAATAGAAGTTTTAATTCAAATTAGAATTGTTTTTCCTTTACGGAATCTCAAATTTAAGCATACAAAAATGCGTATTTTAACATTTCGTTTTAAAAGTTAATGTGATGTTATTCAAAAATAAAATTCTCTATTTTCTTATTTAATTAAATTTTCTCCACTGGTCCATACATGTGTAATGTATTAATGTAAGCAGGATGTAAGGAACAGACATTTTACTTTCGGACTGTTTCTTATTGGTAATGTACACTCTTGGCTGTAGACCACTTTCCTTAACGCACTTCCTAATCATGCCATTTTTGGCAATCTTTTTTTGTCAGACTCAGTGTGTCTTACTCTTATGCTCGTTGGTGACAACTGTCAACACAGCAAATCAACGTTTTATTTACAATTCTTAGGCCTTTTAATTACAGTAACTTCTGCACATGGATCAAAAATTTATCTTAATCTTTTAGTACATAACTAATATTATTTGAGAGTAATGATGAAGGAAATTAGGAATTCTTAAAAAGAATATTATACAATATTCGTGTGAATCATGTGAGAAAACCCTAAAACTCCAGTACATTTATTTTTGACATCAATTTGAAATAAGTCCTTATTGCAAATGCATATGCATAGGCATAATTAATCCGAACCCGAATTTGTTTCCCTAATTACGAAAATAAATTAAAACTCAGTTTTCTATACTCATGAGACACCGTAACAATCTTTAATTTCAAGTGTAAACCTACAATCCCACAATCAAACAATTCGAACATAATTGAACATTTTTACTTCAAAATTGCAGTCATTGAAGAAGATTATCAGAATAATTACAGATTTCTTTGTTCTTAAGTATAAATGTAAGGATTCAAAATATAGAAAAGTAGTTTGCTCGTCAACACACAATGTGTAGTATTAATAATACTTGCAAATGATTATTCTAAAAGGAACAATATTTACTTTTTAATAAAAAAATATTTTGAGTAATTAGTTTATTGGGAATAAAAAAATTTCAGATTCAACATAAATTTCCTGAAAAATAATCCTTATATTATTCATTTAAATATGTTCTATACTGAGTAAATATTCATTTTTAATGTAATTCCACAGTATTTTTATTTATTAAAATTCAAGATTCGATTTAAATTCCTCGAAATCTAAATTCATTATAATGATGACTGAAGCAAACATGACGGGTATTCATCAGAAAGCAATTACCAAATCGATTTATTTACTAATCGATTCAAATAACATTACCTCTTCAAAATTTGAGTCTGTTAACAAGGGAAAACTTTGAGAAATAAATACGCATTTTCATACTTAATTTAATGTTTATCATTTTGCTTCTTCACATGTGCGTAATTATTTTAGTGAAAAGTTAACACATCTCACCTTATTCTAAATGAAATTATTATAAGAATAGTTCTTTAGCATTTATGTCAATGTACTCATTCCGAAAATATTCCAGAGACAATATGAATACTTGGCTAATAAATAAAAAGCACTAGAACTGTTTTGTCATATTCAGATTACTTTTATATAAATTATAAATATATTCAAATATATAAAAAATTATATTACAAGCTTATTTCGTAATACTTAAATATTACTAAATATTACTCAGCTAAATGTTTTTTAGAGAAATTATACTAAATATCATGATACGCAGCTATAGTAAGTAAAACAAATGTTAATAATGAATATACCTTTCTTTTATTGTAAAACAAGATAATTATATATAATTTATATAATATTTAACCGGGAATTTTTTAAAATTAACTCTAATGCAATTAAACTCTATTTTTAATATGGCTTTAAAGATAAATTAATGAATCGCTATCAAAAATACTGTGTTTATTGACCATGATTAACATTTTCGAGGCTTTTGCCTATATTCAAGATCTTTAGTTGGCAGAAGAGACACCTTAAAACTTACCTTTTCCCTGGTCTAATATAATACTTAATATTAAGTGAACAATATCTTGACTTGGTATTAGCTTCAAGACAATAGATTGCCTAACAAACTAATGTAATGATCTCTTGAACAATCTATATTTTTAAAGTCAACTTTTGAGAGCAATTTTCGTATATAAGGAACCACATTCTTATGCATCTAGGGATGACATTCATTCTAAAAATTCATAAGATTAAATTCAGTCAAATTTCATGGGGAAAACAGAAATGTGTAAATGTTATGTTCCAACAAACCTGGTATTAATAAAATTGTTCGCTAGTGTGTGAAATGTGCTTTCATTATACTTGGAGACACTTAATATATTTTACTTTTGTAACAGCCTGCTATCCATTTTCCATCAAATAAGCAAATATTTAGTCATACCTTTGAATATTAATCATATTCTTGCAGAAATACACTATTTCTTTCAATTTTTAAACGCAAATTTTATCTTTGATAATTCTGAAAACACTGATTTTTTATAAATGTTCTTCAAGAATAAAGCCACGTGTTTGACTGCAAGTATCGTGTGATATAATCTCTCTGATTCTGTTTGTTGCATGGTTTAGTAAGATTGTTGTATTAAATAAAAAATACATTTACTTTTGGTTTTAAACAATAACATTATTTATTTTAATTGCCATATTTTTTCACACTGAGATAAGCTTTCAATCAGATTTTACAATGGATGCAAAATGACACATTTCAATTTCTGTGTTTATGTTTTTCTTCATCAATGCTGATACTTATTACCCTCAAATATGACCATTTATTTTCTTTCATGAAAGTTAATCTATACAAATTTTAACTAATACAGAGTTTTTAGGTCTACTGGTAAGTTCTGTCCTTTGATCGACGGTGAGGTTGTTAAAACCTTATTAGAGAAAGATCTTTTTCTGACAACATCGGTGATCACAGAAAAATTAATTCAACTCAGCAAACTATTTCTGACCATATTCAGAAGGAAGGATTGGTGTCAAAATATTCAAAATGTGTGCTATATGAATTAAGTCAGAAGGATTTTGATGATTGAGTTATCATACCAACCACTGCTTTTTCGGAACAAAATCTAGCCTTTCTTCAACATGATAATAACGGGGGATGAAAAGTGGATTACCTATGAAAACATCATTAGGGAAAGGGTGTATTGTGCAGAAAACCTAGTTCTTCCAATTCTAAAACAAATTTGATCTTGAATAAGAGAATGCTGTGTATATAGGGGGAATTCGAGGACCAATTGATTATGATCATTAGCATTTGAACGAACAGATCAATTCAGAAAAGCATTGTCAGCAACTGAGTAATTTAAAGAGAGCTGTCCGAGGAAAGAGGCCAGCAGTCCAAGAAGGAGACTTCGTCCAAAAATTCAAAGAAAAGAGTTTGTCAAAAAATTGCACAACAAAGCTGTGAAATTCTGTCCCTGACACTATATTTCCCCAACTTATTACCCTCCAACTGTCACTTGTTTTTGCCCTTACAAAATTTGTTGAAGGCCAAAAAATTCACAAATGAAGAAGACATCAATCAAACACTGTTTCAATTTTTCACACAAAAAATGAAACATTTTTCGAAATTGGGGTATAAAAATTGCTTTCATGCAAGCGAGAAAACATTAACAATTATATTATTTTATAAAGTTTACTCTCTCTGAATTTAAGAAAAATTTGTGTTTTGTTTTATTTCAAAAACGCACAGAGCTTTCCGGTAGACCTAATATTCATAATATTTAATTTCTTTTTCTTGTTTCCGTCTGAAATAAAAGATTTCTCTTCGCAGCTTTTAAGAAAGGGCTAATTTCATATTAAGTATTTCGTATTGTTTTGTACGAATAGTTTAATTGGAGAATTTAATTAAACTGGGATAGTTTAGATTAAGATCGTTTCACTCTAGTTAATAATACTGTCGTTAGTTTTTGTAGAAAATGCATGTGAAGAAATTCACTTCTAAAAGAAATGTTCACTAAGAAACCCTTTAAAATACTTTTGAAAATAAATAACTTAATCCCTAAATTTTTTCCAATAGAACAATTCTTCGATACTGTAATCATTAACATCCATTTCCTCAAATTTAGAAATTTTTTTATTACAATTTTAATAAAAATTCGTAGAAAATGTTTTGAAACACAATAAGTGATCAGAAAAATGCAACACTTAGAACATGTGTATAGATGGCGATGAAAATTGGTCAAAGAAAGACTTTATAACAAATAAAGAGTCATGTTTATTACGGCATGATTTTCTTATAAGCATAGTGTTTACTCAATTTGCTCATTTTTTCCTTGTTCACTCTTGGTTGTAATTAATATCTTAATTCAGATTGAAAAAGTGTGTTGATTGTTTCCAGGAGAACAGCTGTCTCTTCTTTCTTAATCATTTGTCCCAGTTCATTTTTCTAATGAGAACAGCTAGGAAATCTATGAAAAAGACGCTAAAGCGTGTCCTAGGTGTTTTCGATCAGGAAAACTTGAAAAAACAGTAAACCAAAGAAGCTTCCAGATATCTTGCAGAAAATATTTTAGAAAATGAATGAAGACAATTGATGATATAAGTTCATCTTTATATATTTTTTACGAATACAAACAATTACATGAAAAAAATACTCACAACAACAATCATGAAAAAAACTTTAAAATCTTATCTTCTCTAAACATACCTACATTTCGTTTTAAATTCCTGCTTGATAATTGTATCTGCTCTGGAATCCTAAAAAAATTGATTTTTCCGTCTCTTTAAGAATGCCCTCTATACGTGAATTTTACATTATAATCTTGACTAATTCATACTTTGAAAAGTATGTCATTATCTTTCCGAAAAATGGCACCTGAAATGACCTTAAGGAAGGTATAGAATTATGTCAGAAAGAAAGTCAATTGTGTTTCGTTGATACTTTATACTGTCAGATCTACAATCGTTGAATATGGAGCCGCAAATCATGATGCCACATTATACAACTACACAGTAGTAACTCCAGTCTCATCCCCACACACGTACACATAAAATTTAATGTATCTTAAGCAAAATTCTGACTCACCTAAAAGCTCTACACTAAGCCCTCTGAAATCAACCAGACTCTATCTCGAAACCCCTTCAAATGATGGTGCATGTGTGCTTGACTGTTGGCATATTTTTAACAGATGCATGAATGTAGTCCTTTAAATGCAATTCAGAGAATAAGGAACCTTCAGAATTTGAGCACATCAATAATATGTTATTCTTTTTGTAGATATTGTGAAAATTCTGGGAGAAATACTGGTGGGGAATATCTATTCAGTAACAAATTTGTTAAAATATACCATAATAGTTCAAATGTATTATGTTCAGGTGACTCTGCAGACGATGGTAGATATTTAACTTTATATTCGTGTTCATCAAAATATGGTCGGATAAGTTCAGCTACGTGCATAACTGCATAATTATGCTTTAAATTTTCATCTCATGAATGAATGGAAGTTTGTAATATAAGGTGGATCTGGCCAACTGAAATTTCTCAGTATATCTCAATAATAACAACCCTTCTTTTCAGGGTTATGTTTGGTCCTGTGATAGGTTCATCTCCGTGCTTAATATTTAGAAGGAGACAATGATCATACGTATCTGAAGGTGTCCTCCAAACATGCACCCGTTCTACTGTAGAGAAAATCGTAAAAGACTCTTCATCTGACCACGTTTTATTTAAACTTATCAATTGACCAGGTTATGAGGTTGTGAAATAGCTGAAAAGATTACGTTTTTCATTAACAAATGTGACCACTGGTTTGAAATTAATACTCTTTTATGTTTATGAAGGTGCTTTCTAAGTGTAATCACTGAAAATAGAGAATCCGGATGCTAACTGAGCTCTGCGGTCATTTTTGTTTCAATTGTTTGCTTTTTTTTAGACATTAAGATCAACTTTACTGTACAACTGTACAACTCTTTCATGGCGCTTCTTTTTCAATCGACGTTTTTGCTTTACCGGGTTTGTTTTGCGGTGTTTGACGGCCATGACTTTGTACCCTGTACTTCGAGAAGAACCTAAATCTTAGTATGTTTCAGTCTCATTTGCTCCAACTAGACGGGCTCCTACAATTAGCTATTTTGAAAAACTGAGGTCCAACACTTTAAGCATTTGAAAAAAATCCAAGACTTAGGGAGTTTCTGTAAATTTTCCCTATATTACCAGAATGTATACATTTTTATTAATAATAAATTGGTAGCTATTATTATATTTTAATTCTTATGACGTGCATCCAAGAATATCACTTTTACTCATAGGTGATTTCATTATTTTGACAACCGGAGGTATACTATTTAGTTATTAAAATTCCGACCTTATCATTTTATCTCATACCTTGAGTTCCTTAAAATTCGCTTATAACTTTGAAAACCACAATTCGTAAATGTTCAGTCATCACAAAATTTTTATAAAATTTTTGCAGTAGTGCCAACCAATTACATATTTTTTTCTCGTTTTACATTTGACTCCCAGAGTATCATTATTTAATATGAATGCAATAAAAGAAAATGCTTTTTTAATCCTCTACGTTATTAGGAATTCATGTTTTAATAAAATTTCGCGTGAATCTGATTTTTTTTTTTAGTTTTTCTTATACTTATCATTCAACGCGAAGTTACACATGCTCAAAAACTTTGCTTAGTCAAGCAGACGTAAGAGTTAACAATCATGATTCAATGCCACCTAGCTCACAAGTCTTGTGTTTTATTAATAAATCCTTAAATTATTTTAGTAAAATTCTCATTATATATCAGTTTCGTTAATTATCGTCACTAATTTCATTAATAGTAAAAATAATGAAAATGTTTTCATTATTAGTAAAACATTTATGTCTGTTTTCATAATTAGCAAAAATACTTTTTTTCACATATTTGTCAGAGAATATGTAAAGTATTTTCTCTCATTTCATAAAATTAATTCATTTTAACTTCATGTTTGAATGCCTTATTTTATTCCTTAGAATTGTTGCCTTATTGTTGTACTCAATATTTCATATTATAATTATTATAATGTGGTAAAAAAATCATTTTTTTTATTCATAAAACAAAATTTTATGAATTCTTTTTATCAAATTATGCAACATGGAAAGAAAATTTCTAATTAGAGTTTCCCAGTTTTTTTAATTATTTAAATATTTATGACAAAATATCATTTATATTTGATTAATTAAAAGGTATACAATAATATTTTTTTAATTTTATTTGGTAATTATTTGAATGTCTAATTAACACGTATTTTGACCTTTCTGTGAATGTCATTGAAATGATGTGATATTAGATTGTATTAGTGTTTCATTATTTTTTAACTATTGAAAGATTTTTTCAAAACTTTCATTTTTTTAATTATTAATTAAGAAAAGTTTACTGCAGTAAATAATCGATTTAAGTATTAATTAAACTGTGTAATTGTATTGATTTGGAAAAATCTTATCCATTAGTTATTTGTCAAATATATGTGGGCCACAGTATTTAATTTTAAAATAATAACTATTATTTATTATGAACTCTATATTTTGCGCAAATGATATTAAACTTATTAACCCTTTGGTTTGTTAAACTGAATTATGCAAAATAAATACTTTTATTATTTTAACATAGTTTAAAATTTTTCCTATAGCATTCATATATTATTTGAATTACTCAAGAAATTCTTTCATTAAAATTTATTTCTTTAAATTGATATATGTTAAAACATCGTCATTAGTTGGTAGATATGTCACTCTAATGTAACTATTGACACACATATATTTGTAAAGTGGTCATCATAGATCAGATTTGAAGTCAAAGCTACATTTTCAATCAACTTCCCTCAATCAACTAAAGTAAGAGTGATTTTAAGAACTGGTGTTATTTTTTGAAATCATTTGAAAGGAACTTTTTCTCACTTTGATGTGCGTGTAAAATATAAATGAAAGCATTGCAAAAAACCTTCTGGTTTGTTAAATATACAATTATTTTGCGTCATAACGGGTACAGGTATTAACATATACGCTAGAAATTTTGTCTCTTTCATCAAAAGTGCAACATTCTTTATTGTTTCTGTCGAAACAGGTTTCCTTTCTTTCAAATAACGAATTTTAAACCAACTTATTTCAAAATTCCGATTAATATGATTAACATTTATCCTAATTTTGACTGTTAATAGATTTTTCCTTAATTCTTTCAAAGGCTGAAATTTTCTAAGAACAACTTTTGTTAAATAACCTTTATGGTAAAACAATTTAATTAACATAGCTTAATCTGGTTAACACAGCGGTATTTGAATTTGAAAGCATATTAAAAACAGATTCTCTTCCAAATGCTTCTAGCATTTGTAGCAACTGCTGTGCTACTGGACAAAAATTTGGTTTTATTTCCTTCAAATTGCAGTCGCTTTTACATTTAAAGATAAACTTCTTAAAGAAATTCAAATGTCTGCTTTGTGTGATGCATTTCAATACTTTAATGTTTTATTCCTCTTTAGTTAACTGTGTTAAAGTGACTTTAAAAAAAAGATTCATTTGAGAGAAATGAGCTCGTGTGTGCAGGATGGAAGTTATTTCAAGTATAATTAAATTAGTTTTTTTAATGTTTTAAGTAAAGTTTACAGTTTATTTTAAACATTTTGTAATTGGATGAGTTAAAGTTATTGTGTTAAATAGTAGATTATTGATAAAAACGTGTGAAAATCTAAAGAAATGAACCAATCATAAATATGTAACTCATTAAAAACTGGTGGGGAAGAGATTTTGAAATTTTTGTCATCGAAAGAAAATTTACATTTCTTTATTATATTCTACATTCAAGTTCATAACTTTCTGAAAAATAGACAACTTTAAAATAGTATCACTTGATTATGCATCAAATTTATTTATATTTATTTAAAGTTTTTTTTAGCAATCTGGAGAAAAATGGGTAAAATTAAATTATTGAGAAGTATGTTTTACCACCAACAAAATGTTTTGGAAAAAGTTAAAAACGTAAGAAAATTTTTTGAAAATTTTGAAATTTGAAGTAAATATTTAAAATAAGTTCATTTATTACAAAATCATACCACATTTACAATTTATGTTTTTAACTATAATTATAAAAATAAATATTGTTAATTTGACAACTTTATTTTTTCAATTATAACTAAAGACAAAATGCTGATATAATAATTAAAAAATTATGTATTGAGGAGTTTTTTATACTGTCAAAACACATTAAAATACCAATTTTTAATTTTTTACTATAAATTTTAAATTGAAATTTTATTATGTAATAAAATTCATACTTAAAATTTCCAACCTTGAAATAAATACATTAAATAATATAATGAAAGAAGTAGAGGTAAATTTTAATTTCGTAACGAATGCGAATATACTCTAAAATTCACTAAAAATACGTGTTAGAAAATATCATTTTGTTTATTGTGTGATATGCAAAATATTCATCAAGTTATGAGTCTCGACTTAATGACTAAAAACGAAGGTCATTACGACGATGACAGGTACTCGTCGAAACGTAATTACTGAATCGATTAATTTATAAATCGATTCGAACCCATTTTCTCTTTTGTACGATAAGCATGTTTTAGATGTTTTGGGAAAAGAAAAAGATTATAACCACTATACGTTATTTTATATTAAATATTTTTATTTCCAAAAATTGTAATTATGTAAATTTTATTTGTTAACCAAAAAATGAGTCAGCTTACATAATATCGAATTTTTTTCATATTAGCTATTTCACTGTAAGAGATACATTGCAGTTTTTCTAAGAAATTGTAATATTGAATTATGAAAAAGTATTTTCTTTTGATCAATGTATAACTCGTGACTCTTGATTAATTTCTTTTAATTCATTCAAAATAAAAAAGTATTTAGCATGAAAAGTATTATACATCAAAATATGTATTTGTCTTTTAATATTTAAATTACATGTTTCAGCTGAAGTACAAATACGATTTAAAATATTTTTGTATTTCATTTTACTTAAATCTGTGAAAAAAAATATTATATTCCATCGAATTGATGAACAATAATGAGCAAACGTGCAACTAAATTTTGAAATCTTTATAATAAATTTAAAAGTTTTTTTTTCTTTTCTGAAATTCAAATTTTTACTAAAACATATTTATACAAATTTAAGAAATGATTAGAATTCATTTTACTTTAATCAGGACTATAAAATAATGAAAATAAAAAAGACATATCGTATTTTATTTTAAAATTTAGTTATTTTTACTTTTATAAAGGTTTATTAATAGGGTTAAAAAAACATAAATTAATAACAAAGCTATTTAAAAATATTCTTTCCATAATTTTTCTTCTTTTGTATCAATTATTTGTATCTAATATTTTTTTTTTGTATCTAATAATGATTCCATAAACTTTCATTAATGTGTGTAAATATGAAGAGGCCAAAAGTGACAGAAACTACTATTTTTCAAATTTAAATTCTTTATTGTGGTGTAAGAACTAATGTAATAATTTTTATCTTATTCCGAAAGTTTTTAACAACCCTTATTTAGAGAAAAAAAAACAATGAAAAAAATTTGATCAGTTCTTACACACACATATATTTTTTATAAAAATATAGCTTTGATTTCTGAAATAAAAAAATTGTATTTTCTCTGACAGGGAAGAACGTGTCGTACTGCAATATGTAAGAGGCGCAATTTTATAACTGACAACTGTTACTTGTATATATAAGTATATAAAAGGTCTGCACTAAAATGATATAAGGAAATGGGGTATTAACAAAAATTTACAAAGAGTTTTTACATACATATAAATGTAATTTATCTGCTCATCAACTTGTCTTCCTAAAAACGATATCAAAATTATATCTTGGAACATTTTTATCGTGTATTGTAAAAAAGAATGTATATCGTAATAATAGAAAACCCTCATATATATCTCTGTTGATAGAAAAACACTGTACTTAATACAAAATATCTTTTTAAAAATGTAAAGGCCATGCTTTTTAAATCCAATGTATGATTTTCTCTGTAAATCACATGAAGAAATTTCTCGTTAAACGTAATTATTTGTGTTTCGGACAAAATTCAATAATAACTTGCAGTCACAATGCAATGCATAATTTGCTTCCTTTACTAATATTCTTGCTACCAATTTTAAGACAAATGTATTTTACAAACTTTTATGGATATTTCAATTTCTGATCATTGGGTATGTTACGAATATTTAAATTCTATGATTATTTGAGAAATTCAAGGCATTCATAATTTCAATATTTTTCCATAATGAAAAATAATTGTGGCATATTTAAAAAAAATTTCATTTCAATTTCATTTTCAAAGCCTTTTAATAGTTAAATCTTCAAAAAAGTTTTAACTATTGAAATGCTTTGAGTATCTGAGAAATATTGTTCAATTTATGAAAGCTTAAATTTAACCCACAATTTTAAAGATGATGATTTTTGCCATAGGTGAAAACACCGATTTACAAAAAAAATTTGTTTTTATTCCTTGTAAAGAGGAAAAATATTTTAATGTTTGCTACCCCACTAATTCTATACATCGCAAAGTTATTTTCTCTCGTAGTAGAGGAAGTAGATGTGCTAATTCAAAAATGAAAGTCTAAAATAATATTAAATAACAAAAACATGTTAATATTCTTCTAAGTAATGACATTTTTTAACTCAAATTTTCAGAATATTCATTCAATAATTTTTATTTTTACGTATACACATGTGGAAGATACACACTTAGCCTCATTATTTCCAGAGAAAATAATAAATTCTGATTTTTCTAGTTTTACAAGGAATTTAAATATACGCATGATTTTATGTAACGTTAATTCGCTATAAAATCATATAAATTCAATTTTATTTATATGAAACACTTGCTTTGGGTAAAAATGGAAACATCTATATTTTCAACGAATGTCATTAAAATGCTTTAAGCATTCCTTTTCATATGGTAAACATTCCCATTCTTGTCACACTTGTTGCATCTAGAATATTTTTTTGAAAATCAGTTGTTGTGTATAAGTGATAGCTAATAATATTGTATCAATTTAAGTTTGATACCTGCACATGTGATTTCCTTAAAAGTAAATTCAATTTCTCTGAACATCAAATGCAACACAATTACTATATAAAACTGCAGTTTAAAAATCGTTTATTTCAGAAATGTTTCAAAACAAAGAATATGAATATGATTTCGATTTATACTGTTTTTACTTTAAATATTTTGAGACGAATCATTTTATCATACTTACGGCAGAAAAATTAGGTACACATCTGAATCACAAAACTAAGAATCGGTAAGCTATTTTAGCATGTATTCTAAACATTTCATTGAATAAAAATGTTATAAAATTATTTATGATAAAGAATCCATTAAATGCGTAAAATAATTAATGTGATAAAGATAATGCGTATAGGAATGGAAAATAAGGTAAGAGAGAAGATCCTACGGTGTCTAAATTTAAATTTTCAGAAATTATTTCTGGATAAAAAAAATTTATTATTTATCCTACGGATTGATTCGCAACAAGTATATATATATAGATGAAATAATATTTAAAATAATTTATTTTTATGTATTAAATAATTCACACACACACACACATACACACACACACATAGTAATATATATATATATTTATATTAATTTCATAAAAATGCAGTTTAATATGTATAGTTGTATAATATAAGTTGACAAAATGTTAAATTCTTTGATAAATTAAAATGGAAAATTTTGTGACGTTTTAATTGAATTCAATTGCATACAAATCATTTGAATTCCCTTTTTAAACTCTGTGCCGAACGAGTTGTCAAGTGACTACCACTCTCACCTTCAGTTCGAGGGTTCGATTCCAACCAAAAACAGGGCTATTTTAGTGTTTAGGAAACTAATTTAAATGTTTGCTTAGATATCGTGGGCAAAAGTTGTTGAGTGGCAAACAGCTTCTATTGCACTCGCAAACACATTATGTATATGTGAATGTTATGATTAAAGTTATTTATATAACTATATATTCATAAAAAATAAATATAGCCTGTGATTATTAATATCAATTAAATAATTCTGTTAAAAGTAACAGTTTATGGAGCATAATCATATAAATTAATTTTACTCACAATTACCAATGGTGCTCTGTCAAACTAATTATTTCTGAAGGATGATGATAGCTGAAGTGTGCATATATCTGTAGGGGAAAACTAGAAAATATCTGTCTATTGTTTAGTTAGTGAACATCAAAAATGAATTTGAATGTGTAACATCTTTTTGTGCTCAACAGCGTGGTGTTAATTTTTAAATTTTTTATAGCTATAGTAATAATATAATTATTTTAAGGGGGGTATTTACAAATTTTATTTCAATTCTAATATTTTAGATGTCGTAAAGTTTAAACGACAGTTTTAAAATATTCAAATAAATATGAAGAAGAGTCTCTGACATTTACAACAGAGAACAGTATAATTCATTTTTATAAAATGTTAAATACCGCAAAAAGAAAACTTCTACTAAATCACCAGAAGATTACCAATAAAGAAGATATGATTCCGTTAGAATTAATAATTATGAGTGTGTCATTTCAGTAAAAATAAAGAAATGCAAATTACTTGGTTTGGAACCACCAATGAAACAAAGTTTGTAGAAGGAATAATCTATTTTCATTTTTTAACAAAAACACCACCTTTCAATCTCAAATATGTCATAGACTCCAAGAAACCAAATTTGACTCTAAAGTAGTTCTGTTAAGATGCTAACTGCCTATTGATACTCTTTGTCTGGAATTTTAAATGAAAATCATTTAATGAGAAATAAATTTAAGCTTAAGAATAACATTTAGCAACAATTCAAACCCAAAATGAGTTATAGATGAAAAGACAATATAAAAATAATGGACCTGGATGATTCAGTGATTTAGAGGTAAAAACTCAAAAAAGTTTTGACTGGAACATGTAACAAAGGAGTCGGTCGAATTATATTGAGCCAAAATAATGCAAGAAGGTAATTGATGAAATAAAAACTGAAAGAAGTTATTTATATGTTGAAATAGAAAATTACACAAACAAATAAAAAGTTAAATTTCGAAAAAAAACTGGAAAATGACAATGTGTTTGCTTAAACAAATCTTAATTTGAAATAAAATGGAATCTCAGAAAATTTGGGAGAAGTTTTACATTCTGCTAGAGAAAGTTATTAAATAGGCTAGATGAAAGAGTTTCCCTTTTTCAAAATCAAAATTTATGTAATAAGATAAGGAAAAAAATCTCCCCCCCCCAAAAAAAATGCCAAGGGATATAAGTGATAATCAGTGTGAAATTTGTAAAAACACTTCTTAAAGAAAAAGAAATATCAATACATTTAATATAAAAACATAGCCTTTTAAAATAACAGCAATCCTAATTTCAAATATTAGTTTGCTTTGTTGAATGAATTTGCAATAAATGAAACTACTCTGCAGGTTGTAGCTGCGAGAGTTCACACGATCTGCTTGATTACTGTCTGTAGTTTGTATTTGAAACCACATATCATCCGACAACAGGAATTTCCCTCATTAGTAGATTAGCTGCCTATTCCGTCATTTTTGTTACTCGGTGACTTTATTGGTCTTAATTCTTTGCAGAGAAGTGATAATACTAATATCCATGGTCTTCAGATAGAAAATTTCATTACTGACAACTGTCTGTGTGAGTAATACCACGCATTAACAGTTGTCAATGATGATACAATGAGAAAATTTACTTTCACGTTCCCACAAGAACGTTTCGTTCTATTTTTTCATTTGTTCTCCAAAACTGGTTAAGCTTATTGGTATAAAATGGTCTGTAAAATAGCGATCGTTTCCCTCTCATCACCTCCCATACTGAAAGTAGTGTATGACTACGATTACTTTTACTTGTGTAATCAAGCAGATTGAACACTACTTACACATTTAAGGATTGTTGATAAAATGATTTCGATTGGGAATATTGATAGATTTTCATAATGTTAATGAAATAATTATAAGTGTGGCTGACACGTCAATTTCGAAACATTCCCCTCCAGCTTTGTAAATTATGATGGAATGATAAATGTAAAAATACATATAAGAAACAAAGGAATTTATCAGGGCTGATTCAAAGGTACCTCACAACGAAGAACCCAATTGCCTTCAAGAGAGTAAAAGCAAAAGTTAGCAGAGCGTGGCATCAAAGTCTGGACTCTGCAATATATCTTCAATTGCTTTTTCAACATCCAATAAGCAGTCGTGGAGAAAATTGAAAGCAGCTAGTGGAATTTATAAGGAATATCCATTTACAATTTTGAAAACCTCTATACTCTTCTCGTAAGGACATCGCTAATGTACTTGGTTAAACTTTTGCTACTTCATTAAGCCCCCATCTCTTACAATCCTTCGTTCTTAAAAACAGAGTCATTCTGAGAAAAAATATATTGATATGCAAAAATATATTGATTTACAAAATTATCATATTTGTAAATCAAGATACACAACGCTTTTGTACTTCCCATTTTTATTTTTATAGACATCAAGAAAGCATATGATTGCACATAGCGATATGAACTTGCCGTGCGTTATGTGATTTTGGTTTTCAGGATAATCTGCTGATATTCTTGAAGAATCTTTTACGCTCCAGTGTTTTTAAAGTATGTTTTCGACTATATACATCCAATATTTTTATTTAATCTCAAGATAAATTATGATATTCCTATTTCCTCTTTTAAGAGTATTTACAATGCTCATTCATTGAGCCTCTCACTTTCTTTCAAGTTTTCCAAATCTCACCTGTGGCTTTCTGACCTATATGATGTTCATCTGCCCATTTTGTTCATAAATCTTGGTGTGACCAAACCATTTCTTTTATTAATTCCTTTGTTCAACATGCAGAATCATACACGATACTTATTTTTTCAACCGTTATTCTTCTCATCACTGTGAATATAAATTATACCCTCCTGTATTCACCGATGATTAGAAAACAGCCAGACATATTGGTCATGGAGTTCTCATTGATAATATTTTTTAGTTATAACCTACATCCATCTTTCTCCATGTTTACTGAGGAAGCAACAACTGTATATCACACTCTTCAGCATGTGAATATTGATAATTATCGTCAGTTTTATGAGTACACTGACGGCATTAATGAATAGTTTTACGTATCATCCTGTTGTCTCAAGGATTTTTGCAGCACTAGATTGCCTTACTAGCAAGGATTATAAAATGTTATTTCCTTAGATAACAAGCCATGTAAGTCTTGCTGAAAATGAGACTGCAGCAGTCAATGCTGCAAACAATTCGCTTTTACGATCAGTTCCACTCTTTGATGGGAGAAAAATATTAAAATGCTTTATAATTCTCTCTGCTAAGAATCGTGGAACATACAGATCAACAATAAACTGCATACTCATAACTCACTTCAATATCAATTTCACTTTCACGTAATGCAGAGGTTTGCTTAATTTGTCTTCGAATCTGACACACACGTTTCACGCACAGATATCTATTTTAAATTAATTGAATTCATGGTATGAAACGTATGATGAACCGTATTTTATTCATCACATTTTAATTCCATGTCCAGATTTCAACATTTACCGTTTTACTTATTTTAGGACTGATATTTTAACGATGTTTGATATTTTAAGGGAGCTTCGCCGCTGAATAGTTTCTGCCTGTTTATTGCCAATAGATTTTATCTTTTTTATTTTGTTTTAATAATTATATAAATATTTATAATCATATTTTTCATTTAAATTTTTTTATTTTGTCATTTTAAATTTAGATTTTTTAATTTTTTTTATATAAGCAATTTTTTTTTATCTTTTTATCAAAATTTCAACATTATTTGCGTTTTTAAAGATTGAAAATAAAATGTTTACCATTTTAAACAATAAGTTCTGGCTCAGTTTGCTCATTTTTTAAACTTGAACCATAAAACCCAACAAACCAATCAGTTTCAAATAAATAAAATAAGTCTAAAAATGTGTTTAAAAAACTCCAACTTAAATAGTGAAGGATTATGTTGCAGTGTAACTCAATCATTACAAACTATAAATCAAAAAGGCGAGTTCTAAATGCTAGAGTTTTGACACTACGTAGTATACAGCATAACTGTTAAAGATTGTAGCAAAGTATATTAATATCCACCACGTTAGTTGCCATCCGGAGGGAGTTTTCATAGGTAATCAACAATATTCACGATTTGAGAGTGGGGAAATCGTAAAACTCTCAAGCACCCACTCTAATAGACAATCAAGCAAAATCTCCATATCCAGTTCAATCAACACAATAGCAGTGGTTGAAACTAGGATCTTTCTCACTGAACATCATTGCTTTGCATTTAAGTCAAGATCTGAACAAATTCTCTGGAGTTGCTCTTTCTGTTGTGAAATATATAGTTTATTAAATAAAAATAGTTTAGAACTCGTAATATGATCTCCTTGAGTTAATGCTTGTCCTTAGTACTTCCTGTATACTCAGGCGCGTAACTCCCACCTAAATTTCAAGTTGCATTTTAGAAATTTTTGGTTACACTCGCTGAAAAATTCCATCCGGGAATGAAATAAAAATAAAATGACAGTCTGCAATATGGTATGGAATAAATAAGCTTCGCGTAAAGAAGAAATGATATGGTTTATCTTAGAAGCAAGTATTTTTAACTAAGTCCAGAAAAATCAACAAAATCAATTAATTTCAACAAGAAACCGTAAAGGTTGACTTGCCTTAAAGTGGTCAAAATGATGCAAAAAAATATTTTTTAAAGTATATTTGTGTTAGTTTAGCTGATTTATGACACGCAATGGATAGTTTCACAAAGGAGCCTAAAAAACGTAGAAAAAATAATAAATTTTTAAAAGTATGTATTTAACAGTTGGCTTTGATTTGCTAGCTTTGTTCTCCAACGATAATTTCTTATATATGAAGAGTAGAAGTTAGAGATTAAAGTGAACTTCGAGCTACAAAAGCATGCTCAATATGGAATTCAAACCCACAAACTATTGAATCAAAGCGATAACCATTCTGATGCCACTTAGTCTCATATTGACTTATGAAGAAAATTTCTTGTCATGTAGATGGAATATGAATGAAACTCCAATAAAGTATAAAATGAAATAGAATTAAACAGTTAATGTGCAAATAACAAAAACAGATAACATATAAACAACACATCATGATAAACTTCACTTTGCCGCAGTATTCTCTTGCTGTGTGGACAGTGCAAAATTATAGCTCTTAGTTATTTTTAAAAGAGAAGCGAAAACTTAATCTAATGTTCTGAAAGATGTTTTTATCCATGTGCATATTAAAGGATGGAAAGATAAAAATAGTTTAAAATTGGAAACAAAAATGTTTGTCGAAATCATCCAGAGAATCTTTTAAGAATTCTTGCAGATCTTATCTAACAGATAATACGAAGGAATTACTGACGAGGTTCATCATTTGCATGGTAGTTTTTCGCAAGTAATTTAGAGATATTAATTCAATCTTCAAACGTGTGTATCAACAAATCATTCAATGCAAATATGAAATCACATTGGAATACTTAGATGCAAAAAAGTGAAACAACATTTATAAGAAGGCAAATGCGGTATGCTTGTACAGAAATATTGTGTGGTGGCGTAGTAAAAGCTTAAAATGTGAAATTAAACCTGAAATCATTTCAATAGTAATTTAAAAATGCAACATTCCAAACAATTCAGCTAAAACGGAGGATGATTTTTTTATTCATAGAATAGTCGAACAAAAAATGGTGGCAAAATGAAATAGCTTTCGTGATGTGAGTGAACATATAAAGAAAGTCGATTACTAAAAATGTTCATTTTACCCAAGAATAAAATTTCTAAAGGTATATACTTTCTATAAAATAAATAATATTTAGATATATATATGGCAATCTAACTTTTTATGCACATCTATTTTTATAGTTAGCATTTTTATATCCGCAATATAATGTTCACCCTTAAACTTACCCATTTATCAATTTATAGAGGTTATGGTGGACAAACTGTGACCAATAAAATAACGAGTAACATAGAATTTTTCAATCATTATACACTTACGTATATATTTCTAAATGGAAAAAAAAATTTTTTGAGGCAGATTTAACAAACTGTGTTTATGATATGGCAGACTGTAAAAACACGAAAATTAAATTAAAAATAAGTCAAATTGCAGACTAATTTTATTAACAATTTGTGCATAAATATCCAAAAAATTATAAATAGCCATAAATATTAACAAGTTAAAAGTTATATGTAGCTATTTTATGATTTGTTCTTTTTATCTTATTTGATTTATTTCTCCTTATTTATTTTATGTATTATGTTTTACTGTCTAAAATTTAGCTTCTGCGTCAACACCTTAAACAAATTATCTACCATAAATAACGATTTATGTGTGATAGGGCTACATTAATGTTAATATGCTTATGTATACGCTTCCTTTGGTTCTAAAAATTTCCGCCAGAAATAGAAATCATATTACGAAAAATAGTTCAGTTTTCCATTTTTTACTGATAAATTATTTTTTGAAAACAACAAAAATCAGTTTGAGGCCTAATAAGTCAATTAGATAAAAATGTCCATTGATAAGATTATATATTACTTTTGTCTAACCTTTCTAAAGTTTCCCTTTAAAATTGTGCAGTCACGTGACTTGTTAGTAAACAAGATTCTTGATTTCTCTCTCCATGATTGTGTAGCCGAGCTGGAAGCCGAATTCTTGCCTTCGGTTCAACAGTTCGTTGGTTCGAATCCAACCTTGGGCATGGAGTGCTTGTATGGGTTCGGAATCCACTTTAATCCGTAGGTCCCGGTCTAAGTAGCCCTCGTATGCAAAAAATGACCCTTGAGCGGCATAAAAGCCAAGCCATGATTGTGTTTGTATCAGGCAGTTAATATTTTGTTTTATTTTGTCACGAAAGTAATATAATTTTCAAAATTTACTCTAATTATCACAAACGCGATGTGATACAAACAATAACTATACCAATACGATATATATATATATATATATATATATATATATATATATATATATATATATATATATATATTTATGTATGTATATATATGTATGTATATATATGTATATATATATGTATATATATATGTATATATATATGTATATATATATACATATATATGTGTGTGTGTGTGTGTGTGTGTGTGTGTGTGTGTGTGTGTGTGTGTGTGTGTGTGTGTGTGTGTAACGTTTGCAACTGATACTCATGAGCCGTATGAAGCCACACAAGACATTTATAAAAATACATTATACACGTTACTAGTGTAATTGTTTCACACACATTTTTAATAATAATTTTTACTTAATAAATTTTAATAATTACTTTTTAATGATAACTCTTGGAGAATTTTTCATAATTTGCTTATTTCTGTTTATGTGTCACCTCTTTTAATCAGACAAAAATTTAAAGTTTTATTCAAAAATTCAACTTTCTGATATTTGTTTAAAACAATTTCGTATTATCCATGTTATATGGTTTACTGATTTACAAATTATTTAGCCTAATATTGAATGATTATCGCTTAAAGCTTGCGCGTAAAATTATTAAAATAATTAAGGTAGATATTTACGTGAATTGTTATCCTTCATAAATATATTTTCTCAAACAGGATTTTATTGTTATATCTTCATCTGCCACTGAAAATAATGAGAATCTTTCACTTACCTAAAAAAATAATCTCTCTATATGCCTGTTATAAGTAACATCTACATTCATTGGAGAACTGAATAATTTAATTTATTTGAATGGTAGAAAAACTAGTTGAAAAGAACTAGTTTTACTTGTTAAAAGTTAAATGCTTGAAAACTAGTTTAAACTGACTAAATTTAACTTAATTAAACTTAGAAAACAAATTAATCTTTAATAGAGTAAAACTAGTAAAAATATGTACATAATGAGTTGGATAAGTGGATTTATATGTACCTATCCTCCTGCAAGTAAAATGTTTTAAAATTACTTTAAGAAAAATTATTGTTCATCTGAAGTAATTCCTTCTTGGAAACTACAATTTTATCTCCAATATCTAAGCAACTTCTTCACGATTCATTTTGAAGTAAACATTTAATCAAAATCAATGAAATAATTATGAAGAAATGAATGAATAACTTATACATTTATCTAGTCTAGTATAACTGTATATTTGTCATTTAAATTATAACTCATTTTTTTAATTTAGTTTTATTTTATGAATTTTTAAACACAGAAATGCTCATATAGTTTATAGAAAAACTACGCAATCCTAAAAATACTTCGCGATACAGTTTTCCAGAGCAGTTCTTTAATACTGCTCTCCTTCACGTAAAATGGTGTAAACCAAACTTTCCCAGGTATCAAATAAAAAGGAGATTTGTTATCAATTGATACATTTAGCATCTGCGTTTAGTGCCACCATGGGGAAATCGGAGATTGCAAAGATTTCACTGTCCACGAACGAGTTATCAAATCGAGATGTAGGAAATTCGAAAAAGAACTTTGGGAAAACCTCGGTAGCGACATAAAGCAAACCACTCGTCAGAAATGGCGTGGTAGCAAGAAAATAAAAGCAAATAAAGGCCAAAAATGACCTCAGTGGTGGACCAAACAATGGAGGGAAAAACCATAATAATAAAGTAGAAAGTGCGTGCCGGCTTTACATATTACCCCAGGGAAAGCGCTTTCAGATTAAGTATATCGAGCAGATTCAAGACTAGGCTGTAAGTAACGCTATATGCTTATAAAATTCGAGTTGCTTTTCGAAGAAAAATATACAGGATGCGTGTGAAAGGGATGCATGTATATTTATATTTCAATAAATTAATTTTCTCAGTTTTTATTTAACAACTTACATTCGTTTGAATGTATTTTTGATTAGTAAAATATGAGAGTCATATGCATATGCAATTATCTTTAAAAAAGTCGTAAAGAATAGTTTCCAAATTTTATGAATAAATTAACAATAGTATTAGGGTGTAGGAGTATAAAAGAACAAAATTTTTGTCATACATATAAAAAGCACTACGTTTTATTTCAATTTGTAAATCAAGAAATTTCATAACGCAAACTCAATTCTACTTATCATTATGTAAAGAAAAAATATTTCGAATTACCGATAATTTGATGTTATATATAATTATATTTTATATCAATTTATTTACAAATTACATATTTTTATTTATGATGAAAAAAAGTATTAGTTTATTACTCACATTAAGGAGAAATTAATAATAAATGAAGCAATGAAGCTAATTTCACAGTGGTTTGATATAGAGAAAAGTACCTCGTGGAACTATTGTAAGAAATATTTGTTGCTGGTAAACTAATATAAATATAATAATTTTAGAAGATGTAAAGGTTTCTAAGTAATTAACAAAAAAATTTTTTTTCACTCATATCTAACAACTTAAAATAAAAAATACTAAAAAGTATTCATGAATTAGTATTGTTTTGTAAATGAGGTCTAATAAATTAAGAAAAACGAATAATCTTTACTGCTGAAAATTTATGTGCTTAATGTTCAGAGCTATTTGCACATAATTTTATTTGCCTACGAATTATAATATGATATATCAGCAAGAATAATCTATAAACATTAATTAAATATTTTATTCTTTATTTAAGGAAATTGGAATTGATTAAAAGCAACAATATAAAATATTTTTCAGTGATTTTTATGATAAAATACATTTTTGACAGATTTCTAGTTTTAGCAGTTATGATTTACTTAACACAAATCGAACTTAAATTATAGCTCTTCAAAGAAGATGGGATACTTTTAAAACAATTGACTAAAACAAAATATTGTTATATATATGTATTATCTTACACTAAATCAATATATTCTAATTTTCAGAGTTAAATATATAAATAAACACTTCCTAAATTGCAAACAAGCTTGGAATTTAGAGGAAGATAAACTTCAATCTATTCATGTGTTAATAGTTTTTAAAACTGTGCTGAAAATATGCTCTCCATATATTGAATACAATTGGAAATAGATTGTTAACACTATTATCATTATGTTTGGTACAAATAATATACGTATTTCACCTCTTGATTTCCTCAACTTATTTCACATAACAATTTATTTAAACTTTAATATGAAATTAATTAAATGAATAACTGTGAAATTTATTATTATTTTGAACGGGGGTTTGTAATTTCAAAAATATATCGTGCTTAAAAACTCTTTCAAATGATACATAGATTCATAAAATTACTAAAACACACAACTAATATAAGTATAAAATGACAAACTTAATTTTAAAAATTTCTTAAATTTAAAAAAAAACTCTACAATTTTATATAAGCAATATATACTTGAACAACAAATTCTATCTATATGGAATGAATTACATGTATTATTGAGATACGCATTATTAGTGCATTATTTGTCGAATTATTTTATATATTAATATGTCAATCAAGAATGAGTCGCAAAGCAGTTATTTGTACAGAAATTCTTTCTATTAAAGTTATTTGTAATAAATTAAAAATTAGTTGCAATAAAGTTGCTATAAAAAGAATGCATAAGAGAGAATACAATTTTTATTTTTTGAAATAATATTATTTATTCAGGTTAAATGATTTATTGTTATATCAAGTAAATGTAAGACAAAATAATAAAACTGAATTAAGTGATAACAATATTTCTTTGATTTATTGCTAGAATAAAATGAAATTCTTCCCTAGTATTGGTTTCAAATTCTATTCTGTTTACAGAAATATTTCAAACTGCGTCTGCATTTAAAATACCTAACTTGTATGTAAATTGCTCTATAACTAAAGTGTTAACATCAAAGGAAACTAAAACAGCAGACATAAACAAATTCCTACAGCAAGTTTTCGAAAGTATTTTGAAAATTGTGTAAACCTCATGCATAAGCTTAACATTCGCGACTTTTTTCTGAAAACGAATAAGTATATTTTAAAAAAAACTTTACGCTATCAACTCCTGTCTCTTTGCAATTTTAATACACATTCCTAAAAGTTTTGTCTGTTAGATTATGCAAACATCATTCACATATTATATCAGTATATTATTTCAATAAAGAATTTGTTTTGTGAAAAAATTAATTTCTTGATTAGTCGAAAAATGTTTAACTTAAGCAAAACTGTGCAGTTTTAGTGAATACGTGTATACTTCACTAATATTTGCGCATTTATAAAAATTGAAGATTTCTGTAATAATTTTTATTTTTAGCAAATTGTAATCGTACAATTTTATCCATATAATTAATATTAAAATATTGAAGGATGAATTCTGATATTATGAAATATTTATTTAGAGAAATGCAGTGCAATGTTAGATGAAAAACTGTGTAAATATGCAAAAATAAATATATATGCAAAGGGAAGGAGATTTAATACATAGAGTGAGAGTTTTTTTTTGTCGCTCAACGGTCATCTTTTGCGCACTAGGGCTAACTAGACCGGGACCTACGGCTTAAAGTGGATTCCGAACCTCTACAAACATCCATGCCCAAGGTGGGTTTCGAAGCCACGAACTGTTGAAGCGAAAGCAAGAGCGCTAATCCTTCGGCTGCCAGCTGGGCATGAGAGAGAGAGAGCAATACATTCAAGTACCAGAAAAACTGGTTGAAGAACTAATAATCTGTTATAGTCACTTTTGCTCAAGGAGATGTCACGTAATATAATATGACATGTACCTGAGCCATGACTGGTGGTATACAGAAGACACTTCACTTCATAAACTTCCCACGACAATCCTCAAATCCATGGGACTTTAATTAAGTTGTGTTCTTTTCCAAATCACATCTTTCAAAGCAAAACAGATACTCTTAGTGACGCTTAGATGTGATTTGAACTTAATTATCTAACAGAAATATCTACATACAGAAGAGAATCTAGTGCCACTCAGAAGTATGTCTCGATGCGTGGAGTTTTGTATTGCAATGATGGAATTGCTTAATTCCATGAAAACACAATATAGCTAAACCCATAAAAATACAATAAATCAAAATACAATGCTGTGTAGGGGATCAAACAAGATGGTTACGTATTTGATACCTGTCACACTGTTGTCTAATAACATATCAAAATTCTAATAACACGTAATCTGCTTAAAATCATATATCATCACCTAATATCTATCAGATTAAATAGTCCACTCTTTTCGTATAGTTCGGTAGATTCATGAGGTTTTTTTCCACACTCCCATATGTCAATATACACGACATAATAATAAACCAAACTCGTGAATACTGACAATGTGTTATAAGTGATTGGATGCTTAATGGCAGTGTTTCAAAACTCAGGAAGGACATAAACATTAAGCCATCAAGAATGTACCCTCACTTGTTACACTGCATCATTGATTCCTCTATTATTTACACACATATGCCATTTTTTTTTCTTACACTTGAATATACACTGCCCGTCATTAAAAATGCAACACCAAAACGGTGTGAACAGAATATTATGCAATTTTCAAGGTAAACGCATCTTATTGAGTTATGCAAATGGTGTGAAATCCATAACTCTCCAACCCACGTAGGATAAAATATAAGATGAGGAACCTTCAGAATTGGTAATATTTGCGTCGTTATTGATGTTTGGAAAGTAATCTTTGAATGTTTATTCTTGTCGCAAAGGACGTCTGTAATTGTAGAGAATACCAAGCCATCGTCGATGGAGTCAATTGACTCAGACATATAAGTTTACGATGGACAAGGTAATCAGACGGGGAAGGGCAGATTGGTCCTTAGGACAAATCACAACTGACAGATACCTGGACGCGTTCAGTATGAACCGACTGTGGGGAAGATAGATGGAACAAAGAAAGAACTGTGGACGTTTGCAAGATGCTAATGACCCCGCAAAATACGTCTACCAAAATACTACAGCGTGTGCGAGGTATCCTGGATGCTACTATATCGAGCAGAGCCAGTTGACGTAGATTGTTGCTAGTGGCCCGAGCTCATGGAATCCGTTAAGATGATTCTCATGGACCCCACATCATAGATGCCATCGTCTGGAATGGTGCCAGATTAGACCGATGAGGAATACGAAAAAGCGCAGGACTGTCTTCTCAGATGTTTCAAGCTTCTGTTTCTTAGTGATAATCACTGGGTACGATTGTGGCATCGACAAGAAAATAGTTCCAATCATGAAGAAATGTGGAACGCCTAAAAGCGAGACAACGTGGCTTTATAGTTTGTGGTACCATTTCTTACGATTCCATGTCACTTCTAGTTCGTATTCCTGGCACTACGACAGCCCAACATCCAGTGGAGGATGTGCTTCAACAAGTTGGCACTTCTTCCTGAAGTTGACACTTCTCTAACTTCAGGGGGTGCCAAATGCCCATTATCAGCAGGAAAACGCTCGATCGCATATTGCTCGCATAAGCCAACATGCCCTCAAGGCGTACAGCTGATTCCCTGACCACCGTGCTCGCCAGATCTCCCACGAATCGAGCACATTTGGAAATCATGCCCCTACCTCTTTCAGAAGATGCACTTTGGCAATTGGTTGACAGGGTATAGAGCCATTCTTCAGAACTTCATCTGTATTCTCATTAACTCAGTGCCCAGACGTGTTACTTCGTTTATCGCCTTCCAAGGTGGTCCTACATCCTACTGACCCCACCCTGTTCTCGCTGTGTCTTTGACATTATCGATTTTTGACATATTTCGAAATACAAACAACTTATTGTTTATTGCTGTCTTTCTCTGTTTGCCGAGTTCTATCATTTTTATTATCAACTCCTTCTTTTCAATTTCGGGCTGTCCATATATCTTGAGAACAAAAACTTCATTAAAATTTTAAAAATTTATGATAAAAAGAAGAATAAGGATAAAAAGTGAGGTTTTCAAGAAAATTATCTCAAATAATTTGGATTTTATTTCGGAAAAAAATATACAGAAAGCTGTTTACAAATATCACAGAAAGCTGATGACCTGAAACATAATGAACACGATAACAATATATTTCCTTATTCCATTCTTGCATTAACAACTGTTATACAAGATTAACAGTACACTCAACCACATTACTAAGGTTACTCAGCAACATCTATTACAGAAGTATGTAACATGAATATCAGAGTGATTTTCAGGAACCTCACGATAGAGAAAATATGTGAGATCAGTTCATGTTGAAGGAAATGAATGACACACAAGTACTTTCAAATAACCCCACACCCAGAATAGGCTGGTTAAAGATCAGTCTCTCTCTCTCTATCTCTCTATCTATCTATCGTGGAAGCCGTACTATAATGTCACCTTGGCTTATTATTCTCCTTTAACTAAAGTTTTGCTACAGGAATAGTTTCACAGAAAACTCGCCTTTTCATTTAATACTGAAAGAATGTTGTTTATATGAATGCATTGTGCCAACATTAATGTATGGAGGAAGCAGATTTATGGTCTGGGTATATTTCTCGTGATATGGAATAGAACCATTTAACCCGATCAATAACTCCTACTCCACTATTCTAGACAATAATGTGCTTTTTAAGTTGTGGCTATTTTACGCGTTGGAACATTGTTACTTTTCTAGTGACATCTATCATGTTGTGATAGCCTCCATGAATAGATATGAGGAAAAGGAGAAACAGAATGGACTAGCCTACCTAAAGTCTAGATTTGAATCCTAACACTTCTGAGATGAATGGATCACCATGTATTGTTATAGTATAAATTATATCAATACAAAGTTAATTTGAATCAAGAGTATAAGCATTGCAATAAATCGTCAAAAAATTAAATTTACAGAAAAAGATTAAAATTTCAATATTAAATGCTTTTCCCGCCTCAACTTATAACATAAAGATTGCCCCATAAATTCGTAAACATTTTAAAACAATATGTGAATTTTGCTGTTGGAGGCAAACTGATTCGCATAATTGAGAAAAATTTTTGGTAGAAAGAACTTTTTTAGTTCAAATTTTTGAGATAAAAAGCTCATCTCCCATTAATGATACATAATTTCTTTTAAACGTATACTTATTAGCATTCAGGCAAGTGTTTACGAGCATATCATGGAAGTTAATGTTCCACGTGTTCACCAACACATAAATTTACGCAGTTAATTGCAACATGCAGTGAGAACACTGGTAATTGCAGCATGCAGTGAGAACACTGGTAATTGCAACATGCAGTGAGAACACTGGTAATTGCAACATGCAGTGAGAACACTGGTAATTGCAACATGCAGCATATCCGGATGGATACTGAAGATTTCTTGGTGAATGATGTCTTTTAACTCCCCTATAGAAGATGTTACACTATGGAACACTTGAAATTTTACGTAGCTTTCAGCCAGAGTAATAAAATTTTTAAGAAATGCTCTTACCTTAGTTCCTGTTAATTTCTAAGTACATCATTTTTGATATAGTATTACGAAGCTCACATCTCTTTCTAACATGTGATTGTATTTTCACAACTTATTTCTAAGGCGATCAGTAAGAAGTCCACAAGTATCATTTATTTTACTTGCAAATATTTTCAAATAATATGCATTATCCAATACATTCTATACAAGATTTTGTATGGTCATTAATAAATTGTTACTATTTGTTACAGATTGTTGTAACAGCTGCATTGTTAATTTAGATTTTTTTGCATAAATAAATCTGATTATTATGATTATTTTTTTCTCTGCATTTAGGTCAATATCCTTTCCAAACATGTGCCTAATACAAAATGTACTAATAATGTTTTCAAAAGTTCTTAAACGTTACGTGAATATTTTATTTCACTGATGTAGTTCACTTTTATTTCGATCGTATACAGCTTTTAATCGTTAAATATTATGCAGGGTGTCCCATAATACTGGGTTAAACTTTAAGGGGAATTATGGGCTAACACAAAGATTCAAATTTGCATAGCAACCCGTGTTCTGAAATGCCTTAGGAAAGCAGCATGACAGGTACAAAAAATGAAGGGACACAACATTGAGATCATCTGAAATATTTATTTGTCAAAGAAATTACATGTGCTGTGGTACATAATATTTGAAAGTGTCACAAAAGATGTTCAAAGCTTCCACCATTGCCACGATGCATGCGTTATACCGTCGGATCATAGACTGACGAACTCACTTAAGTCCATCTAGATTTTCTTGAATATCCACAGAAGTATAGACGATTCTTTGATGCAGATCCATTTCTAAATCCACAGATGTTGCACGCACATAACTTTTCAGTGCACTCAAAGAAAGAAATCGAAGCTGTTTAAATCCGGAGGGCATTGTGGGCCAGAGAGCCATGCCAAGCAGCATTTACCCAATCTGCAACAATTCCCCACAAATACCTAATCTTCAACCACAAGTGTGCATGTTGCTGCTCACAACAAAGATTATCCAAATAAACCTTATGAGGTCAAGTGCCCCAACTGACTCATTCCAAATGATTGCCTACAATCTGAATGTGCAAGTTTTTGTGGTAAAAGAACCACATGTAAACAAATATAATCAGATACTGGGAATTCCAAGCACCCGGAAATACTAGCTCTCGGGTAATGGAAAGACTGGAGCAATCACCACAGTTGATGTAAGCCCAATCCTAGTTAGACTTAAAGAAAACGCGGTAGCAGTTAAAATTACAATTAATGCTGGCCCACTGACAATAATCTCTGCATATTGCGCCTCACCAAATCACAGGCATACTATGTGCGAGTCTAGCCAAGTGAGAATCAGTGAAGAACTACAGGATATTGATAGCTTCCTACAAAATTTAAGAAACGAAAATATCATTATCGATGCAGACCTTAAATACATCACATCATGTGGGGATATATAGACAACGACCAATGAGGTGAAGCACTCTTGGATTACCGGATAGATAATAATCTACATCTTCCAAACACCATGTGTGTTTCTCCTTTAACTCCTCAACCAATGAAGGATGGTCGGATGTGACTTTAAGTCCTAACGTCAGCATTGTAATAAAAAGTACATGGGAGTAGGAGGACACTGAAACACTCAGTGACCATAAATATATCCAGATCATACTGGCAGCACCACCAAATACGACACAAATTACCGGATTCAAGACTAAATATGGAAATCTTCATAAGTTCATCAAAAATCTATATCCACACGTAAGCAATCTACTACAACTGTTAGAGGAGAGTCCGGCAACTGATCAACTTGACAATACAGCCGCAATCATGCAAAGACAACTGATTATGCGCAATAATTTAATGCCAAACTGGTGGACGCAGTCTTTTGATCTCTGGAAAAAGAATTCAATGTCGAAATGCGAAAAATGCGAAATTTAAGTAATCCAGACAAAACTAAACGAAGAATTGATAACAAAAAGCTGAAGGCAGCATGTTTTAAAGATATACGAAGAGCGAAGTATATATGCTGGTGAGAACTGTGCACTTCAGCAACAAATCCTTATGGGAAATTTTATAAAGCCACCTTTAGGAAATCCTCTCCACCACCAGCCCTATTCTGCACGAATTTACAAGAAGGTAACTCTATTAGCATCGCCAGCAGAATCTTAGAAGTGCTGTTTCCTACAAAACCTACCAATCTGTTTCAGAAATCTCACACCAATGAGAGTTACGATCCAGAATCCAGCAGGGGAGAGATAAACACAGCTATCACCTCACTCCCCAATGGAAAAGCACCAGGACTTGACGGAATTGACAACATTATACCTAAAGCAGTGGACCGTCACTGTCCAGAGCTTCTCAGAATCCTAATAAAAAATGTTGGAATCTGTGCTACTTCCCAAACTGATTCAAAATTGTCTTAATCATTCTCTTCCATAAGGAAGGAAAAGATAAACGGCAAGTTAAATCATACAAGCCAATCACCCTCTTACCAACGATAGGAAAATTACTGGAAAAATCGTTATTACAAGATTGAATTTTTTCTTAGAGAGCCATGGTCTTCATCAAAATCAATTTGGTTTTCGTCAAGAAAGGTTAGTGAATGATGCTGTTCTACACCTGAAAGACAAATCGAGATTGCAAAAGCCTCAGCGAAACATTGCGCAATAATTTCTCTGGATATTAAAGGAGCTTTCGACTCTGCACCACATCCATCTATCAAACAAGTACTCGAAAGTAAAGGATGCTCAGAAACCATCAAAAACATTCTCATCAGCAACCTTGAAGATCGAGAGGTTGCCTTAAATACTAATATGGGCATTGTCAAGAAAACGCAAGCCTTTGGATGTCCATAAGGCTCTTACAGTGGACCCCTCCTATGGAATCTGCTTACTGATGAGCCGCTACAATTTGACAGGACCACAGTTGGTAAGGATATTGTTCCTAAAGCAACAGTTGCTGTCCAGGTCTTTGCTGAAGACTTCACCTTCGTAGTGTCAGCTGATAATGAAAGGATGCTTGGACGCGTCGTTACAGAAGCCTTTAAGATTTTTAGCAACTGGACCCATAAGCATAACCTTGAAATTTCAAATGAAAAATCAAATTAACTCCAATTCCCGAGACTGTAATGTGGACCGCAAATATTTTTAAATAACTTAAGAATAAGGAGAAGCAAGAATTTTAAACTTCTGGGTGTATTCCTGGATGAAAAGTTGAATTGGTCAGCACATATCAAACAGCAAAGTGTCAGAGCCTTTCGAATTCACCAAAAATTACTTAAAATAGCTGGTTCAATCTGCGGATTACCCCAAATACAGTGCATTATACTGTACAAAACAGTGGCAGAAATAATTCTAGCCCAAAGTGCAACACTCTGGGGAGCCAATCTTCGGGTCAAAAATCAGCTACTTCTAGACAAAATGCAGAGGAAGTTTCTACTTAATATAACTGAAGCCTACAAAACAGCATTGACGGCAGCTTTACATGTCATTACTGGCACACACCCTCCTTCATCTCACCATCAATACTGAGTCACAAATAAAACAAGAAATTAGGACAACAAGCAGAAACATTATGGAGGCAAGAGTAGCTATACTATCAATCCATCCAGGAATATTCAGAGTTGATATGATTGTCAAATCTAACACGGAATACGACCTTACCCTGAAAAAATAGTTCTGCCATATTTTCACTGATGGCTCCAAGATGAATGGAGGTGTAGGAGCCGCGTTTGTGACAACACTGAAGGAGATCATAATCCACACAATGAAAGTTACAAACTGAATGCCAATAGCTCAGTCTTCCAGGCTGAGCTCTTTGCAATTAAGCAGGCTATTGAGTGGGCCAGAAACCACGAACAGAATTCCCTCATCTGGTCAGATAGTAAAGCTAGACCTTATGTGCTTTGCAATCCGAAAGTCATCAGTCCTTTAGCCAGGTAAATTCAAGAGGAACTTAACAACCAACAAAACATCTCCCTCTGTTCGATAAAGGCTCATGTAAGATTTGAAGGGAACGAAATGGCAGACCGCCTAGCAAAAACAGATGCTTCTTCAGATGAACCGGAAATCTATCTCCCTGTTCCTCGGTCTCACTTCAAAAGGATCAGGAAAATGCCCTTAATTCAGGATTGACAAACTCTGTGGAATCAGAATACCACCGGAGGCTCAGTATTCTCCTTCCTGCCAAAAGTAAATTTGAACCAACAGTGCTGGCCAAAACAAATAACGATTTTTGTAACGGGACATGGCCCATTTCTAAGTTACCTGCATGGAATAGAAGTACAACTCACTGACAGCTGTGCATGTGAAGAAGAAAGTAATCCTATTTATCACGCTACAACATGCCCCATCACAAGTTCCTGGCACTTTACTACCCCAATGACAGTCTGAAAAATATCTGGCTCAAAAACATTACCATCAACACGGCTGCAAAGCTAAAAATTATTAACCTTATAAACTTTCTCATTGAACACAGGGACTTAATAATTCCATAGGAATAAGAGGATAATGATGCCCGTGATGGTGATTGACTTCACATGGAAGAAGATGAGCCGCGTAAATCCACATACTCCATCGCTCTCATCTTTACATTTAGACATTTCCCTTTCTACCTGTAACATTTCGCCTGTTTTTCATCTCCTTGTATATAGTTCATTATTATTTTTTTGCTATTTTCTCACCATCATTCCAGCGCTCTTACTTAATTACTTAATAAATATTATTGTCATCATGTTGTATTGACCTATTTTAATGCATTATGTATAACCTATCTAATTTTTTTGTATATATAGTTTAGAATTTCACATGACCTAACTTACTTTGAGCCAATACACCCGACTATCAAATCCATATTAAATGCATTAACTATTCATTAATCATTATTACCTCATTAATTTGCAGTAAATGCAGGTATGTGAATTCAATTCTGTTTTATCATTTTAATTTCCTTTTGTTTTTAGATTTATTTTCTTTATTTCTTATATGCATGCAATTTTATTTGTATTTTATATGCCTGCCTTACTGCCATGTATTTTGTCTGATAGCTATTTTGAATGTTTCATACATGTGCACGTGTTAACTCTCAATTGTAATCCAATTTGTGTTAAATTGTATACTTTACTACACTCTTTACTTTGTAAAAGTAATAATTTCCAGTGCCTCCATATGATTGCAAGCATAATTTTATTGTCTTGTATGTACTGTGTTCCGTTTTCTTTTCTCTCCAGCGGATTCATCAAATCTGGTAAAAACCTTTCAGGGTTAGGTACAGGGACTTCTGCTAGTGTTTACTTTAATTTACCAATCCATCGGTGCCCAAACACCTGATTCAAATGTTCACGAACACATCTGCCATAATGTTGAGATGATCCATCATTTTAAACCACATATGGTGTGTCTGTTATATTGTGGAATGGGGTCAAGTAATGTCGACAAAACACCTTGCAAAAGATAAGATATTGATCAGATGCTTATGGCGATAGCAACAAATAAGATCCGACTAAGAAGTCACCAACAACACTCACCCAAACAGTCCCTGAAAAATTATTTTGTGTAGCATGTGGTTTCATGCCAAGTGAGTTCTCGCAAACTCATAAATGCACATTGTGGAAGTTGAGCATCCAATCTGGCGTGAAATACATTTCATCCATCATTAAAACCTAGGATAGGAAATGCGTATCTTGCCAACATTGATCGAGATAAAACGGTGCAAAACATTCAAGAGGAGGAGGATTAACGTAGAGCAGTAACTTTACTCTTTGCAGATGGTATCAGTGTAAATCTTCATGTTGCAAAACACGATGAACACTATTCGGAGATAGTATCGAAGGCTGTTACTCGAATTCCTTCAAACTGTATCCAATACATTTTCTTCCGCCCTGGAAGTTAAAGTTACTCATGGCTTATCTTCACTAAATTACATTGTAACAACCCATATTTACACAAATTGTGATGAAAATTACTAAACATCTGTGGTCCTGTGCCTTCCTCTGTGAACACCTTTCCCGATACAGTTTTTCAAGCTCTTGCATTTCCTTCTGCCAAACCATAAACAAGGTGCTTGTCTGCCAACTCCATGTTTGTAAAATGTTCCATATTTCTCTGCTGGAGATATCAACTCAAATGACTGAGGTATTGCAGATCTGCTGTTCTATATTCTACTGTAAACAGCGCCGCCTAGGGTGAATGAAAGAGATTCCGATCACGGTTTGCTATGCAAATCTGAATTCTAATCGTAACTATCTCCCTTTAAAGTTTGTCCCAATATTTATGGGACACCCTTTATGTAAATTTATTTGAGTTAGTCGTATTAATAAAAATTCCAACAATAACACGTAAAATAAAATTTCGATATCTTAATATCTTTTATTAAAATTCCTGTGCTTGGCATCGTCAAAATCGTTATTGTTAATTCTTAAAATATATCAACCTTATAAATATTCCATTATATTTTGTACACAAAATTGCCAAAATTATTCTATTTTATATAACTATAAAAAGAAACGAAATCACATTGGATTATTCTTTAGATGATTGAATATTTATTTTTTAAAACATAAGAATCTGCCTGAAGTCTTTCAACATAATTGCACACATTGAAGCTCCAAAGGAAGAAAAGTGGAAAAGTGGAAACTTTTATTCAAAAAAAGTCAAAAGTATAAATGAAAATTACTAATCAATATATATATATATATATATATATATATATATATATATATATATATATATATATATATATATATAGAAATTTTTATCTTGCACACAAATATATCATGAATAAGAAAACATTAAATAAACAAGATAATGAATAAATATAATTTTATGAACATCAGTATAGAAATATATATTTAGGAAAATATTTCGAATTAAAATCATTTCACTAACAAAACTCATTCTGCTTGTAAAAATAATCTGATATATTAAATATTATTGTTTTGCGATTGAACTCTTACATAAACTTTATTCATAGAATTATATTAATTTACATTAAAACTACTGAATTACAGTTTCTCCCCTAACATTCCAATTTTTATAATTTGATTTCATCCTGAATACATTACAAAATATATATTTCGTAATGTGAATCGAAGTGAATAAAAAATGCTTTTTAAAAATTCTGAGTAATGATGGTTTGAATTATAAAAAAAGGAAAAATATCAAAATTCAATCTTTTCGATTTCTTCTGGTAAGATGCAAAATATTCCTGTCAATGACAAAAAGAGATATCTTTAACATTTATTAAAATTATAGAGTAACGTGACTGTGATTTAAGCCAGAACATTTCTGCAGATGTTTCTATGATAATAACCTCTCTACATTTTCTCAAATGTGGAAAAGGGGTTATATTGATATATTTTTCCAAATTGATATTCTTAAATCAGATTTCGAGTAAGAGCAAATATCAGGTTGTTTCACATAAACGGGTCCTTTTCAAATTAATTTTTGCTCTCGTTGTCACCAAAGTTACAGTTTGTTTTTTCAAATGTGCTTCATAGTAGTTTAATTTTTATTAGTTCATTGTAATAAAATTTAAGAGTTGCTCTTCAAATAAAATAATTTTATAATCGAAGTAAATTGAAAATTGGATTAAGCCTTTTGTAATTTAATCTGAGTTGTCTAATTTTTGTTAGATAGATTTTGTCTAATTTTTGTAGTTAGAGGATATCTCATTTTCTTATTTAGCTATACGAAATACCGAAAAATATTTCTTAAACAGCAAGCTCGGACACTCTTTGTCAGTTTAAAGAAAATGTTCAAGCATTTGATAATTTAGATATCATTCAAAATATTTATTCGATAAATATCACAAAAAAATTACTTCACAAAAATTTTAAGTATTAATAATTGCTAAAATTATTACAAAAATGATTGATTTTTTGTCAAAAACTTCTTTTGCGGTGCTGCATGCTTTGTAATTTTTATTTTTAATAAAATTTGGGTCTATAACGCAACATTTTTCAAACAAGAAAAGTAAATTTGTTTTATCTAAAATGCAAATACTAATGCTTAGTAACAAATATTTAAAAAAAAGAAAAATATTTCACATGAGGAGATATTAAGCTGTGTCTTAGAACAATAAAAAGACAATGAAGCAGCTTTTATAGCAGTTTAGAAGTTAATGGGAGAGTAATTAAAAAATTGCACTTTAGTGGAATTAATGAGCAATTTAAATGCTCTTAACTGTAACTACGCATATTAAAGAAAACGTGGGAAACCGTACTGAATATTTAAGTTGGAATTAATTTCTTTATCAATAACACTTTACTAATATACTTAGAATTAAAAATATTGCTTCATGGCTCTAATAAGATAAGTTATAAAATTACAATAAATACCAATGTAATTCTTAAATGAAAATGAAAGAAAGCATTTTATAATCTATCACTTTGGGGCATTCAAATTGAAGGCACAGTTTACAAGGTAAACAGCTTGTATTTGCATAAAATATTAAGAAAGAAGCAGTATATAAAGTGACTAAATTATTTACATTTTAGTGTTTGGTTTGCTATCTTTACACATACCTTTTGCACAGAAAGCAAATTTGAGCAGGATAAGGAAGAGGAATTGTCTGTAACATTCGAATCTGAAGTTGATATTGAACCCGATGATAAGTATTTAGAATACGATAAAAATGGATTCATACGAACGATGAAACAAAGAACTAAAATATTTAGTTTACATATTGAATTAAGATAATAATATTTAAATAATAAAGGACGCGCTGATGCTGGCTACAAAATGTATAAGATTAAAGGGTATAATTGTATAAAATATACTGAATTATATCAAATCATAAAAAACAGTTTTATCTTCGATGGGTTTTGAGCTCTAATAATATAAATAGGCTGGATAAAATATTTTTACAAATACAAAGGTGGATTATAGAAATGGATACAGATTAATTATATATCATAATTACGATTAATATGTAATATTTATATACATAAACATATATGTAATATTTATATACATAAACATATATGTAATATTTATATGCATAAACATATACTGTCGGCAAAATCAAAATATACATAGTTATGTAATAATTTGGATGATAATGAAATAAAATCAAATAACAAAACTTCATTTAGATATTGATGATGATACAATCCTTTTTACAATTACGTTTTTAGTTCCACAATCTTATTAGTTCGATAATATAAAATCAGCATTCAGCAAACACTGGATATTCAGTTATGATTATAAAACCGAATGAGAATTTTTTAGTGCTCAGACCAGCTAATTAATGTGAACTCATTAGTAACCTGGGGGACTAACTCCAGCGCAGATAAAAAAGAAGCTTGACATTGAGGCTTACAAATTTTGCATACTATTCTGAGATAAACTTGCCCTTGCTTGTTGTAGTTGGATCTCTTCTATAGATTTGTAAGATGATGGAATAATTATTTTAATTTTTGTCAAATGTGCTCAGTTGGTGGTAAATCTGTTGAGTATGGCTACCAAGATTTTATTTGTATCAATAAACTTGTACAATATGTATGTAACTTGTACAACTTCTATAAACTTGTACAATATGCAGGTGAATATCATCTTGCTAAAATGTTATAGTTAAATAACCTGTCATGAGTAATAACACATGTAATTTAAGATAATTTTGATGCTTAATATGATGTTGCAACATTTAATCTTTACTTTGACATAACCACTAGTAAGTAACCACTATCATACATGATGACTTTCCACACAATAACTCCTGAACTATGGATCACAAATCTGAAATCAAAATAAGCCAAGTTTGTTTGCAGGGTAAGGAACTCAAACTCGTCCATCGTAAGTTCCCAAAAAGAATCAAAATTAAACCTTGAAAAATGAAATGGGTTTATTTCTTATCCATACAAATTTGTTACTACTGAAACTGAATGTAGGTGACGATGCTTAGCAGTCGAATTTAACTTTTGTAAAATCAGCTCCTTGATAGTAAACTTCCTTCAGTTATCTGTTTTGAATGTGTTTTTTGTAAGTCATTGTTTATTTTAAGGCAGCAAACGAGATTGGATGATGGTTATAGTTATGAATGAAACTGTTTTTTTCTTATCTATAGATCAGGCAACTATTTTAGTTGCTCTGATCACCCAGAGCCATTATGTCTCGAATAAGAACCATCACACTCTCATTGTAGCTAATGTGTTCTTATAGTTTGGCCAAAATGGCATGTTTGGTAAGCAATATATCAATGAGTCCTGCCTACTTCTCTTATTAAAAAATTGTGGTCTAGTTCAAAATGTGTCAATTACCTAAAAGACCTTCAAATGCATCTTAGTGGCATCCTTAAGATTTGTCCCTTTTTCACTAAATAGAAATACAATTACTAAAACAATTTCAATTATAATTAAAATCAGAGTTTCAAAGATCTCTTTATGCAATAAATTTAGCATTCATGCCATCTTGTAACCTGAAAATATGCATTATTCTCTCATTACGCTAATCATTTATGTGTCTTCCTGTGATATATCTCCTTTTCAAGTTTGATAGCAATCTGGTCCGAGCAACAGATATTTAGTTTACACGTCCTCTTGAAGATAAATGTGTTTGCATAATTCTCTTATCATGGTAATGAAGTACATAACCTTATGTGACTCAACTAGTTATCAAGTTATACAGCAATCTGAACGAATGCTAGGTAAATCACTAACAAAAACGTTAAAAATATTATGAAAGAAAAAGATGTAGACTTTTATTTAAAATTATAAAATTAGCATAAAATGTGTGTGCATTACTTTATGCAAAATATTTTTGCTTCTTGATTTTTAAAGGCTCCATTTAACGATCGTTGCTTAGAAGGTCCATCACCAGTATCGAAAATTTTCGACAAAAGCATGTTGTTGTTCTTTAACTTCAGCACCTTGTTTGAGGAAGTCAGACCAGATCCAAGAATCCGCTTGCCTTTAAAAAGTGAAAGACAAGAGGAGAGGTAGTACAAATTTCTTCCCAAAGAATGTCCAAGCATTCCAAGGTGTGTTAAGCAGAGGCATGGTTTTATTGGCCTTTTCGACGAAGAGGGTAAAATTTCTCACCCTTAGAAAATGTAAAACATTTCAATTAACAAGAAGCAAAATGTTTGCGCAGGTTTTTCTGTCAGAAGAGTGTATTAAAGAGAGACATTGTTTACTACCTTTAAACCAGAAATGAGTAGGGGTTACCAGCCAATTCTTCGTAATTTGGTATATTTTATGGGAAAAAAGTTTTAGGTAGGTGAACCCTGAAGATGAAGGGTACTACTCAAATCTCGTTCCTGACTCCTGAGCTGTGGGTCCCGAGTTTAAATCCCGGTTCGGGTACAGATGTTACTTTCCTTCTCTGTTCTCTTTGTTTCCCTGCCCTCTCTTCTGTGATGTTTTAAGAATGTGGCCAACCTTATAAACGGATTGGTGGAGGTATGGCGCGGGCAACGCTACTCGCCTCCGTAACATAATTCACAGGTGCCCGCTGGGTAACGACAAATGAGTAGGAGTTTCTGGCCTTTTTTGTGGCATAGCATTCGTCACCCAAGTGCCCGCCGTTGGAAGAAAAAACTACAATTCTCATTATCAAGAATGTTTGCTATTTCAAAACGAAACATTTAAATTATAATAGAATCCTCTGAAAGTAAATGTAGTACAACGAAATGAAACTAAGACAGTCTTCTACTTCTGGTGCTCTAATCTTCAGTCTGAGAGAAGATACATATTCCTTCCTCATAAATCAGTGGACTAATAGTGTATGTCTCATTACATAAATTTAAATGATTTTGTATTACATATAACCTTCATAAGTCAAGACAATTGTAATTTCTTATCTATATTTTTATTCGAACTTATGCGGGTTTGTTTTTTTTTCAATAATTTCATATTTGTGAGAATTTGATACTTGATAGTTAAAACCATTTGTTACTAAAAAGTTTAATTTATATCCAACTAATTTTTGATATCATTTATGTATTACCATTATCTAATTTTTTTCATTCGTTGTGATAATATATATCGTAAAATTCGAATAAATCAATGAACAAATAAGCCGTTTCTCTTATTCTTTTCTTAGAATATTTTACTTCTTACTCAAACATATGTGCTTAAGTGAATTAGCCAAATCTCTAAATTTGAAATATGCATATGTAACTATATCGAAAATTATAAATAACAATTAAAAATATAAAAACAAAACTGAAGAAATTTGTATTTATGAGATTATACAAATTCTTCTGAACTATGTGAATGTTGTTTTCTTCAAATGCTGTACTTTTTCCTCCCCTTTGCTTCAAATCACATTTGCAATATTATCCTATATTACACTGAATGGTGTTTAAATAAAATGTTAAACCGGTCTTATTTCTATATATCATAATAGCTCTTAATCTGTGTATAACTTATTTTACAACTCTTTATTTATTATTTAATTAATTATGTCTAATGTATTTTCTTAAGAAAATATATATATATATATATATATATATATATATATATATATATATATATATATGAGTGTGTGTGTGTATATACATACACACACACACACACATATATATATATATATATATATATATATATATATATATATATATAAGAAAATATATATATCTAGTGAAACATTTTTGTGTGTGGATGCAAATATTACCTTTTCAGGATATTTATCTTTAATTGAAACTGATGGATATTTATTCTTAATGTTTTTGGTGTTAATATTAAATTATTAACTTTTCCTTCTTTTTGTTTTTCGAATATTCAGCCCGGATATTTACTTTTTAAAAATGTGCAGAAAAAATTTCGTTAATGTAGAGAAGCAAAACGCAAGCAGACACAATAAAAAATATGTGAGGAGAAAATGAACATTTTTTTCATCTTAAAAATGAAATACAAAATAAAATTAATGCAAGGTTGTAATGTTTATCTGTGGAAATATTACTGATGAAATGTTAAATTAGATTTTTTTATGTTAATCACCAAAAGCTTCGGATGATAAAAGTAATGCATACACATATATCAGCAGCAAGTTTTTTATTTACTTTCGTCTTTTTCGTTATGCTTCCGCATATGTTTTTACAAAAAGAACATGGAAAAAGGATACTTTAAAAGCATTAAAATTAAAAAAATAATATTTATTTATGATAAAAAATCTAGAATTTTTAATGGCGGAATTAAGAATATAGTAAAACAGCATTTAAAAAAGCATTTTATATTTAAATGAAATTTTGAATTGATTAATAAAAAAGATATTAGATAAGACGTAAAAAGTAATGGTAATCTTGATTAAATATTTTAGCAAGTTAATAAATCATGAGATAAAAACCCTTGAGTGAATAATTTCTCTTTATGTGAATAAGCTTTATAAGTAACAATTACATTAACGTTGTAATATTCTTAAAAAACTCACATTTTAATTAATATGTAAGAAAGTAAATTCACAATAATTGATTTATTTTTAATTAATAAATATTGTATATTTAATTTGATGACAGTAGGAGTGCCCTTAGTTTATCATCACAATCGTATGAAATTAGAGAGATATTATGATTTGTGGGGGGAAATAAGCGTTTTGGTAGAAAATAAAATCTATTACCTTAAACATTCTAATAGAATCTCCGGTACATATCCTATCTTAAGACATGTCCAGTGTTCGAAAAATATACCGTGACGAATTCAGTGACGTGGATAGGGTATGGGTTTTTAAGTAATTTCGAAGAGTAAACTGAGCAACGTTATTCAAAATTGTTAATTCCACATTGTGTTCACAATAACAATTTAATGAGAGTTAAAATATACAGAAACCGTATACTTAGCAACCTTATCTATAAAAAACTAAGTACTCTTAAAGGAAAGCACCAGTTTACATTTTAATAATATTTGATATCGTAATAATGGTAGAAGCTAATTTACAAACAGAAACATTAAAAATCATATTAAAATGTGACTACTAGAAATCGCCAAATGAAGTATCTATAATGTAAAACAATTGTTATCGCGCATTATTAAATTTACATATACTTTGAATTTTTAACTTACGCATCTGAATTTTTTTAAAAATTATATGTCTATTACATAAAGAATAATTTCTACAAGTTTAACTTTGTCATGCTCATTTTTCTCGGAGAGAAAAAATTAAATGTTATTATATGTATAAATGTAAAGGTAAGAACCACATACAAGGAAAATTTAAAATATTTCATAGTTTGTATTAGCTGTGATAAATTTTGCATTTTGTTTATTTTTGTAGAATACATTTCCTTTTAGATTATTTATTTTTATTTAGATAGCAAAGAATATGTACTTTAATACACACCATGTATTCAAATTACTTCGTCTTTTTGAAACAAATGCGAAAAAAAATATTTTATTTCATCAGCTTTTTTTTCCTTATACAAAACTGAATCCATTATTAACTGTACTAAAAGCTCAAAATACTTTATATATACATTAAATAACATTTACATCAATAATTTCGTGTTTATAATGCAACGGTGGAATACGAATTTTCTGCTTATAACTTTTTCACATATTATAAAAAATTAGATCAATTTTATAAGAAATAACATTAAAGATTCCTTTAGTTTATTTCGGAATTTAACAGCAAAATTTAACTTTAACCAATAATTTTTTTAAATATATAATAATTAGAAAAAACTATTATTTTTTAATTATGCTGTATTAATTATTATTATTATTTAAATTGAAAATTTTCTTATAGCTAAATATATTGCCTTCCTAACATCTTAAATTCTGATTTTAATTTTAGTCTATTATAATTAACTTTACGTGTGTTATAATTGTACTTACTTTATTTAAGTTAAAAGGAAAGAGATTTCTGTTAATTAATATGTAAATTATTAACTTGCGCTTTAAGTAATATAAAGCAATTCTTCAATGTAAATAATATGCAATCAAAATAAAGTTCTAATCTCGTGGGGAAAAAAAGAGAGTTGAAATAAATATAGCTTTTGTGACACTGAAAAGAAGAGTTAAAGTTTTATCTTTCATAAGGAAAAATTTTCATTTTTTTTAGATTCCCAGATAATTGGATAGAACGTAATTAAGTCCCTACTTTTGGCTTAAAAAGCTTTTGACAATTGACAGCTTCTTTCTTAATGAGCCAGCCAGAGTGGATGCCATCATAATCCCAAAAGTTCGTGGATCTACATCAAAAATCTCCAGAGTTCACCTGCAACCCCAAGAGTTAAAAGATAATCTGAGAACATTCAATTAAAGAACATTACAACTACGTTCTACTTTACATGTGCCAGCCACTTTTAGCGATGAATTATTTTTCTTGGGTCTGTTTAGAACTCCAAAGCCTGTTTAGAAGCCAACAAAACTCCTGCGGCCCTTAACCATTTTGAGATTCTAAGATTCTAAAATTATTATTAACTGTTTACATGAATAATGTATAGAATAATATATATATATATATATATATATATATATATATATATATATATATATATATATATATATATATATATATATATATATATATATATATATATATATATATATATATATATATATATATATATTTGCCCAGAAGTCTGCCTGTTGATTTAGGTTTGAACATCGAATGTACAATCTTAACAAGCTTTAATAACAATAAACAAATTCAAATTTAATAATTATTTATTTATAATTTATTACATTTACTTCTTTTCTAAGCAGCATTTAGGTCTTATATATTAAAAAAATTAATGAGAATCATAAGTCTAGTAACGCTTATGAATCAGCAATAACTAAATACAATTAGATATAACAAATAAACACTAAGCAATATAATTGACATCAAAGGATACCAACGATTAAAATGTGGAAAATATATGCTGTTTAAAAACAAAATTTAACGACAATCGTTAAATTTCATTGAGTGGGTTTTTAGACAGACTCAAATTATTTTTTAGACTAAGTCTGCCACAGAAATTATTTGATTTTTGAGTTGCATTAATGCATATGAAAATTTTTTTTTTCTCATTTCATAGGTGAATCATAAAATATTTTGAATTCTACAAAAATCTTAATCCCCCCTTATTTTTTCTCAAAAGTAATCCAGTATATAAAATCTTTCAATAGGCATGATGCTCTTTATGCAGGTGACAATATCTTCCGTGGCAACAACGTAATTAAAATAAATATCTAATTATTTCTCATCATTTAAAGACAAGAGAATATAAAAACATTTTAAGGAATGCTGTTTAATTTTTCTCATATAAATTTTACAAGTATTATATTTTCAACGCATTTATGAGAGTAAATTACCATATTAATATTATAGTTGAAAAATATATTTCCTTTGCAAGAAATTATATTTATTTTGAAAGAAAGAAAAGTTCCTCTTAATATTAATATTTAATGCCATAAACTATTTTCTTAAGAAATGAAATAAAGTAATCAAATATTAGAATAAATTTAATTATTAAATATTATGATACATGTATTAATATGAAATTAAATATTTAAATAATTATGACCATAATTAATACTATGCACAAGTTTAAAAAGTAGTACGTCGTGAGTTATAATAATTTTTATAAACAATAACTATTTACTTTTTGTTAGATGAGTGTTGGTTGTTTATTATTAAAAGGAAGAGTAATAGATGTTTTGAATCTGTAAATTTAGATACTAATTTTAAAGTACTATCAAAATAGATTTTAATTATGACTCATTAAATAAAACCTCGTTCAAATAATTCGATTGTTTCAAAATTATCCATTTCCTTGTATCATTCGTAATTTCTTAAAATTTAACAAGTGGTATTGACTAAATTTGCATTTTAATGCATTACAAGCATACCTACCCAGTTACAATAACCATCTTATGTCTTATTTTTTATTTGAAATAAAAGAAATTTATTTTTTAAATAACGGGAGATAAAATTAATTTAAATACATTTGTATGCGTATCACATTCTTGTTTTGAATTTCTAAGATAATCTGTTAGTCAAATTACATCCATATAGGAAACAAGATTTCAAGAAATAATTCTAAGAAAGAAAGGAAAATCTATTAAAGTTTTCAAAACGCAAAATTGAAATAATGTGCGTATGGGTTATTCCTAAACAGATTTAATAACAAGAAATAAACACACAGTTTCTCGTATCGTAAAAAAATATAGATAATTGGATAATCACATAGAGAAGTACAACTAACTAATGAAATCAAAGCAAAGTAGTTTGATAATTATAATAAAGACAGTAAAGGACATAAGCATCTAATGTACCATAAATTTGTTAAACGATAGTCAAATTATAAATATTTTAGTACTGTTAAACGTTTTTAGCAATGTCGAATGTATATAATTGTTATTCACTGCCCTATCTATTAAGTACACTATACTTTTTGCTTACTTATTTAATTCTCATAGATATTACATTTTGATCTTGAATAATATTCAAAAAATGATCGGAATGTTTACAGTTTTTCACCTTCATATGTGCATAAAACATGAGAGTAAATCTTAATAAAAAAGGGGAAAAAAACGAAATATGGTAACCTCGCCTTTTTTAAAATGATCCGTAAATACTAATTCAAATCTCACTTTATAGTTCATTCATACTATATTGTTTGTTTTGAAAAATATTTTAAATTGCTAAATTGGTTCTAAAATATAATTAATTAGTGTAGTATTTGATATCTTTGCTTAGAATAAATAATCTTAATTCTTTGAAATGATAAATAAATTTGAAGTTAAAGAATAGTTCTGAAAATTTTCAAAATATCCATAAGATATTTTTCTAATATTTAATATTTTAAAATATCCCAGAAAATGATTATAACGAATTATAATGATTCGAAAAATGCAGTTTAATATTTTCAATAACTTGTAATAATGAATAAATTGACTCGGATTTTCTTTGAAATTAGACAATCTTTGTAAAATATCATCATTCGTAATGAAACCTATCTAAAATTTTCATTTGTTCGTATAGCTCTTACAATATTTAAGTAAAACTTAGAACAGTAAATTATGCAACTTTAAACTTATGTTTGATGTTTCAAAAAATTATTATTATAAAAATTGAATTTAATATGTAAAAAAGCATAAACCAATATTTAACAAAAATAGTCTTTAAACAGCATTATTTAATGGGGCATATCATTTAGTAAAATTTAGACTTTGGTAGTTTTATGATAAGAAATATATCAAGATAATATGTGTGTGTGTGTGTGTGTGTGTGTGTGTGTGTGTGTGTGTGTGTGTGTGTGTGTGTGTGTGTGTGTGTGTGTGTGTGTGTGTGTGTGTGTGTGTGTGTGTGTGTGTGTGTGTGTGTGTGTGTGTGTGTGTCTATCAATATGTTTGTCTTGCATGTATGTGTGTGTGTGAGTAATAATTTACAAGAGAAGTTTCTAAAATACAAACAGAAGCAAAAAACTGCGATACATTTTAATTAAAACTAATTTTTTTTTCGACGAGCAACGTTAATAGATTTCCATGTGGATTTGTAATATTTTATGTCTGATGATATGTGAACGAGAAAATGCTGATAAGTATATGTCATGTGAATATTTTATCAAGTTCAAATCAAAAGACCTGACTTGCTAAGTCATCTGAAAAATACCTTCATTTAAAAGATATTCATTGATTATGGTAATTTTATCTGCTTGTGAGTTACCAAGAAGTTAAACATTCCCTGGATAATATTGCACGATATTGTTCATTTAGACAACATAAATCCCATTAGCCTTGTAAACACATGAAGTAAAGAGAGACCATTGTCTGTATACACTTTTGTCTTGTCTATAAGCAACCACGTCTAAAATCATTTTGATTTTTGTATCACTCAGCGAGTAATAAATCGTGATTTGGTTTTGTCAAATGAAATTTTTCCAAAATTTATTTTTAACGACTTTCTGTTGCATAAAGTAAAAAAAAAAGACAAAATTTATTCATTTGAGAGATTTTAGTAAATTAATTATATACTCAGATTCTGTGATTGTTTTAAGTTTATAAGACTCTAGAGCTATATCACAGTAAGATTTACCGATTGACAATAAAAGCGACAAGAGTTTCTGTTACCATTAGTTAAATAACAATGATGGCTTCAATATTTATATGTTCCACCGAATTTTTACTTCAACGACTTCAACGAGAAAAAAACATGATATGATAAAGTATTGTGCATAAGCATAGTTAACTTAATATTTTTCAGTCATTCCATACTTAATAGCATGGCTAAATAAATATCTAGTATTCTTATCTGATACCCTTTATTTGTGTGTGTATGACTTAAGTTGATAAACAATAAGATATGCTTGGTAATTTAAAGGAAGGGTTAAAACGTGATATCCTTTGAAGACTAACCTTTGCTGTGACTATGTATCGGCAACTTCGCCTCTAATTATAACAGCAACTCATGCAGTGGTGAAATTTTATTGTATGATAGATTTACTATACAGTGATAATTTATCGAATAGTCAATTTTATTTCACAAAAGCATATAATGACATTTTACTATGAGTATAAAAGCGATGAAATTCAAAATAATAACAACAACGAATGGAATAAAATACTATTAAATTTGAAAGAATTTCAATTAATAAAAGTCAGTAGTGTTTGAAAGCAGCACACACATTCTATTTATAATACCTCCAAATATTGTAACCAAATTTTGCTTAAAACAAAACATTTAAGAGATATTTACTGAATATTTTTTTTCAACTGATAATTATATTAGGTACATTAAATATCTGTGTCTTCAAACTTGAGGCACATTTACCATGAAGAATTTCATTTTCGCCACAATATGCAAACTTCTGGAAAATATTTCTCCGTCGTGCATAAAATGTGCTGTTAATTAAACAACTTTTATTTTTTATTTCAAATTTTCATTTCTCAGTATAGTATTGTAGTTCAATCAGGCACCGAAAAAAGCATCGAAAAATCTAAATTTAATTTTCACTTTAATTCAGCCAAAGAAGCTACTTTTAGGTATATAAATAAATGCCATCTTTAAAATCTCTCATAAATACGTTCTAAAATTAGACGGAGAAAGAACGTTCCAAAAGAAAATGGAAATGGAATTTATGTGATATTTGAAATGTGTGATAAGATATACACTATTGATTTTTTGTGATTATTAAAGATAATCAAAATTATCTCTTTAAGTAGTTTAAACGTAATACTTGGTCTTTCAGTTCTTTGAATTTCTTTTGAACATGTGAGTACTCTTTGAAATGGCTGTAATCAATTTCTTTAAAATCAAAATATATTTTTATGGCATACCATGGAGACAGTGTTTTAAATCTCACGATTGTGGTAACTATCAAAAAGAAATGAAGGAAATACAAGAAAACATTTTATAATTTTTGATAATTACAAATAATAAAATATTTTTTAGAATATAAGATCATCATTATTAATATTTACAGCAATACCATGAAAAGTCAGTTTTATTTAATTAACACAAATTAGTAGAAACAATGAAATTCATATAGATTAACACTTACAATATATTTTGTATTGCTAATTAAAATTTACATACTTTTCTTTTGTATAACTTGCCAAAAAAAGTTAATTATTTCTCACATATGTATTAAGGTTGCAGAAGAAACTTTTATATTCGTTAAGTAATATTTCAACACTTATACCAGTTTTATTAAAAAACTACTTTTTATTCAGCAAAACATTTTCGATAAAAAGGTTGTTCTTTAACTTCAATCTGTAGGGAATTCAATAAGTTTTTAAATAAAATTATATTGAAAATATACTGTCATTTGATAATGTCAAATATTTTCGTACACTGCAGATTATTTCATAATAATTTAATAAAGAAATTAAATTGATTTCGTTAAAATTCGTTAGGAGCCAAAAGCTCCTACGGTCACTGTTGTTGACATCAATGCACAAAACTTTATGGCTCCTTTGCGATTTTCAAATCTACCACCAAACTGTCTTGGTGACTGGATACATGTTGCTGGGTTTCAATTGTCTATTTCTATTTATATCAGACAAGTAAATGTATAAGAGTATCAAAATATCTCATAAATTTATGAACTTGATTTGTCAACGGCCTGCAAGAACCGCTGATATTGTATGGAGAATGTGCAACTGATGCCTAAATATATTTAATCTGAATGATGTGGAAAAATAAGATAAAGACTACGAGAAATACAATTCCTAATGGATAAATACTTTTCTATTCATACTTACTTAGAGCAAAATTTAATAATTACCATAATTGAGTTAGACAGTATTAAGTTACATGCATGACGACATATTTTCAATTTCAATCCAAAGAATTTAAATAAATCATAGCCGTGGAATAGAAAACTAAATTAATTACATTTAATTACAAAGATTTAAATTGAGTTATAAAGTTGAACTGGAATTTAACCAATATTTCATTTAAATAATAAAGCATGATAGAATACTCTTAATTTATCCAAACAATTATTCTTAAAATTATTCAAAATATATAATTTAACAATGAAAATATATTTGTTCTTTTAATATTTTGTGCCTCAAGGAATTAACTGAAAAAATTTTTAAATAAACTCATGACCTCATAGTAAGTCAGATTCATATTAAAAATGGCAGTAAAATGTTATATTTATCGTTTCTTTGCAAAACTTACTTTATATCATATATATGATATACTTACTTTATATCATATATATGATATAAAGCAAGTTTTAAGTATATATATTGAAATGGAGTTATAAATATTAATCTGAATAATTATCTTGATATGAAAGCAAAGTGTTATGGCAAATATAACCACCAAATTAATTCTTCTAACGTTCATTTCATATACTTTTGTTTTGTAAATACTATTTGAATTCTCTACTGAATTAATCTACTATTAAAGAAATAGAGTAACCATCATCAGATAAAATTAGTATTATTCTCTATTCATAAAAAATGTATCCTTCAAAATAGCTTGTACATCTGAAAGAATGATATTTTCTATACACACAAGTCACACTATATATATTAAAATATATTTTCCCAAGAATCTTTGAGTGCTTAATATATTTCAAATACTTCAAATAACAAAAAATAATAACTTAAATAAAATTCTTTCAGTATTTAAGTAAATTTGAAATATATCAGTGTATACGTTTTAAGGAATGTGAAGTTTTTACTTAAAAAGTTCTTGTAATTCAACTTACTTTCAATAAAAGTAGTTTAAAATAGTATTTTAACTAATATAAATAAACTCTTAAATTTATCTGTGCGAGTTTGTCAGTTTACATTATTCAACAAATTAAATCTGATTATGATCCCAGAGTACTTACGGCAGTATTTTACAATGTATTCCGAAATTGCATAATCTTCTCAGAGAACAGGGTAAAATTTTATTCCAAGAATCTTTATTTCGGTTTGATTTATTTTGAGATCACTTTATTCTCAAATAAGCTAGAATATTCAAGGAGATTTTGATTACTGAGCAATAGAAGATATAAACTTTTATTCGCATTTCGTTGATATTTATTCAACCATGAACTCTTTTTTTTAATTCTAAATATCTTTCCACACAAAGTTTCCAATCTTTTGCAAATAAATTCGAAATGTGGATAAAGAAGTTACTTTTCAAACAGGGAAGTAAAATCAAGTTATAGAGAAGGACTTTCAAATAAAACAACGGCGTGTCCTCCTCCTTTAATTTTTAGCGATCTTTGAATAAATAAATTTTTATGGTTATTTAGTCAGGATATATTGAATACTTGTATAGTTCTGTATTTTTTCTTTTACTCGAGTAATTTAAAAATTCTAGCATAAATTATTAAATCTATAAAAATTTAAATATTTTCAGTATGTAATATTAGTATGCATATAAATGTGTTTCTTCAAGCAGATCAAAATTAATAGTGCAAAAAATTATTTTCTAATTTATTATTTAAGTAATTTAATTATATTTTTATACTAATCTTATATCTGTAAAAACATTTCTCCTATTTCAAGAAAGAAATATATCCTGCTTTATTATTTCATCCAGTAGCAATAATTATTTGTTTTGTAAAATATCTTTAGTTACTAAGAATAAGAGAATTTGAAATATTTATAATGTTACTATATGTGCGGGATAGTGTGAAAGTCATTAATTACAAAATAATATGTAATCTTCAGTAATAATATCTCTTGCTTAAGTCAAAAATTAATATTTTTACATTAAACTCATTTGTAATTTTTTAAAAATAATTTAAATTGTTGCTTTAACATTTGATAATAAAGATGAATTATTAATACATTTTATGAATAACAGTCTATAAATTGCTTAAAACTCATAGTTAATGCTTATTCTGTTAATGCTTAAAGATTATTTTGATTTTGACAATTCAATTTTTACAAACCTATTCTGAGTTATTCAAACACGTTTGGGTATTCAAGATAATCAAGAAATATGTTTCACAATTAAATTTTGTATCTATGTATGTGGTATGATTGCAAACGCTATCAGCATTTAATAAATTATTCTTCTTAATCACTTGTTTTTAAACTGTTAAAATAAGTTTATTTTATTTTTCTCAGAAAAATTATGTCAATCAAAATATAATTATCATATTTATTCATCTAATTGAGTTACGTGAAAAAGTCTCATTATTAAAAATTTGATTTGTAAAATGAAGGAAATACATTCAGTGCTTTTTTTTCTGAGATGCACTCATCAAAAAAACTATAAAAACGAACCATGTATGACAAACATTCGTACTTTTCGCAGCAAAAATAGTCACTGATTTTGAAAAGGTACATATTTGAAGTATAATAATATCCAGTAGAGAAAAATTCGTAATTTATAAGTTTCTATCTTTTACTACTGATCAACTGAGTTTTCCATTTGAAATATGCATCATTGAAGCTGAAAATCTTGCAAGGTAACAGAAGGCTTCTTTTTATTTATGGAGTAAGACGTGCCTTGATATGTAAGGCCATTTTTTTAAGAGTAAGTTTTGATTTTTTATCCCTTTTGACTATTATTCTACAGAAAATACTAATCGGTGATATGATTAATTCACTCTGTCATTTATATTAACTTTTGCGATACTGCTTTCAGAAAATGTATTTTTCATCCTCGAGTCTATTCAGTTGAAGATAAGGATGCTTTTGTGACTCTCTGAATACGTCAAAATTAACCGTAAAGATGAAATGCCTACATGTTGAAATTAAATTTAAATCTTAGTTTAAGAAATTTCTCAGTAAATCTTCACTAATTTAAGACAATTATACAGTTTCAAACTAAAAATGTGTCTCAATTTCAATAATCGCTTCATTCCGACTTGAAAGTAGCTATCGCCAACATTCTTTGCACTAGTGGCGTTAAAACATTTCTAGAAACCTAAATTTTTTGTATGTATTTCAAGTGTAAATTAATGTGATTGAAATTTTAATCATTCTTTTATGTAGATGATGAAAACATGATTTTTTATCTTGCCTTTTGATTCCTAATATTGTTTCTACTTCAATGTTAACCATGAAAGGAAATTCTACGCATATATATCCACATTTACTCTTTAAAGCTTATTTTGTGGATCATAAAGATTATTTAATATCACAACATTCATGAAAAAATATTATTTTTTCATGTATTCATATTATTTTATATATTTCACATTCTACTTAAGTAATATTAAGCTGATAAAGTAAAATTGTATTTTTAAAATAATTTCGATTTTTGTTTCTTTTATTTTCTACCTTTACAAACTACCTTCGCAACTCAGGGTTACGCTGGCTATTACGGGAAAGAAAATCGAAATTTTAATTCACATAGTATAAATATTTAATCAGTCATGATACTTTTTTCAAGAGTTTGGAATGACTTTCTCTCCTTGGAATATCAAAATCTCATAAATAAGCTCTAAAATTGGAAGACATTACGCTTCACAGAAAAAAATCAAATCTCGATCAAGAGACTGGAAATAAAATAAAATAATCTTACTCTTGTCTGCAATTTTTACTGATCATCAAAATTATCTCTTAAAATAGTTGCGATATCTTTTACTTCTATATTTTCCACTAAGCTGAGTTACTATAGAAGTATTTAATTATCTTTAATGGTAAATATAATGGGAAATACTTATCATTTTAATATTTATGTCTTAAATAGCAAAACCTTTCCTTTTTGTGAATTAATACCATTTATGTTTTAATAAAATTGTTATTTTAATACGAATTTCAAAAATATTGATTTCTAAACTTGTTAAACACTTTAGACTTAAAAAAGTATTTCCTTTGGTTTTAAAGGTATATTATAAATAGCTTCATAAATTTAAATATACTAATAAAATATTTTTTATCAATGTATGTATGTTTTAATAAATAATGTGAATACATATTATTTAACTTTACAGTCAAATTTCACTTCTAAATTGTATTTTGTATACATGACACTATAAAAAATTTACTCTCAATAGCTTATAATGCGCCATATAGCGAAATCTGGCTCTTAGCCTGATAAAATACTAGCTAATCAACCAACAATATTTTCTATATTATATTACACTGAATTACCTTTTATATTTTGCCTATACTTTTAAAGAATAACTTGTGAGTAAATGGGTTGAACATCGTATTTCCTTAAAACAGTAAAGCTGTTTTAGTAATAAATAACGCCATTAATGTATTATTAAAAATAATAAAATTGTAAGAGAGAATTTACTCTCACCTTTTTCATCCCGGAATTCAAAGTCAGAAATATTCTATGTATATTCTAAAACATAATATATTAATCACAAAGAAGAAATTGGTAATGTCCCCATTTATGCTGTTTATTATAACAATATCTAGGAGGACAGATATATTTACAAATAAAAGTATTTATACAAGATAAAGTTCCGTAGGACGCGCATTAACATTACTCTCAGATCAAAACATTGTTACAATTTAAAATATTTTTCGCGTGGGAGCATGGAATCTCAATCTGAAGTCTCCACAGTGCATCTGTCAAAGAGAGTTTCATCATTTTTTTTTATAATATTAGCTAAGATTTACAACCAAGGTGTAATTCCACAATTTAGACTGTTGCACATTTTTCATAGTTTTCTTTCTTTTAATGAAGTGCCTGCTCCTATTCTCTTTGCTAATACATTTCATTGCAAAATGTAAGGATAAACTGAAAATCAGCGTATAAATAAAATGAGCTGGCATTACAAAATTGGCTCATTTCCATTTTGAATACAAATAAATATGCTTCAAATTAATTATTAAAATGTCGAAGTTAAAACTATCATCAATTTCTTATCCAGAAAGTATTTGGTCTTTTAATCCCAAATAGCTTAACATAAAAAATTACTCATAGGAAAAAGACAAAATCCGTGTATTTTTTTTTTTCATCACGATGACACAGAAACTTAGATTTAGTAATGATGTCATAGGTTAAGGGGATTTTTTTCGCTCTAGAATAGTTGCATTCTCGTATACTGCTTGTGTAGAGTAGTGTAATTATGGAGTTACATTATGCAACAAGAGCATACAAAAGTAGATAAAAGCGTTTTTACAATATTATCTTTTACAAATATGTTTCTCCATACTACATCTGAATTTTTCACACGAGTCAAATAGTAAAATACTATAAAAAAAATATATAGTAAAATACTATTTTACTTAAAATAGTAAAATACTATAAGTCATATATCAATTGTATCCATAGACAGAAACGTGAATCTCTAACTTGTTAGATCACCAAATCTCAATACAAACCACAAATATCCTTAATAGTTTTCAAGTAATGTTCAATCCTTCACATCAAAATTCTCCACATAGTGTTGTTGAATTGTACGAATGTGTGTATATTAATGCGAAATCTAAAATATTTGTATCATTGCATGCTTGAGAAAATAACTGCCTTTATTGGAAAGAAATGCTGTGCTAATCAGTATTATGCATCTATTCACAATTCATTTATTCATCAGTATACATGTTTTCATAGCGTATGTGATTATATGTATGAGTACCTTAGGAACATATGTTACATGTAAACATAAATTTCACTTTAATTTTAATCCTCAATAATATTCAAACAATCACTGAGGTAAAATGTAGAACATACTTTAATACAGTTTCATTTCAAATGTATAATTAAACAAACGCAGAAGCCGAAAATTAGTGTCCAGAATAGGAAAAATGGTATTTTTCAGAAATGGAAGTCGTTATTTAGTGTAAGGAGAAACAAAAACTTGTTTTTCACTTAGGGTGACAACATAACTGAACCACCACTAACTACAGCTACAAATTTGATTAATTATATACGACAAAATTATTTTATAATAGAAGATAATTTTCACGATATTGCGAAAATCAGCAATTCTTGTTTGTTACCAAACCTATGTATAACTTACTAATTAGCCATTTAAGAAAAAATCAATATAAAAATGGAAATCTATCAAATTCTTAAGATTATTTAATGAAAAAAATCTTAAATGAGGAGAAATAGAAGGTATTAAAATTTGCATATTAAGTTTCTCAAGACGTCTTTTCTGTACAATGTTTCCGTTCTAAGATTTTCTGTATGATATATGAAATATAAATGTATTTCCTAATACAAAAAGCAATCGGAGAAATTATTTTAAAATTTATATAGAACAATGTTACTTCTTTCACTATTATTAAGATTAGAGATAGCAATTAAATTCGAAATAAGTCTATTTTATCAACTTCGAATAATTGTCGCCAATTATTTCTCAAATTTAAATGGATTTCATCGATTGTCTTACAGAAGCTTTTTGAACAACATTAACAGTTTTAAAAGCAATAAGAACACTGGGAATTGTACAATATTACTGAAAACAAACCACTCGCAATTTGCCATCAAATTATGTTTTTCACTGTCATTTTTTCAATCTATAAGTTTAATATAGTTTGTAAGACCGAAAAAGCTGTGCACAATTTCACTGAAATAAGCAGTTTCTTTTTTAGAAGGGCATGTCTTATTTGAAAATTTACATTTCAAATGCTTCTATGTAACAACTGAAAAATTCTGTTTATAAAAAGTACAAAATGAACAAAATTTCATCTTCCATTTTTTATTGCAGAATCTGTGGTGATTACTCAAAATGATCAAGAGGAATTTTTAAAATTAATTAACTCAAAGAACAAATTCAATTAATTTAAAATAATATCATTAATTGCGTTTTACACTTTTTTTCTAATTACAAACAAAGTTGTCTCTAACATTTAAACTCAAACGTATATAAAATCACTTAATACTTTTATAAATCGTCAAGGTAGAATTTTTTATTAATAAAACACAAATGCAATTGTAGTATTTCGGATCCAGAACACCCAAGATTTCTTCTGCTTACATAAAAGTGATAGAATGTGAAACGATTGAAACAGCATCTTACAATATACCTTTACAGAGCGTACTTATCATATTTTTGAGAATACATTAATCAATATGTCCAGGTATATCTCTGTAGCATGTGAGCACCACCCAGGGTTTTTTAAGTGTAAAATTATTCTTAATAGTTGTAAGAGAGAAGCAAGATCTCTTTATTCTGTCTTTGTATTATTCGAAGTGAAATCGAAGAATTGAATCACAAGGTGGATAAGTGTTACGTTTTTGAATTATGCTTGTTCTTCTACCTGTGTCAGCTCTTTGAACTATTCTTGATTTCTTCTCCTTGAGCATTTCAATTCTGTCTTTTCCTTTATAAATGTTTTCTTTTTTTTTTTTCAGAAGGCTTTGGCTTTCAAAGTCAAATGGGCAATAGAATTCAGTTGTTTTAGAAAAATTGACAGTTGATATTTAAGAATATTAAATTTTTGTTTTTTAACGAAAATGTAATATCCTTAAACATTGATTGTCAATTTTTAACTAATAATTATACTAACAATACTGACATTTAAGGAAGACCTTGTACTCAGGTTATCTTTAAGACCAAAATAGACTCCAAGGGTCTCGATTAACTTATATATCATAAACTTTTAGTTACACAGATTTACACCACCGATACAAGAGAAATTTGTGTTGAAGTGTTTGCCCAATATTAAGCATCTTGCTATGTCTGAAACATATTCCTATACTAAGGAAAATATTGCTATATATTTAAAAATACTTAATTTTTCACTTTAAGCGTTCCTAGTTTTATCAAACATTAACATAATTGCTAATATTACTGTTGTGATCAATTTAGCTTAGGTACATAAATAAATGGGATGTATGACTCTAGAGCTTATAAAACTGTTTTTTGCAACTGATTCACCTCAATCATTTTACATCTGATCTTCTCAAAAGCAATAACTTAACTCCCTACACTCTCAGTTTTTGTTTAATTTTCTTACATGCAAAAATGGAGCTGCAGTAACAGCCCTTCATTGGTACGGAACAATTACTATGACATTATATGAAATAACCGGCACATTTAAAGTTTTTAATTTATATTAATTCTATATAAATAACTACATTGACAATTATTTTTTCATTGAAGTAAATTAGACTTATATTTTGTGACCTTCTGTGCGTCATATATCTCAAAGAAGCTTAGGTTAAACAAAGAAAACCCCAATACACATTGAACTTAATTTTTCATATTGATATCTTAATATTTATTTAAACAAGCAAAAGTACAATTTTTCTACAATATTTGGTAAAATATGTATATAAAAATCTACTTTGTTAGTTGAAAATTGTTGTAAGAAAATAATTCGAATAAATATTGAAATTTAAAAGGAATTTATTTAAAAATAATTAAAAACAACTATTTTAATTTAAAAAAATACTGAATACAGTAACCTCAATGAATATATAAATATTTATCTAGTTTATAAAAATAAACAGTATTTTTCAAGTCTTATATTTTACAATCAAAATGTTGAATAAAAGTAAAACACGGAAAGGTAATGCCATCCTTTTTATAGAAAATCTATTTCATTGAGAAATAGATCTTGCATCACGAAATAAACGGTTTTTGATTTTTTTCAATGTTTTACTTGAGTTTTTTTGTTGTTTATTTGACAAAGAAATAAAAACATGTATAGAACATTGATTGCAAAAAAAAAATATTCTTGACTCTGTTCGAGTGACTTCGTGAGATGTCACGTGATTTCCAAAGTGAAAATAAATTGGATATTTTTTAAAGTGTTCCTTTCGATTAAAATAAAAGCTACATGAACACTTTGATGATTCGGCAATAGGATATATATGTGATCCTTTCAATGACACAAAGCTACTTCAGATTCGATTGCATCGAAAGGATCATTAACTTTAATGGCTAGAAAGAATACGGAAGTAAATATGCTAGGCTCACTCTTTTATTTTAAAATAAACCTATTAGAATTACTTCAACTTAATGCATTAAGTGAAACGTCAACGTAAAACGTACGATGGAATTGAATTTAGAAAACCTATTTTGAATAAGTGGTTCAAAAAATATAGGTGTTATTCTATAGTAAAGTTACTCATTAAAATTTCAAAATCAGGTATAGAGCAGCAATTACTGCTACTTTTTTAATTGATTTACTTTTAATTTTGACCCGTTTCATCGTCAACCGAATGTTTTGCAAAAAAGAAAAAAAGTTTAAAAGAGAAATTCTAGGGTTTTTTCCATTTACTTTTTGCTACGAGAATGACTGAAAAATAAATGCGAATATTCATTGAATTGTTGCCTTCTCAAATTCATTATTGCACAACTTACTTTCTAAATACTAAAAATATTAACAAAATGCCATTTGAAAATTATCACAGAAATGTTCGGCGATTTCGTTAATTTGTTTATTTACTACTGATTAATAAATTAATAGGAATTTTGTATATTGATTATTGCAATAGTTTTATTACTTGTTCTCGTATTCTATAAATTATATATATATATAATATATATATATATATATATATATATATATATATATATATATATATATATATATATATATATATATATATATATATATATATATATATATATATATAATTCACATTTAATAATACTACAATTTGGAAAGAATGTTGCTTTCAAGAATTAATAATGTATTAAAAAATATAATGTATTAAAAAATATCATGCAAAGAAATGGGTCTTAGCTTTCTGCACAATCTTTCTAATCTGTTTCTAATCTTTCTTTTCCTGTCAGTTGTACTCAAGAATATTATAACATTTAGACCATCATCTAGCCATCTCATTTTGGTCTTCCTTTAGCTCTTTTATACATTGATTTCCTAAGTGAAAACTTGTCATTTCACCATCGGCGTGTAATTCAATACAGTAGAGTTAAGTTAACTGTGCCTTAATAAGTTATAACTCAATAATTACAATTCAATATAACTCAATAGAAACGCAATAATTTCACTGATTGTTTTTATATTTCATACATGGTTATTTATTTCAGTTGATCCATTAACTTTTTCCTCAGTGCTTTCCTTTAAATTATTTGTAAATTTTTGTCATTGCTGAAGTCACAGTCGCATGTCATCAGAGACCGAATAATTGCTTTGTATACTTTTAATTTGATTATTTTAGGTTTCAATTTATTATTTAAAATATGCCCACACAAAAGTAATAGTTGCTCCTTTTAGAATTCTATACTTTTTTCTAAAGTTGTTTTAGAGACGTATGATTCCGGAAATAAATAAAATATTAATAATTTAGACTATAAATACTGTGTGTGTGCTCGCGCGTGCGCACTTTATGTTCATTAAGACAAAGATTAACAGCTTTTGCAAATTTTATTAATTATTTTACGGATTTGAAACTGTTATTGATACTAATCAATACTATATTCAAAATTTAACAATTAATTAAGCACCCTAACACATACTTATTTTTTAAAGAACTTTTATTCATTCAAAAAGTATGAATGAAGTTGCTGAAGATCTAAAATTAGGTGAATTAATATTTTATTACAGCAGAAATATAAATTTGTTCTTAGTAAACTATAATTATTTACGTAGAAAATTATATGAATAACGAGAAAATGACTAAATGCAGTTGTTCTTTTGTTGTAATATAATTTAGTTATGTATTCAATAAAACCCCTGAATGATCAATAAAACTTCTAAGTTTATCCCAATAAATGATTCTAAATGGTAAGTGATTATGGATATCAAATGGAAGAAACTCAATGTAACAATTGATTCTATTATCTGAAAATTGAAGTATCATTTCTATCAATCATTATTTACTATTCCTTTTCTTTACGCATTGATAACAGATAACGAAATTAAATACCAAAATACCCATATATATTTAATGAATAAAAATATCAGGGAACAATTATAAAGTGGAGTTGTGTTATTAGTAAAGTGTACTCTTCAATTCACATGACAGAAGAGTAGTGATTAAGTACAGATCACGTAACAAATCATTAAATTTCTGTTTATTTTGAAAATCATCGAGCAGTTTCAAATCTACCATATAACATGATTCTCATGAGTAGAAGTGTCAGTGAATCTAGTTTATTTGCAGAACTCACTGAGTAGCATCAATGTTTTAGATTAAAATATTTGTCTTTCAATTTATTCATTGTGTAAGAATTCCATTGATACTGAAATAAAATTAACAAAAAATATTATGAACATAGATAAAGACACTTATCTAAAATTAAAGTTAAACAAGAATTTTTTTAACGTTTAACGTCTTTTATTAGATAATTTTAAATTTTAATAGAACTGTGACTAATGATGTCAAACAATAGAGATTGAGCAAACTTAATAAGAATAAATACACAATACAGTCATTAATGCATTGCCCGATATTTAAAATGCAACACTAAGGAGTGGCAAAAAAATTTATTAAATTTCAGGATACACGCAACTTATCGAGTTGTACAATTGATATTAAATATGCAGCTCTCCAGCGCACATAGGATAAGATATAAGACGAGGAACCGTCAGAATGGGCAATATTCGCATCATTATTACTGCTTGGAAAGTAATCGTTGTATATTTGTTCTTGTCGCACATGACGTCTGTAATTGCAGAGAATACCACGCCATCGTCGACGGAGTCAGTTCCAATAAATAGACGAGTTTACGAAGGGCATGGTGACAGGACTGAGAAGAGCGGGATTGTCCTTTACCCCAAATCGCAGCTGAAAGACACCTAGACGCTTCCACTGTGATCAGCTGTAGTGAAGATGATTGCAACAAGGAAATATGGAACGTTTGCGTGATGCCAGTACAGCCCAGGTTAACTTCAGCACACGTGGATCGATGCATTTGACGGGAGGAGGTAACCGCCCCGCAATGCACGTCTACCAAAATTCTTCAGTATCTTCAAAACATCCTGGATGCTTCCATATCGAGCAGAACCATTTTCTGTTGGTTGATTATTAGAGGCCTGCGCACATGGTATCCATTAAGAAGACCACCATTGACCTAATACATAGACGTAATGTCTGGAGTGGTGCCGAATTAGAGTGATGGGAACGACGGAGTGGCAAAGGATAGTCTTCTCAGAAGAGTCACACTTTTGTTCCTTCAGTGATATCACCACGTACGAGTGTTGCGTTCACGTAGAGTAGTTCAATCCTCCAGCAATTGTTGAACACCCCACCGCGTGGCAACGTGACGTCAGGGTTTGGGATCCATTGCGCAGGATTCCAGGTCACCTCTAGTTTGTATTTACGGCACTATGACAACACAACGTTACGTGAATGATGTGACACTCCAATACCTTTAGGAGGTACCTGAAGCCCTTTATCAACCGGATAACAGCCAGCTGCACATTTTTCCAAATCAGTCAAGATGCCCTGCAAGGTGTGCAACTGCTTCCCTGGCCACCGTGCTCACCAGATCTCTCACTAATCGAACACGTTTCGGATATGATTGGACACCATTTGCAGACACAGCCACTGCCTCTTTCAGAAGACGCGTTTTGGCAAATGGTTAATAAGGAATGTAAATCCTTTACGCAGCAACTATCAATACTTTCATTGAAAATGCGCCTAGACATGTTGCTTCCAGTATCGCCATCCACGATGTTTTACAACCTACTGATCCGATCCTGTTTTTGCTCTGCAGTGTGCATATCACATCGAAATACATATCACTTATTGTTCTTTGCGGTCTCTTTATATTTTCTGAATTTCCTCACTTTCTGGTAACTTCTTCTTAGTGTTGTGTTTTCAATGTCGGGCAGCGTATCGCCATCGGTCAAAAGCCAAAATAACCACCTTTGGCATAACGAACAGCTGAGAGAAATACAGGAAGAGAGTCAATTAGATTACTGAAGGCATTCGTTGGAGGTTGACCCTTGCCTACTCTATTGTCGTAGCTAGCTGCTCTTCATTAAGCGGATAGTATTCATGCCGCGAACAAGTCAATCGTGATTTTCCTCCAAATTATCTCTATTGGATTTAAGTCAGATAAGTTTGCTGCCAGGAGAGCATGGTAAGCGTATCATCGTACTCTCTAAACCACGTACGTACATTGCTAGTAGTATGTTATCGCACATTGCACTGATAGTAGTTGTCATCATTCTGAAGCAAAACAATGCACATATTTAAGGATGCCTATTTTTCGCAACAACAGGTAAAGTATTTGTATTGATTCATTGATCATGCCTTCCACAATGATGAGTGAAATCAGACAATGCAATGAAAATATTCCCCAGACCATATGCTCCATCTTGGATTGCTACTATATTGGTTGCAGTGTGTTTGCTTTCAGAGGTTTCACGTTGTTTACACCAACATCCATCAGTCTAATGGAATATGAAACGAGATTCATAGGAAAACGCTACCTGATGCCACTCAGTGGATGTCTAAATATAGCAATCAAGTGAAAATTCAAGTCTTCTTCACCAATGAACAGCAGTCAGCATAGTTGCATGATTTAGGTACCTACTTCAGAGTATTAGAAGCAGAAACGATCACTGAACAGTTGTTTGGAAGATGATGGCAGCCACTTGGTTCATCTGTTCTGTCAGTTGCTCAACAGTAGCTCGTCTATTCGCACAAACATATTTTCACAGCCGTCGTTCCCCTCTGTCATTCATCCATCGTGGTATACATTTGCTACTTCGCTGATTTTGGACAGTTCCATTTTTGCAATGCACGGTATACTTTTATCACGGAAGTACGCAAAAAGTTCACAAACTTAACCGTTTCGGAAATACTTCCACCCTTTACCCCAAACTCAATGATCATGCCCTTTTGAACGTCTGAACTAAACGAGCATTACGCCATTTCTGAATTACAACAACGATTCCAATATTTTTTGAAGAACTCACAAAGAATTTATGTGTGCTCAACTGCACCCTTCTGCCACCTGTCTTCTGTGATTGATTATTTAACTTCGAAGTCAAAAGTTCATGACTGGTACATTAATGTGACTGGACTGTGTATAAATTAAGACAGAACATTCATTATCTGTTATATCGTAAAAAAGTAAAACAGTTACGTTCACATAAAAATACTTATGACATTCATAATACATTCCAGACGATAAGGATACTGCATAAAGATGCACAAAAATAGTGTTCAGAGATATAAAAACCAAGAAGTCATCATATATGGTTCAAGTTATCCATGTCTTTGAAAAGAACAACTAAATGATGTCAGTAGATGAATTAAGCAGTTTTGGTTAGTTTTCTCAACATTTAAAACATACCATCTTTAATGCTTCCCATAAATCTTCGACACGTTAGTTTGGGAGACATACGTATGTTATGTGCCGAAATCAATTCATTTGTGACAAATATTTCCAATGATTCGATAATGATGTTAAAGTCATTTGCGCTTCAACTAAATCTGTGTATAATACTTGTTATGTAGAAAACAAATAATCGCTTGTCTGGTAAGTAGTTTTCTGTTAAAAAGTAAATTTGTTCATATTGTTTGTGATTTTTCTTGAATTCACACCTGTGGCTTCCATAAAATCTCTTCATTTTTTAATCATTATTCAAACATGAGTGTCTGTAAAACTAATGAGGTTTAATTATACATTATGCAAATACACATTAAAACTGAAATCTTAACTTAGAAAACAAAACTTCAGAAATAAAATCTCTCTTCCAGTCTTTGAATAATTTGTAATTGTTTTATATTACGAATTATTTATTTCCATTTATAAATAAAAATATAAATATGAATAATTTTCTTCTCATAAAAAGGAATCAAATTCCACTTCAAGAATTGAATGTACTTAAAATATTTACTTACTACTTAGTATTACTTTAATAAGCCCATTTTACTATGTCAGTTACCTTGACATTATGCGTTTCCATTAGAAGTCAATCCAGTTAAAATATTCAGATCCATTTGCTGAATATGGATGACAGAGTGGTTCAAGATTCAGTCGTCATTAACATAAAGGTTGCTTGTCTTGATCTAGATCCACATTCCTCCCATTCAAGTTAAAACCAATTAGATTTCATTTAGACTAGTCTAGAACATATTTAATGGAAGAAATATTCAAAGTTACTCAAATATAAAAATTACAAATTATTCTTATAATTGTATGTATAAAATATTATTAATTTAATATATATTATAATGGTTAGGAAAATAAAGATTTATGTGCAATATATATACATATATTTCAAAGAGCAATTTTAAGTGATTTTTGTTGTTCCTTAAAGCAATTTGAGTTTTGGAAAAGCATTTACATAATAACTTTAAGGAAAGTTATTATATATCCAAAATAATTATAAATAGGAAGCTTTTATATCCCATTGTAAATAATTCTGGTATTCTTTCTTTGAATAATAGGCCTCCTTAATTAAAAACTTAAACACAAGCTGTGAAATTTAAAATAGCAGAGCTAGCAGCCAAATGTTTAGCGCCCTTGCCTTCGGTTCAACAGTTCGTAGTTTCCATTCCCACCTCGGGCATGGATGTTTGTAGTGGTTCGGAATTCACTTTAAACCGAAGGTCCCGGTCTAATTAGCCCTCGTGTGCAAAAAATGACCGTTGAGCGACAAACAAACAAGTGGAACTTTATAATAGTTATCAATGATTCAAATATATCTTTTATACGAATCATCAAAATCGTAATGATCGCACTCCCGATGAGCATACTTTTTTAAGCCAAGACTGAAATAAATAATATAAAAAAATTAAAATTTTAGTAAATAAATTGATTGCCGTATCATAAGAAATAAAACTTTCTTATTGTACACACAAAATTGGTATAATTGTAATATAACCTTAAATGAAACTCTATAAAAAAGCTTAACCATCAAAGAAAACATAATCTAATGGTTAGATATTTCAAAGCATAGGGGGAAGAAGCATAAAACATTAATTCAAAAAATGACTGATATAAAAAATGGCGTTTATTCAATACATTGAACTGCATCTTGTATGAACCTATCTTAGGGAAATGACTTAAAAGCATATCAATTTCTATGTAATATAAGAAATATAAGAATGGCATGGATCATGTAAGAATCATAATGTAATCATGCAACAAGGCATATCCTCAAAGAATTTCATTGGATTTAAATCAGAAGAATATAATGACCAATCTATTCGAGTGATATTTTCACTTTTGAGCAGTTGCTGAACAGCAGGATTCCAGTGTGATCGAGTATTGTCATCCATAAAAATGAAGTCTGCTCGATTGGCTCCTTGGAAACGATGCACATAAAGAAGCAATAACTATATCGTGTTACGGAAACTCTGTCAAAAACGTGGAGATCATTCCGCCCGTTTAGCATAAGGGCTTCCAAGACGGCAACTCCAGAGCCCACGTAACTGTCTCTTTCCGTGATGTTAATGGGATGAAACCATTGTCCAGACAAATCTCCAAATTAAAGGGCATTGAAAATCCTTTGTGGTACTGAAACGACTCTCATCCGCAAAGAGAACGCAATTCTATTGATCACATGTCCAGTTTTTGTGCCTCTTGCACCACTCTTGATGGCGATGTTGTAGGACAACTTTCCAAGGAATGCACCCTGTACGGCGGGTGAAAAAGCAACATTGATAAAGATGTCTGAACACAATAAACCGGAGCACTTGTCACTCCGTTTCTGCACATTGTTGAAAAATGATGGCACTGGTTGACTGATTTCGAGTTCTTACTACCTGTAAGGCGATACATTAGTCATCTACTACACTTGTTTTCAAGGGGTGGTTACCACTGATCTTTACAACATTTGTGCCTATTGTATGGAAGACTTTCTAAGAGCCCGGAACAATACTTTTGTTGATTTCGAACTTTTCAGCTGAAGTGGTCACACAATGTCCCTCCTTCAGCTTTCCGATCATTCTTCCACTCGTGAAGTCATTTAGATGATTTCTTCCAGCCGTATTTGATCAAATAAACGGCTGTATTGCATTGTCTGAGGGCACATACTATGTATTAACCATCATAACAACCACGTTATATTGATTAGGTTCTTTTTTAAAATTTGCTGCAGGGAGTAAAAATTACAATTTGTGTTCATGATGTTTATCGTATAACATTTTTTTGCTGTTTACCTTTTGTTTAATAAATAAACTTTACAAATAAGTCGCATTTGTGAAGGTGAGTTAAAGGTATACCGACTTCATTGTTTATTAGTTGCGAAATTAAAAAGTTTTCCATGCCTCATTCAATTTGTTTTTGTTGATTTAAATACAATACTTCATTTGTTGGTACAAAACATTTTCAACAAGATTTGGTAAATATCTTTAAAAATAGTTGAAAAGAGCTTAATTTTTCCAAAAAGTATCATCCAATACCAAAATGTATAAATCCAGAAAGTTAGTCACTTTTTCTCCTAAAAGCAACTGTCATTGAAAATTAGTGAGCTTGGCTTGCCAGTTTAATGAGCTAAAAGCGGAAACATTGCAAATATTTTACTTACTATTCAGAGTTTTATCTTAGGAAATTTGAATTTAAACAGGATTTATTAATGGCTATTTGAGATATAAATCGTCTAATTAATATGTTCAATATATATGTATAAAATTTTTAACTTAAAATGCAATTTTCTTGATGAGAAATTAAAGACAATAAATCATCCTTTCAATTTTGCTCAAAGTAATACTCCTTAAGTTATCTCTCCTGAAGTTCTCCCTTGATAAATTTCCTTACAAATTCTAATTTCAATCATAAATTTTGCATGCATATTTAATTTTTAATATCGATGCATAAAGAAATTAAATTCAAAATTTTTATGAACGAAGCTCAAATTTTAATTAAGTAATTTTACTTTAATTTTTAATTCAGAGAAATAAGAATGTCATAAATTCAAACTTGTAAGAGATTTTCATGGTTGAAAATATCGATAAGAATAAAAATAAGCAATTAACGTGAATGCGTGTAAACATAATCTTGAAAAATCAAAGGAAAGAAGCCGATTATTTGTTGTAGAAAAGCATTCATTGAAGTTAGAATGAGATTAAGTAGGGCGAATTCTGTATTGCTATTTGAAACAGCTGTAATGCACATCTCTACGAGAATTTAACCTATTATTATCTACGGATGGGTCTGTAAATTAGTATTCAGAGATAATAATTGGTTACGTTCTCCAAAATCTCAACTATTACCATTTACGTCTGATTTGCTTTAGGCAAACATTTATCAACTATGCCTAATGCATGATATATGCTGTTAAATTGAGAAGATAAATTAAACAATAAGGAATCAAAATATTTTTCGGGTACTCTCTAATTTATTGAAATTTTTAATAATAATATATTTAAAGTTTTTTATTCATGATATATTACTCATATAAGAATTAAAATTTAAACTGAAATATCTCTTAGTTTTTTTATAGTAACATAACACACATTGTAGAATAAAATTTTAATATATGTTAGTCTTCAAATATTAGTAATAATAAAGTATAAGTATTTGAAGACGTCTCTTATGTTTTATATACATGTCAAACTAAAGAGACATAAAAGATGCGCATGTTCATTCAGGACGAATTAACTATCTTAAAATATTTCAGAGATGGAGAAAGTTAGGAATGTGTGTAGCTTATAACCTACTATGTGCATTTATTTTTATGTACAGATTTAATGGTTTAGTCGGTAAAAAATGCTCTGCTAACATATATTACGCCTGAACCATACGAATTGAAAAGTGAAAAAGGCAGTACTAAACACTAAGTTCATTGTACTTTTGTCACAACTATAAATAATTTTTGCGACAACAATCCGAAAATTAAAAGTATTTACTGTGGTAAATTAAATCATAAAAATTGGTAAATGTGGCAACATCAGTAAATAAATATCTAAACTCTCTGAGCTGCATTAATCATTTCAATCTGAGGTCTCAATAACCATATTTTTCTATCTATTCACTCCTAAACACTACTTTGTAACTCAGACATAATAATAACATGTCACACATGCATTGATCATTGATACTATTTATACCAATAATAATGGAGGAAATCTACAGTTTTCACAAATTAATATCGATATATATATTTTCAAATAAAGCTTCCCACATTACATGAAGCTTCTCACAAATAAAGCTCTCCACTTCTCTAACCTTTTAAATACTGTTTTAATTCAAATAACATTTTATATCTATTATTTACCAGAGACATTCAAAACTTATAAACTCATTATTAAACTTTGCCATTTAAGAAATATATTTTCATTTTAGGATCATTAAACACGAGGGAACACAACATACATTAAGCTGATCTTGATTACACCATTATTAATCTCACTGTTCAAAATAACAATAAATTTGACACTGATTTTCTTTCATTTCTCATGATTTCCCGTTGATTCTCATGACTACCTATTACAGTGTCTGTGAAAGCTATAGGTAATCTTCCAAATAATAAATCCAGGTATTCATATAGATATACATACATTTGTATATAAAGACACACTTAGTGGAGAAGCGCTATTATAAACTCCATAATCTCCATTCCGATTCATGTAATCATGTACAATCATTAACATCATGTAATTTCCCACTTTCTATTTCCTTATTATGCAAATTATAACTATTTTCAATTTCAATTTCATTACATCTTAATTTTAAACCATTTGTATATCAATATTTAATTCACTTAGAGCTCTTAATTTATCAAACGATTTATTAATTTTATCAACCATTGCACGTGTAACAAAAATTGGTTCTACAAACTTTATAAAATATTCACACTTAGTTAAAGGAAATTCATTGATAATGCTTTTAAACTCGAGACAAAAGCACATGTTAGCATTACATTACCCTGAGGAGTTTTTATAATTTTCTGGAACTAAATTGCTTCTTACTACAGAAATTTGTGTTCCCGTGTCAGCTATTACGTTTCTTACGTTTGAATCAATCTTCAATTTACACTGATGTCCATAAATTAAGTATAATTCAGAATCACACAGATATTAAACTCAAAAATAAAAATTTCACATGTAGAATTATCACACACATCTTGAAGAATAGTAAGTAAATTACAAGAAACCCACAGCTGGCGCCGATAGTAAGTCACAATAACGATAGTGTAAGAGAGGGGTGTGTAAAAAAAGGTTGTAAAGAAGTAAAATTGCTCACCAGGGTTTTAAAAGCCTTTCATTGCAATAACCGCATAGTTATGGTACAAAGAAAGCATTTAGATGATATTTCACGTGGTAGAGTTATCGGCCGTCTGGAATGTGGACGTACCCTGCAGGAAGTATCCTAGGAATTTTGAATTGCTCAGAGTCTCATCTACAGGGTTTGGTAACGGTTTCAAGATGATAGTAATGTGAGTAAACGTTAAAGCACAGGTCACCCCAGAGTTACAACGCTGAATGAGGACCGATATTTGGCGGTTACTGCTGAAAGAAACAGACGGAGCATATAATCAGATCTGTTTCGTCAGGTTTCTTCTGCTACCGGTACGATAGTTTCAAGGCAGGCCGTATACAGACTCTTAGGGCATATTGGTCTATATGTTCGTAGGTCTGTCAGATGTGTTCCACTTACCGCAACTCACTGTACCCTCGGTTAGCCTGGAGTAGAGAACATGCATTGAGGACACCACAACAGTGGTCTTGTGTGATGTTTTCCGACGAGTCCAGGTTTAGCTTTCAGTCTGATTCTCGCCGGACTTACATATGGAGAGGACCAGGGACCAGTTATCACCAAGAGAACACCATTGAACGACAGCGTTATGGTAGTGCAGGGTTGCTCGTTTGGGGAGGAATTATTCTGGGATCCAGAACTAACCTTCATGCTCAGAATGAAACCATGACAGTCCACATCTATCGGGATGTCATTCAGGAACAACATGTACAGTTGTTTCGGGGCGCCATAGGTGCAGAATTTCTGTTTATGGACTACAACGCCCGTCCTCACTGTGCAAACATTGCAGACGAATGCCTTCAATAATGGACGGGCCAGAATACTCACCAGACATGCTTGGTCGATGAATTAACGGAAGTTCGGAGAGCATTGCTTGATGAGTGGTGTAATATTCCCCGAGATCAGATCGATAATTTCATACCCACCATGCCTAGGCGTTGTACGGCCTGTATTGCATTGTCTGGGGGCGCATAATATGTATTAACCGTCATACCAACCTTGTTATGTTGATTAGGTTCTTTTTTGAAATTTGCTCCAGGGAGTAAAAATCACAATTCGTATTCATGATGTTAAGCATATAGCATTTTTTTGCTGTTTACCTTTTGTTTAACAACTAGATTTTACAAATAAGTCGCATTTGTTTTGCTTCTGTCACTTTCTTTGCCTGAATTTGCATTATATTTAAAATATGAACACAAAGGTAATTATTTGTAATGAGTCAATGTAAATTTGCTTATTATTTTCCTGCCTTTTCTACCAATCTATCGCTCGAAATTTGAGCGGTCAAAATATTTCCTTTTTTTTTATTTCTTTGCTTTCATTTTGTTAATTACACACGCGCAGCAAAGATCTATGCATACTTTTGATTGATACTTTTGTTTGGTTTGATGCAAATTGGATACTTTTGTTCTGATTTGCAGTTCATCCTGCGGCAATTTTCTTCATAACAAATAAAACAGTGGTTTTTATTTTTTAACATCTGTTTTTCTTCAACTGGCGTCAGCGAATACTTTCTTTATTATGATCCGTATTAACATAGAAGAGACAAAAAGAAAAATTCTCAGAGACAGGCGCCGTTATAACTTTATTTATGGCTGTGGTTTAAAATCATTTCATTGCAGTTTCGTTTTGAATTGGAGATAAGTTGAATCTTTATTTCCGGTAGAATGATACTTCTCGTTTGGTTTGCTTGTTTCAGAATAAAAAAAAATTAGTGACGCCGTTCGTTCTTTACTTTCAATTTCGATTTTCAAAAAATTCATTAGTCCTCAACTTAGTAATTTGAAATTAGACATTGAAATAATCATCATTTTTTGTGGACATACACAAGTGCTATATTTTTAGATATACACTTCATTAACAACGGACGTAGCTAAGTTCCAAAATTTCGGTTCTTATATCTAAAGAGCTTAGTGATATAATTAGAGGTATGAAATAATTTTCGAAGCAATATAATATCATTTCAGTTTCGAACAACTTGTAAATTTAATAATTTCTGGCTATGTGTGTTGATTAGCAGGTCTTTTCTACCAAATCTTTCTTTCTGTAATTATATTGCTTCATCCTAATTTTCTGGTGATAAAAAAACCTTCTATAACTTTTAACGCATTACCCTCCACGTAAGTTTAATTAACAATCAATAACATCACCATGCAATTATTAAAATTTTTAAGTTACTGATTTATCTAATATTTCATTTCATCATTATTTAATTTTTAAAATAAGTCATTTTAAATAAGTAGTTGCTAAATAATTTGAAAAAATCTAAACCTTTAATCCCACAAATCTATAAATTACTCTATCAGCATTTGTATAAATCATTATAACTTGAAGAAAAGAATATTATGATATTTTTATAAAACAATTACAGTTTTAAGCTGTTCATTTTGTCATTGTAAAATTCAGGTTCAGATTACGAAAACCCCAAAATGTTTTTAAATTACTAAGTAAACACTTCAAAACATTATTTGAAAATTATTATGCTTCTATGTAGCATATATTGTTGTTTCACGTACAAGCTTCGCTGTACCTAACCCTGGGTTATTCTCGACCAATTATATAGAAGCAATAGCACATATAAAATTTAGGAAGAAAATGTCACATTAAATACTTTTGCTTATTTATGAACTTTTGATTTCATGAGTTACATCTTTCAAAATTTCTGCATGCAAGACCCTCTTTTCTAACTAATTTCGATTCTATTTTTCCATATTTCTCACAGATGAGATTTTCCTAATATTAGAATATTATTTTTATATATTTTCGTACTTTTTCATTTTACATTTTTAATATTCAAAACTTTAAAAATCAAAAATGATTTTAGAATAAAACTTTCATCTGAAAGAAAGCTATGCACTCATTGATAAAAGGTAAACCATAGATTTTACAAAATGTCTTTGCATAGGTAATATCTGTTTCATAAAAAAAATAATTATCTTTTATACAACTACTTGAATACTGTCAATGACTCTTGTGAAACTACATTTTACACAAGCTGGTTTATAACTTACTTTTTCAGTTAAAATAGCCAAAAACGTTTACTTTTTTTCAAGAAAATAGCTACAAACATTCACAAAGTAATAAAATTTTAACTTTAGAATTACTATTTTTTTTAGAAAATGCATCTAATTTTTACTTAATATAATCAATTATTTTAGTTTCATTGAAATTTTTCTAACAAAAAATTCTCCTTTATGTAAGAGAACAAATTGAATACTAGAACTATAAGAAATTATGGTGTTATATATTTCCTTACTCTTTTAAAAAGTATATAAATTTTATTGTTTAAATTATTTTTAAAGTTTTACGAAATAAACAAGACTCTTTTGTGTTTTCTAACTGAGTGGACATTTCTAGAACAGGTATAATAACTTCATGAGAAATAGATTAACTATTACTTGAAATGCGCTTTTGTGTATACACACCATCACAAGAGTCTCACATATCCATACTAAGAGCTTTCATTTAATATTTTAAACAAGAAAAAAGTAACCTTATTCTACAGATAATAAATAAACAATCACAATCAGTTAAAAAAAACTGTTTTCACATATTCTCATAGAATTTTCTTTTTTTTTTTCTTTTTTTTTTTTTTTTTCGTAATATATTTCTGACAAAGTTTCGTGAAACTTCTTGTTACATTATTTTGTAAAAAATGAAATATTTTTCTTGGAAAATTTCATTTCAAGAATAACATTAAAATTATTATGGTAAGAAAAATTACTGAAAAAATTTTTACTCTAAAATCATAAAGATTGCATTTCACAATTGTTTTTACGTTTTTCATTTAAGTAGTTATAAATATTTTGAAAGAATTCAAAATTTATTGCAAGCAGCATAGTATTGTTAATATTAAATTTAAATGATAAAAACATGGATTCTTCGCACTTTGCTATATAATTTTAATTAACTCAAAATCATATGCAATTATTTTAACTTTCATTAAAATTATATTTGAATTATATTTTTTATAAAACTTAAACTTTATATCCTTCATTTCATTAGGATGTATTTTAAGCAAATCTGTAAACCTTTATTTTGTTGTATACGCTTCATCACCCCATTTGTACAAATTTAATAATATTAAATTGAATACTAATGTCATGAAACCATAATGAAAGAATTATCACATTGTTGTTAATTCAGAAGTTGTAAATGAAACTGCTGCAATTTTAACAAACAAGTTCCTCTGAAAAAAAGAATAGAAAATGTTAATATAATTAACTAGTGTAGATTAATAAAAACATAACAAATCTAAGTTTATAATCATCTTATATGAGATATAAAGTCTTATATTAGATATTACATAGAAGATAAATATCAAAAATAAATCTTTAAGTAAATAAAAAAAGAGAGAAACGTTAAGACGATATTTACAACCCTTCTTCAATAAATTTATTGCCAAGGTAAAACACGACACCTCTTATTAAACAATCCCATCAGGATGTTTTCTTTAAATAAATATTTAGGGGCTCTAAAAAGAAATCGAGAGTTGAATGTGTGAAGAAATACTTCTTTTTTTTTATAATATATACTGGAGTCAAAAAGTTGAAAAAGAAACAAAAAGAATCTTCCCTTTTACAGGCAATCTGTTTCATTGAGAAATTGGCCTAACATCAAGAAATAAACGGTTTCGGATTTCCTTTTAGTGTTTTACTTGAATTCTTTGTATTATTGTTTGAGAAGAAATAAAAAAAATACCTAACATTGATTGAGAGAAAGTTTTCCGACTCCAGGAGTAACTTCGGGAAGTTGTCACGTGACTTCCAATGTGGAAATAAATTGGATATTTCCTTAAAGTGTTTCCTTAGATTAAAATAACAGTTGGATGAGTATTTTAGTAATTTGAAGCACACAATTTATGTGATTCTCTCTATACGACAAAAGTTGTTTCGGGTTCCGTCACAATTGAATGGATCATTAATTCTAATGGCTCAAAAGCATACAGAGATGAACTTGCTTTTCACTTTTGTCTATCAAATTCAACTTATTATAGCTCCTTTGCCTCAATGCAATCATTACACTAAAAGTGTATGATTTCTTTGGAAAAGAAAGTGCATTCAAAATTTTTTAGTAAATACTAAATATTTTTATCTTTAAAAGAATAACGTAATTAATTACTAAAAATTTTAATTTAAAACCTTTCTTCATATAAAATTTTGTTAGTATATCAGTAAAATTTGAAATGCTATCAAAATAAAATCCTTCCTTTATTAAAACTATTATATCTCTGATAAAATATTGTGAAGTTATAATGTATATTTTCTTCTAAAATTATCGGGGAAACGTTATTCTAACAATAGAATAATATTAAATTTTTAAGTAAAACAAAAGAATTTATTTTGTTAAAATTTTGTTTTTGTTCTTAAATATAGCCTCGTCTATGCTGTGAACATTTTTGATATTAAATAAGAGAATACTATTTTAGTTTACATTTACATGATAAACAAATGTGAAGTAACTAAAACTAAAATAAGCATAACAATAACTTTTTTATTTACTTAAGCCAATTATGAATATAAAGCTTTGTAGTAAAATGAATATTATTGCCAAATTTTTCAGCGAAATGATTCGCTCCTTCAATTCAACAAATCCATAGGAACTGTTGGTAAATTGATGTTTTAAAAAAAAGAGGAAAAACGTCTTAAATAACAAACTTCTGTGTATGATGCAATGGATTTGACGTAGAAGTCAAAGTTAGCTTGTTATAGTTTGCAAACATGTCTAAGCTGGTGAATGAGCTATCCTTTTTTAAATAGATTTAATTTAACTGAACAAATCACAGTAACTGCATTCAATTTTTGTGTCTAACCATTTTCTTATGCTCAGAAAGATTTAATAGTTTGCTTTAGAATTTAAAATAAGAGAATATCCTTTTAATATCATCGAATATTGGTTGAAAGTTTCTTTACAAATTTTGAATATGAGATGCCACAAGAAAGCCAGACAAACAGTTTTTAATGTGATAAATCAACAAAATATAACAAGTAATGACAAGAGAAAATTTACTAATAAATAAATTTAATTGATTTTAAAGTAGCTTTTTTGGATAAGTGCCGAGCACCAAACACTTTTTTTCAGCAAATGGTTCGTACGTTTTCTAACTTCGATCGAAGCCATTCTAACTAAAACTTTAGAGAATACCAACTTAGTGCAGATCCTAGACTCCAAAATAAACCACACTATAATCTACTGAAATAAGATCTGGCATGTAAGATGATCTTTCTACAATTAATGTTATGTGAGAAAATTATATTTTAGAAAACTCTTTTGCTTTTTTAGCTATGTGAGCTGGTGTGGAGACTTTTTAATTTACAATACCGAATTGATCTTTTGCTCACAAAAATATAGCATCTTCTAAAAATGCCCCGTGAGTGTACTTTTTGACTTATTTTAACGCCCTTATCCATAAACTCATGGAGAAATTTGCCATTTGAACAAACACCATCCAGACCACGATTGAATTTGGATTCTGGCAATGCTCAAGATCTTTTGAAATGTTTTGAACATCTACAGACCAGTTCCTATCGTTTAGCTGGATGATGAAAAGCATCTCTCATTAGTGAGAAAAAGAATCTTTCAGACTGCTTGACTTGCAGCTTATCACAAAAGTTTTCTGCATTTTTGGAGCCGAGAAAGACTTTAGATCAATCACTGCTACTGCTTAGTAGTCGCACTTAAGGTCATTTATCCCCATCTCAAGATAGTTCTTTCACGAGAGACCGCAATGCAACCCTCAGATTTCATTAAATCCACTTTTTGATGACCTTACGGTTCTCCACATATTTCCCGCTTCATTACCATCAGTGCCTAGCTCTTTGAAACGACATATTGCATTAAACATCTTGCTGATGAGCATTAAGCAAATGAACGATTTTCTACTGTCGTTTTTCTTTTTTAAAACACTCTAAATCACATATCTTTTACTTCACACTGTAAAAGATCTAAAAATTGTACATAAAGTTAGATATTTAATCAAATATTTTATAAATAAAGTAGTAGACAAAAATGACTATAGAAATCGAAAACAAATTACTTAATTTCTATTATTGAAAAGAAATTATTCTTTAAATGATATGCATTAAGAGATCAGAAATTCGTATTAGGCATACAAGCTTAATATTTTTATTTTACAGTTAGCATCAGAAATAAAAGATATATTGTAAAAAAAATCAAGGAATATCAATAAATTTAATAAGAATAAAATAATAATAAAATTCATGATATAATTTTGCTGAAAGTTTCTGAAAACAATTTAAAGTTTTTAGATACATTTATTTAACAACTAAACGGTTAAAATATTAATATTTAAATACTTGACAAAAATTACTCTGAGTGAAACGACAAAATAGAATATTATTTTCACTTTCTAATGAGTTATTTTTTAATTTAATAATGGTAAATAGTTCACAATGAACTAAATGATTCCGAAAGAAACAAAAATTTTTATATTTGGCACATTTATTCAAAACTATTGATATTTGTCTCAATTTAATAAGTTTTCCACGCACATTTTTAAAAACCCATTTATGTGACACATACATATTTATAGTGACACTCTAATATTTTAAACAAAGATTCGTGATATTTTCTAAAAATAAGACAGTAAATCTCCTCTAACAATTCTAAATTTAAGGTAAAAAAATGCAGGAATATTTATTCTCATTTCCAATATCTTAATTAATAGTAAATAATATATTTATTAAACTTGTTAAAAACATGGTAATGCATTTCTTATTTCTGACATGCTTCTTAAAATCTTCTTGGTTAAATATTTTAGTAAGATTCAAAGATAGATAAAAATCAAATATATAAACATAAACCTATGTATCACAACAAATAAAGATTAATAATAAAAAATAAGGAATAGCTCTGTGCAAATATCCAAGGAGTATATTCACTTTGAAAAACATTTACAAATAAATGTAAATACTCCCCTTACCATATTAAGTAAGTTTATTGTATATATAGTTTTTTAAAAAAAATCACTTTCTATTTTCTATTTAAAAAAAACCTTTTTTTAATGCTAAAATAAATAATTTAAAACAAAACGCTGATAAAATAAGCATTCAGTTTCAGAATTTGCTTTTATAGTAAAACTCCCAATAGAATTGTAACTATTTTGTACACAAAAGATCTTTTTAATGGCCATTTTATTTGTCAAACAAGAATTAAATGTGGCCTGAGTAAAGACAAATAAAATTACAATCATATAAAATTAAGGATAAATTAGATTTCGATTCGTGTTACTTAAAGTATTTTAAATTAAATAATAAAAGTATTTAGCACTTTTCCGAAAATCTTACAAGCTGTTATTCCTCTTAGAAAATAACCCTAATTTTAACTTTTTCAATGAAAAAAGTAGTACTGAATCATGTGAAAATTATATTAAATTTCAAATTCTCACAGAAATTATTTGTTTTAATACTGAGAAACTGTATTATTTATTTCCTTAATTTTATGCTGAATATAAAATTTATAGCTTTTTATAATTTTAAGAATTTATACTCTATCAAATTAAAGTATAAAATATTTAGTCAAATTTTTATAATTTTGCGTTAGCTAGAGGATTGTTTTTATAGCTGTGTTAAATTATTCTTTTGCAACGGATTCTTCTACCCTCATAACATTGTACTAATTATCAACAGTTATTTTGTTTGTCGGTCCCTCACTCGCCAGAGGGGATCCCAAATGCATCGTTTATTTAGGCAAAATGATATTTTCTCAGAAAGATATATATTTGAAGTTCCTGGTTTATTTTCCAAGACAAAGTGTGTGAAATTATATTTTTCCTTCGACCATTAAGATGAGAGAAATTTGAAATTTAGGGTCATACTTGCAAGACAATAGATAATCCAGCTCTCTGCAAAATAACAACCTTTGGGAATTATTCAAGTATAGGGAAGTTCTGAAATACCTATTACATAAATGACATATGGATAGGTAAACTCAAATATTAATGAGTGTCAAGCGAATTTTGGTAATATTTTAAGATTTTTCTCAGAATAGATATCATGGCTATTTTAAAATAATGGAGAAAATTTTGTAAATGACAGATTCCTTTTAAATGGGATATTATTAAAATAATCTTATAATTTAACACACACGCACAAATATATATATATATATATATATGTATATGCATATATATGTATAAGTATATATATGTATATATATATATGTATATATATATATATGTATATATATATATCTATATGTATATATATATGTATATATATATATGTATATATATGTATATATATATATATATATATATATATATATATATATATATATATATATATATATATATATATATATATATATATATATATATATATATATATATATATATATATATATATATATAATCCATTTCATTACAAATAAATAGTAATTAATATTTGTGCAAGCAAAGAAATATTAAAATATTCTTAAATACGCTAATTTTTTAAAACTAAATAATATTTTGGATACTTTATGTGGTAAATGTTTCTACCACAAAAACAAAAAAACAATACTATTTCAATACATAAATTTAAAATATTAATTTTAATATTGTAATCTTTTTCGTAATTTTTATATGAAGAAATGATAAAAAGGCGCTATATTTCTTAAATATTAATTCTTAGAAATTTCTTTTTCATTACTTGTTATTTATACCGTTTCTTTCAGTTAAATTTCCGTAACTTTTGTACCTTTTTCATTACATGGGTACGAAGAGAAATTACCTTTACGAAACATGTAAATAAAAATAATATTTAAGTGGCATTGTAAATAAAAAAAACAATAGTACAATAATGAAGAATATATGTTATAAGCAGATGGGATTGTCGATGGAGAGCTTGCAATCATACATTTTTAATAAGGCACAGTGGAAGGTCTAATGGCTAGTAGACACTGTAAGATTTCATTAAGCATTCATTGTCCATTTACCTTCCAAGAGAATTTTCTTGGATAGTTTATCAGAAATATTTAACTTAGAAAATTCCTGAGCATCCACTCTGACACATGACTATGAAAAAGTGAGAAATACGACAAACATTTCCTGATGTGCAAAAGAATCTGAAATTAGACTCCGAACCTAGTGATGCCTTAAATGCAGTTTTTAATTTTTGTTCTTGGGGAATCAAATGAGGTCCTTCTCAAAAAATATCGTCGAAAATCCTAAAAATGCCCATAAATTCTCTAACTTTTTTTTCTAATTTATTTTCAAAGTTTACCTGGAAATTCTTCGAACTTATTATTTCTTGATGTCTCTATCCACATTTGACTTATGTAAGGCTTAACAATATATTAGAAATGATTAAGTAAATTTAATCTATACCCCATTTTTAATATTACAAGAATATTAACATACTGATCAAAGAAACCTTGAGGAAAAAATAGAAATGCAAGTATGAAATAAGTAAATTTACAAATCACAAAAGATATCTCAAAATATCCTTATAGAAATGGGAGCTATTTTAAGAATAGGAAATAGGAGCTATTTTTATAGGGTATTGCAGGTGTAATTTAGAATTCTGTAACATTACATTCTTATATTAAACTTACCCCTTTGCTATTGTAAGAATGAAACATAGATGCATATACTGAGTAATGTGTGTCAAATGAATGTCCTTAGTAGTATAAGAGCATTTATTTGACACACACTATGTTAGATTTATTTCAAGTTCTCATATTCATCAAATGATAGCGCAGTTTGCCAATATTTCTGGACCAGCGTGTCATTTCAAAACTATTAAATTACAGTTTCTGTTGGGAACTGGTATTTTAGTAGTACAAATAAGAACTGAAGGATCACTTCACACATTCTATCAATTTAGCTCATTCATCAGTTGTCTACCAATTTAGCTCATCTCCGCTTTTTTACATAGTAAACTCTGATGAGTTCAAGATGATGCCTGTGGACCTCGAACGCAGAAGTGTTAAAGTGTTTTCAAAGTTAATACACATTTGCTTGATAAATAATTATTCTAATAAGTCTATAGTAAATTATATAGTAAATAAATCTATAATAAATTGTTCTAGATAAAGTGAATATAACACAGTACGTAAGAAATAATTTTAAATTAAACTTCGTAAAACTTATTAGAGATGGAAAGATAGTTAAACAATACCTCTCTGCAAGGTTTATTGGGTTTTTTATATTCTGATAATTAGTATATGTATTAGGAGATTAGAATATCAGAACTGTAACATAAAAAGTTTAAAAAGGTTAATATTTTTATATCAACAAGAAATCAAGAATGAAATCATAAAAATAAGAGAAGCATCCTTGTTAAAATTTACGACTCAAATAGAAAAATATAGATGATAAATCTCAAGGATCTCTTGATGGAAATTAGAATTGTGATCAAGTATTTGTTTTTGACTTATGTTCTGCAGTGTATTTCTTAATATCCAGACAAAATGTTGACCCAGTTCATGAAGTGGCCCAAATTACCTGCTTTCCACTGCACTGAAATCTAGAGAAATTCACAGATGATATGAGGAGCATAGTGGGCTGCTGAACATTTTAATGTTAAACTTATACATATAAAACCCTCAAATGAGCATTAAATTGCCCTAAAGTCAACTCACAAATATTAAGAAGTATCTTATTTTAAAATTTAAATTATCACACAAATATTTGAATATTGTTACCATACTTATCTTACAAACTAACAGTATATCATGAAATAAATTCCTGTAATTTACATAAAAATATTTGGCATTACTAATAAATAACTTTTAATAGCATAAATGGTAAATTAATTTATGAGGATCCGGATTTAAATAATGAATATTGTTGTATAAGCTTATATAAAGTAAAATTTAATAGTGTTAATAAAAATATCTTTACAGAAAATTACTCTTACAAACTAACAATATAACATCTAATAAATTCCTCTAAAATTTACATAAACATATTTGGCATTACTAATAAATAAACTTAATAGCATAAATGGTAGGGCAATTTATGAGGGGATCAGGTGTAAATAATGAATATTGCACTATAAGTTTTTATAAATTAAAATTTAATAGTATTAATATTTTTGTTGTTCTCGTGTGCCAGCTAGGCTGGCAAATTAGGGTGAGCTGCTAAACTTTTCCAACTGAACCGTATTTAATAGTGTTAGCAAAAGTATCTTTACAGAAAATTAACATTTCTTTCAGAACAAGAAATCCTGCTTAATCTTGCAATAATATTCTCATCAATTTCTTACTATTTTTTAATGAATAAATTATTAAAAAAATGCACAGAAATTTAACAATAAATTTAAATTCTAAAATTTTTGGTGAAAAATACAAGTGTTAATGTTATTATAGATAACAATAACATTAAGAAAATTAAATTATTATAGAATTTCAATCTATAATTACTTAGAAATAATATTAAATGTAATTAAGTAACCTATAAAGTTAAAATAAGTCACCAAATTAGTTTTTCATGTTTAATATCTGATTGAATAATATACAAGATTAATTACTTTTTACAATCTTTAATTATTACTGTGTTAAAATTTTTTGCGCAAAAATATCATTATTATTTTAAATTTTGTGATTATTACAAAGAAATACTTATAAGATTAAAGTAAATTAATATGACTAAAAGCAATTATAGCAATCCAATGTCACAAATATGCAGGTGATTTTCAATTGTTATATATATATGTAGGGGGGATATATATATATATATACTTTTACGTCAAATATATTCAATGGATTTCATATTAAAATTTGATAAAAGTAAATTTGTAAAAACTCAGAATTATCTCACCTTATCTTACACAGAATGAGAATATTAAAAAATATAGCCGAAAATGCTTGTGATAGTGTCATTAAAATTCTTACTGAAATTATTTACAATTTTATGAAGTGGTAATTTCAGTTATATATGCACATATATTAATGCGTATATTTTATAAGTTATAAGAATGATTACCTCTGTGGTCTTCAGTTTCAAGGTTTAAGGTTTTGAATCTATCTTGGATATTTGTAGTGGTTTGGTAAACACTTTAAACTGAAAGTTTTAGTTAAATTTACCATTGGGAATAAAAAATATCAAAGAGTTGCTAACTAAATCAGATAATACCTGCAATTTCAGTCACTTATTTGTAGAAATTTAAAAGTAAAATCTGTATATTTCCTTTTATATCTAATTAAAACACTAAATTGTCTAACTAAAACACTAATTTAAATACTAAAAATAATTTTCTCAATTTTGTATGTAAATGGTAGCTCGAAAAATACAATACTATTCATTTTTTATTATAAATCCACTAATAATTTTACTCCTTTTTAAGTTTAGAATTTCATAAATATGCTAAAAATTTAATAAACATTACTTAGAACACCAAATCTAGGTAAATTATATTTGAATCATAATAACTCTATCTTTTTATAAATATGAATATATTCAATTCATTTCAAAAATACACTCAATACAAGTTGTAATGTTAGAAATTCGCAATTTAATTCACATTATAGGTGCTAAAAATCTAACTATATTTATGTTAACAATCGTAAAAAGTTTACATATACTGAAACGAAAATACAATAAACTAAAAACTCATTTGTGTTTATCTTGATTTTATAATTCTATGAAAAATTTCAAAGAAAAGCAATAAATTTTTTAGCATAATAGCTCGGCTTCCACGCAAAAAAATTAGATTAAATACTTTCGCTAGCTTCACATAAATCTTAATTATTTCTTAGCTTTAAAACTTATTTTATTTATATTCTTTAAACTATTCTTTTTTGTTATATAATTTTTATGCATAAAAAAGCGTGTATAAAACAGATAAAACTCTTCCAGTAAAGCCATGGTGATAAAAATTTGAATTTATATTTCTTCGAAATATACATCCTTCTGATAAAGTGAAGTGATTATTATAATATTTTTTCTTTTCTACTCACTGGATTCTTATTAATAAATTTTTTCTTGCTTTTGAATTCCGCTTACAATGAACAGAAATCTTAAATTAAAATAGCAAATTGAGAACACCCAACTATGAGTATTTCAAAAACTACCTTGAAATCGATACTTTATCAATTTATTTGGCTAAAAGAAAATATTTAAAAAAAGCTGCGATTTTAATTATCATTTAGCCTTTATTTTATTTTCTATATCCTTTACGCATATTCAAATTTATTGAGAATTTTTGAGTACAAATTTTAATGTTCATTTTATGATAACGTAAATGGCACAGTGTATTGATTCTTTTAAAATTATTCTGAATCTATATTGAAATGGAAACATAAATTATTAGATAAAAATAATAATTTATTTAGGGTTTCCTTTTATCTTTATACATTTTAATAGTATAATACTTTTACTGTTTTTTAAGAATCTTGGGAATACCCAAAATTTAGCTCTATCTAAGAATTTTTTAAAAACAATAAAGATAAAGAATAGCAACATGTTGGTTTGAAGTTTAAATGAATAAATTATAATAAAATTTTTCGAAATAAAATTTTATGGAACACAGGAAACTTTTTTGTACTACAAAAATTTTATTCATAATTATGAACATAAACAATATCTTTTTTCTCTAATAAAGAGAGATGTTTTTGATTTGTGAATTTCACATGCAAGTTTTTTTTAGAAACAAAATTAGGGATCTTTTCTTCATATTTTAGTTCTGTGCTAAAAATAGAATTAATCTAATATTTATGTCTTACACAAGGTTTTCATGAAACTCTTCATAATTCTAAATTTTAACACTGTGCAGGCTAAAAACAAACAACTTAAAACAAGTCACATTTCTTTCCCATCCATGTGAATCCTAGATATGATTATCTACTTTTCTTTTACTTTCTGCATTTTATTGTTTAGATTTTACCAGAAAAAAAAATCTGGTTTATATATTTCGGAAATCCTGCTAGTTATGGAATGAAAAAGCTAAATATTCAATTAATACATTTAAATCTGAAGTAGCTTATTACGTCATAAATTTTTGCAGACGTCATACCAAATTAAATAAAAATTCATAAAATTAAAAAAAATACCAAATAAGAGGCAATTACTTACATATAAAAACTTGTAAAAGTAAAAATAGCTTATAAAATTTTGTTCAATTTTACATTTATAATTGATTGATTATGATTTTAATCTACTTATTCCAAAACATGATACCAAATATTATTTAAAAATGAGCATATTTAATACAATGTGTGCACTGGAATTTTTATGACAAATAGGCATTACTTCAGAACAAATTAACAACAGAGAATCTTTTATAAGGAAAATTAAATTGCAAATCTATGTAAATAAACCCTGTAAGTACGTATACTGTAATTACTTCACTTAATTTTACTGTTCATGAGTATCATATATTATATATATAATGCATTTAGTTAATATATGCTATTCCTAATGCCTTAATGTTTCTATTTTTAGGAAACAAATTCGTACATATATGCTGAATCAAGCTATGTTTTAACAAAACAATTTTATCAAAATAATAAAAACTCTTCTTTTAATTCAAGAAGGCAGTTTAATGAAAAATTTTTTGTTTATTTCAAGAAAAGAAAAGTAATGTCGGTTTCGTTTTTTTGTGAGAAATTATTATCAAAATAATGAGGTTTGAGATTATTTTATAAAAAAAGTATTTTCCATTTAAGCATTTAAATTTCATTCTGGAAAATAAAGAACATTTTAATTGTAATTTGTATGTATAAAAATACAGTAAAGTTGTAAAAAGTAAATTGATTTTCAAATTATATCTTTTAAGCAGTAAAATAGGAGTAAAACTTGCTTTGTTGATTACTATTTGAGAAAATAATATAAGCAACTGGAAAAAATTTATTTTTAAATACATGTTATAAATAATGAACCTACACTTTAAATGTAGACAGTTTTAAAAAAGAGATTTCTGATCTTAAAATATAGAAAAGTGATAAAATTTTTCTGATATTTGTAATCAAAATTTAGTAATAAAATTCAGTTAAATGAGGTTTTGAATAATCATAAAAAATGTTTTACTTATCAAAGTATTTATACATTACCCAGAGGAAAAGTAAGAATCAACTTACTTAAAAATTTATGTCGGTTAAAACTTTTTTATAATAAAAATTTATATAGTAAGTTTAGCGAACAATAAAAAGGGTAAAAGGAAGTTTAAAGTTTTTTTTTATTTTATTTTACCCTCGAGTAAAAGTACTCATCAAATAGTGCTTTAAATTTCATTACAATTTAGTGTTATATTTGTGTTTCTGAATTTATGTTTTCCAGAAAGAATGTGTTGCTTTTTATGACTTTAATATTGTGAAACACTGTAAATTATTATTCGAGATATAATTAAATCTCTTAAAAATATTTTGCATCTTATTTATTGTAATTTTGCTTGCTAAATATAATCACATATTTCCTCATTTTCTTGCATAAGTTAATTATTGCTTAAAGTCGAAAATTATATTCATTCAAAAACAGAAATAACATTGTATTTCTTCTGCACTTTTTCCAGAAGTCGAATTTTCTTACGATATAGAATTAAAACATACAGCGAAAATATATTGTAATCCAAATTTCTTCCTTTTCAATTATTCTAAATAAATTATCGGTTTCATTAAGGATATTTTTCATATCTTACATCGATAAAAATAAAGCAAGAGTCATTTGAATTTGCTCCATTAAAAATAAATGTTCCATTAAAAATTGTGGATATAAATTTAACTCTACATTTTTGAAGTTTTATTTATATCTTCAGCTATCTAAAAAATTAATAAAAGAAATATTCATGAGATCTGGTAAAAAGGACATTTTTAACTGAATACTAAGCATCAAAGCACTACTGATATAAATGTCATAAAATGACGAGGAATTATTTAATGTCAGTGATGAAGATAAAATCTTTCAAATAAAAATTCCATAAATAAACGTTATCACAATTTTCAAAATTCTAATCTGGTTCTTCACGTTTAGAAATATAAAATTATTTTACTTCATCTCTTTAGATCCATACAAATTGGCATTAAATTTCTAATGACATGTAAGAACAATTCTATGAATTGTATGTAAATCTAACATATGCGGCTCTAAATTTATTCATTGTTAATAAATTTATGAATAAAATATATTTTAAAAAATTTATTTAATATTCTATAGTTTTACTGATTGGTGATAACTACATAAAACATTTATTTAATTGAAGAAAGAAGACTTTAGCTTCTATATTTTTAGCTTGAATATCCCTTTTAAAGACTATAGCTATTTGTTCTACTATAGCTGGAATATCTCTATATAATTATGCTAAATAACTAATTTTTTTAATCATGATTATAGCATTGAACATTCAATAATATGCTTGGAATAAATATCAGAATTAATATACTTTTTTTAAATTTATATTCTAATATTCCAATATGAAAAACTATTTTCTTTATATGTTATAAAATATACATGTTGTATATATCATTGTTCTTTATATATATATATAATACAATATATATATATATATATATATAAAAATATATATATATATATATATATATATATGTATATATATATATATAATACAATGTATATATATAATATATATATATGCGTGTGTGCGTGCATTATGAGATCCATATCATTTATCAATTAATACAAATTTGCATTGTTTTATTAAGAAAATTATTTTAAGAATTATTGTTATAAATTGGAATAGAAAAATGAAATCACAAGCGCAACACTCAGAAGAAAGAGTTTTAAGATAATGAAAGTTCATTACGCTTTATGCTATTAAATACTTGCTACATGGAAGAACAATCTACAAATAGTAATAATTACCTATAATAACAGCATACCAAATTGTGTCCTTTCATGCATTTATTCATGATGATCCAATTCCATACTAAATAAATCGACTCGTTTAAATACTTAAGCAATTTTAAATAAAAGGACTATTTTTATCAATCATTCCAAATCCTTTTTTATGCGAATATTTCTAAATTTAATGCAAATTAATGTTAAATTTCCTTGTATGTTTTCTATAAAATATGATAACCTTTTGGGTAACTGATTGATTCTATCTTAACTCTTTTGATCAATTTTTTGACTTTGCAACAAAATATTCAGTTAATATAAAATTGTGTTATTATAATTGGTGAATATTTATTAAGGGTAAAAAATAATGCTGTAGAAATCTACACAAATAATACATTGCGTATAAAAAAGGTAATTGAACATTTGTGGTAAAGATGATAAGTATAAATTATTCTTATATTCCACAGAAACTTCATATTAGGAAATTACAGTGCTTACCATCGTGGGTAAGATTTCTATTAATGTTTGTTGTAAAAGGGATAGAGGTATATTTTCTTCCATTTGACATGGAAAAAACATATAAATTCTTTCACTGATTTTGGATGGTTGCCGCACCTTTCAATTCGGCAATGTAACTAATCCCAGAGATATTCCATAGGATTAAACTAGGGTCTCTAGCCAAGCCAGTCCAATCAACTGATGTCATTGCCAGTAAACCATTCTGTGGTGGGCATCGTAACCTGATAAGTTGAGTTGTCATTCTTTCATCCAACCCATAAAATTACAATTACGTATGTAGTACGTGGTTTCTTAGATAGTGGTGTAAGAGTCAGCGTTGAACCCATCTTGATTTAGAAAAAAATGTTCCTGTCCATGACACGAGTAATGTCGGCAGATCATAATTCTCCCTCCACCAAATTTTACTATATGCACAATGCATTCTGACAAAAGGTGTTTTCCAGGCATACATCAAAGCCAGATTCTTCAATCCAACTAGTAAATTTTGGATTAATTGGACTAGAAAACATATTTCCACTCATTTAAGGTCCATTATTGACATACCTCGCTCCACCTCAACCAAGCATCGTAGTTTGATTTTGTAATATAAGTATTATGGGCGGCAGCGCGACGATAGAAAGCAAACAAATATACTTCCTTGAGGATGGTATTTATTGAAATAACAGTCCCGGATCCCTTACTTGTTATGACTCCTGTAAGATGTGGGCAATTTGTATGTGTCTTTTCAGAATTTCTTAAGACAGCGTTAATCGTTTTCTACCTCTTAAATTTGTGAGCCACTCACCTACCACTTTTTAATCACAAATTCCCCTGTCAATTTTGAAATGTTGAACTCACTAGATATACCCCTTGAGAATAGGAAATTTCTATGATTTCTGATGATTCCACTTTTCTCGATTTCAGACAGATCTGAATTTTATGGCTATTTTACATCCGACTAATGTCAATGCTGCTAACTACGTGATATTTAAGCACAGAAGTTGTGACATAGATCAATCTCATGGATTATTTCATTTACGTGGGTATTCTGATTCTTATTGGTAGATAGCTCATTATACTTCCAACATATTCAAACATAATAGTAAAATTTCTTACTAATTTATGTAATTTTTTGATAAGCCAATCATATAATGCAGATTTATGTATTATGCTACAGGCAAATTAAGATATATATGTAAAGTAATATAATTGCTTAAATAATATGCTCTAATAAGTCGTTTATTTCCTAGAATTTATATATAGAAGGATACTTTGTATATTATAGAGTAATTCAAAATAGACTAGGTTTTCCATATTGCTTCTAATTACGGTTTCGTGTAGGGTAATATGTAAAAATGATACTTAATTGTACCACAGCTTTAGATTTATCATTATTTCCAATAATGTCCAATATTTTTTCTACTTACTGTCAAAACTAAATTGCAACTAATAAAGCGACTATTTATCATCAACTTCAGAATTATAAATCAGTATAAACAATTTTTTTAACTTTTCGCTTATTTATTTATGTACGCAAAAATAGTGTTACGGATGTTATTTTGAAAAAATTTTGTTAATCATGTTATTTTCAAATAATACTCATGTTAAATTTTAAATTATCGAGAATCTTATCCTATATATTTAAAACTAAAGTTTCCCTTTTAAAGGTTAGCAAATTCTTTTTATCATATACGTGTGCCAGTTTTCACTTTTCAAGGTGTTCCTCTGATCTTCCATTCAGATTCTGTATACGAACATAATGGTGCAAAAACCTTATTGTTTTGAACCACGGTTAGGTAATAAGGTTATCCCTCAGCTGGCACCATTTTTTGCACATCCACACCGTACCAGCGGAAGTATTTCATGGACTAACGTGGTAACATCTCTAGCACACAAAACTCCAGTTCGAATTCTACAACGGATTTTCAAAAGTTTAAAAGGAGTGTTATTTTGTGTAGAATTCCGAACCATGATTAACGATCTGTGAACTACTTTTAGTTCATTAATCATAACTCTTAATGATCTATGAAATGCGAAAAACTTTTTCACAGTTAAAATGTGAATTTTTCTAGCTTTCTTTTTTCACACAGTTTCGTCATTAAATATTTAATATCTTTGATTGACGAATATAATTAATTCAATTTTTTTTTAATTTTCAAATATTCAAAATATGTTAAACACGTATCTCTACGTAAATTAAACTACAGTACCCAACTTTACATCATGCTTTTAATTTTAGCTTTAAAAATAAATATCATTTATATGTTCTATTAATATTGTGTTTAGCTTTCAACATGCAGTTTGTTAAAATTAAATTACTTGTAAAAATGAAAAATATTTTCAAACATTATTTCCTTAAGAATTAATTATTGCATTTAAAGATTATTTTCTTTATTAAAAGTATTTTAATGTGTTTATACATAGATATATTACTCATTTCAATTAAATTAAAAAGATAATATTATAATTTGATTTAAGTAAGAACTTAGAAGATGAAGATAAAATTATCATTTTGAAGGAGAAATATTTTCTTTGTTAAATGTTTTTTCAATCAATGTAGATATTTTAAATTTCATTCTGCATTTAAATGTTTTTGAAAAGATCAGTTTAGAGAATTTTATAAATATCCTTCAAAATTATAAATTCCTTCAGAAACTAAGGAAATTAAATCCTTTCTTTCTGATCTATTTTTTTTTCTCCCTGAAATAAAAGTGTAATAACTAGAAAAAAGATTTTAACTTCCTGTAATATGAAGATAAATTTAAAAATTCGGATTAAATTCTTAGACTATCTTAAAAAAAATAAGATAATTTTTCGTTTGTACCGTAATTTTCTTCAAACTACTTTTGATTTTCAGGAAGTGTGGAAAAGACGAAAAATGAAGAGATTTCTTAATCTCCTTTTAAAATTCAAAAAATATTTCTAATTTGTATTAAGAATTTTTTTTCAATTTTCGGAGAATATAATAATGGTCATTCAATGTATTTTTGCTTCGATTTTATCTAAAAATTATTTATTTTAAAAAATAAGGAAAAGTAAAAGATTATTTCTATGGCCAATTGAAATCATTAGTTAATTTACATGGAAAGGTTAGACCATGTTTAAATTTATAAGTGCCAGTTAAATGACAAGTTAATTTAAATAATTATAAATTCTATTATGTACAAATGTTTATTTATTTTCAATAAATGTTAGATATGAAAAACTGGCACAGAAAAATAATTATAGAAAAATATAAATTAGTATTAATTGCTTACTTTTGAAAAAAGAAGATTAAACAAAGCTATATATAAGATATTTAATATATCTTACTTATATTAGTATCTTATATATCTTACTTATATTGTATGGTAATATTGTGAACAATCGTAAGAAATTTCATATCAAAGATTATTAAAACATTTTGTAAAGAAGAGTAAGATACTTTGTCAAATCTGATTTTTGTTGATAATAAAATATCTTTACTGAATATTAAGACATTTGTTAACCTTGAAATATTGTTTTTTGTACTATCTTCATTTGCTGAGGGATAAAGACAAAAAATTTCATACTACAAACAAGGAAAATGTGCAAAAATTTAACATGAAACATTACTATTTGTAAAATGTAAAGCAATAATTGATTTGAGTTATTCATACACACACACACACACACATATATATATATATATATATATATATATATATATATAATCGATTTATTCTGAATATAATATATTCCCCTTAAATATACTTTATATATTATGAATAGCATGTTTCGTTAAAGAAATGATAGATATTTCAAAACTATTCAACCTCTTCTAAAATTTTAAAAAAAAACTTGTAATTAAGTATAAGTAATGATAATTCAATAAATGATTAATAAAAACGTCAGTCTTGAAATAATTTTTTCTAGCATTTCTAAGTAAAAATAAAAAAATAAATATAAATTAAATTTCTATTTCGAGTAATGTTCGAGTTTGGTGCACTTAAAAGAACTTTGAACAAAGGAATTCTGTTTATCAAAAGAAGAACAGCAAAATAACATTTTTCTTCTATACCTCAGGAAAAAAGGAAACGGGAAAACAGAAAACCAAGTAACTTCCTGAGAGCTGTTAACACACAATCATCAATCGGGTGAAAAATCTTTACGAGCAAAGCGTGATCATTCGATATCAAACTCATGAGGAAACATTACAGGAACAGAGTAATTTTTTTTCTTTTCACCAAACCCAATATCCATGACTTCAAATCAGATTTTTATAATTGTTATAATTAATGGCTTTCATTTTATATCATTTTAAAATGCTCTGTGTAACAGTAGCTTTTTATAATTATTGTGTAAGTAGTCGATTTGAAATTTATACTTGATGAACTTTATTATTTTTATCATTGATCACCAAAAAAAATAAACATTTTTATTTTGTCACATTTAAGCAATATTTACTTAAAATGCGTTATTTACTTTATATTTGGTGCCTATAACATGTATATTTTTTCTTTCATCTATTCTAATCTTAATTTAAAAAAATTTCCAATTTCTTTTATTCCTGTTCAAAATATTTGAAAGACTTATAAGATATGAAAACCTCAGTCAAATTACAGAAAATTTCAAATTCGTATATCTTCACCTTGATTCAAACAATAAATGCATATTAGATTATTGTATACTATCATTTGAAAAGGATACTGATTCCAAAAGACACTACTTTAAAATCTAGGCACCACATAGGGGACAGTCTATGATGTTCTGATGCATCTACTTGATATTTAATCTATGGAAAGATTTGTCATAAATAGTAAATGCGCGTTTATGTTCCGTAAAATTCTCAAATAGCTACTTTGAAAAACGTGCATGGATAAGGCATGGACTGAGAAGAAAGGCACTTGATATGTACCAGGGATCAGCAAGCATATCCTATTCTTCCTCAATTGGCTTGTAAAGAAAATTTCCCATGGGATTTCATTGCTTATCACTCGATCATACACTGGAGATTAAAAGCAAAAAAAGGAATTTTAAGATTGAATGGTTGATGCTAGCCGAGCAGTTTGTGAAAATTAATTCTTGCTTGAGACCTATACACCATAAGGATACGAAAGTGTTTTGAATATCTATACTATTGGTAATTATGAGTGCTTTTTCATCTATATTTTGTGATAAGATCTTGATGGCTTTATTTAAGGTGTGTTCAGCTGTTATGTTGAGCTAGAAACCATATTTGCTTGTATGCAAAAAGTTGATTTGAAATAAGTGATGTTTGAGTTGATAGAGACTTTATTTACTGAAGGCTAGAAATGAATTAGCGTGTGAAATCTAAGATGTGCTTAGGATCTTTATTCATATTTTGAAAGAAAATAATTTGTTTTATTTTGAAAACAGTTGGGAAGAGATATTATTTCAGGCATTTATTGAAGTTGTTAAGAAGAGACTGTGATGTGGTTATTATGACCTAGTTAAATGATAATATTATCGATTCCCTCCTGTCCTGGTGTTTGTTATTATTCAATTTCTAATTGCTAGATGTGGAAGATTCTTTAGTGGAAGAAAACCATTGGAAATCCCGAAATCAAGTGAATATCCTCAAACGAATTTGTGATGCCTAGAATCATGGTTTGGATCATGTTCTGTGAAAACAGCAGCCTGTCTGATAGCGAAACAGTGAATGCCTTCAATTACGGTTGGAGTAGATAGGCTATTTTGGCTAAAATTTTAAGGGATATACAAAGGGGTTAAATTAAATAATTTAATTTTAGCTATTTTGCGGTTGATGCCTTAGGTGGTGGTGATATCGTACAATATGTCATCCAACTTCCAGTTTTCTCTTTGAAAATTTCCTTTTTGTAAATACCTAATGATTCTTTATATTTCAGATGGAGGTGTGATCTTTCTTACTGATTTGTTTGTATCTTCTATTCTTCTTTTGGGGACGTTGATTTTACTTTCAAATGTTTGGATGGAGGAATTCCACCAGTTAACTTTGAATACTGTTTTAGGCTTTTTCATTTTTTCTTCGTTTTTGATGTACGAAAGAATTTCTTCTGAAATTTATTGTGGTTAGGATAGTCTTAAATCTTCTAGTGTGGAAGGAGTGGAGGGTTGATTGCCTAGAAATGTAATGTATTTGTAGTTGAGTAAGATATCTTCTCGTTTACAGTCCAATCCATAATGGAAAACATTGCATACATGTTGGCAAGAAATAGATTAGGCAATCCATTCCATTTGGACCAATGAAGGTTGGTGATCCATTGTTAGTGCTGACAATAATGGTGATGCTGTGTTGCATTATGTAATTTTCCAAAGCATATTCTTTGGTTGATATTTTTGTAACCCCAGATTTGGTTATGAATATTAAATTCCCTTGCGATGATAACTGGGAACGTTTTATATCTATTCAAAATGGTGTATCTAATGTTTAAATTGAGTTCTCTCTTCTGTTGGGAAGGAGTAAGCTGAAGTAAAAATTAGTAACCAAGGCTTTGCGTTGATTAAGATGGCCATGCATCATGGTAGATACATAGGTGAATTTATGACTACTGTATTCCAGTTTTCAGTGAAGATAACCACTGCACTCAGTTTTCTTTCTGAGTTCTGATTATAGTGTGTCTTTAACTTGGTTGGTAATATATCTGTGTTTGCTTTTGGAACTTTCGGTTATTGGAGAAAGACTATTACTATATGTGTTTATTTTTGATGCTAATCAATTGTAAACTAAGTAGAGACGCTTAGCTGCAGAAAAATGGACTTTCTACTGAGTGTTATTTTTTCTGTTACAAGTAGTGCAGTTTACACTGTCTTTATTTCATTGGATTTAGAATAGCTTAAATAATGATGTCCACTATTGTGAAAACAATAACCATTATACATGCATTGTGCCTGGTCATGTCCAAATCGTTAGCAATTATATCACCTGATAAAGCCATGATATTAACTGAAAAGGTATTGATAAAAGAAAGAGTTCAATATCTATTTCCCTTTGAATGTGTTATACCGAATCAAGATCTATTACTCGTTCCAAATTGCTGAGTTAAAACTGGTACTTATTGCTCAAAAAAGTGTGATAAGCCAATGTGAGTCATCAAAATTAGTTTTATAAAGTATAATACCTTATAATAGATTGTGCAACAGTTTTCATCTGTTAATTATTCTTAATATCGCCGGAATTTCGCAACTCCTCACTTTATATTTCCAAAAAGCACAAAATTTTACTATCCCATTTAATTTTTTTATATTAGTCTTTTACATTTTTAAATGATCACGCGTTTGGTGAAATATAAGTAAGATGTAACAACATAAACCCTAATTAAATGATTAAACTTTTATTTTAATTTATGCTATGGCTCTTTACAAGCCAATTTAAAAATTAAAAAAATATATGCATATTTTTATATTATAAAGCAATTTCCTTTATAACTCTGATTGTAGAACATAAATAAATAGAGAATTTTTTCTTTTAATTATAAAAAGATAAATCCATAAAAGTTAAAACAACGAAATTATAATAATAATAAAAAAAAGAATACACCTTTATTTGCACATTATAAAAGCAAAAAATGAATGCGTTTTATTTTGTCAGTTTGAAAATTTTATTTTTAATTGTCAAGCAAGCTTGTTTTCTTAGATTAATACGCTGGGTCATTACCTTAAGAAGAATCTGGTCATGAATAATGATTTATTCCGTGTATCATCATTTGTATTGTCATTATATATGGATTCATGATTAATGTTCCATAAAAGGAAAAGATTGACAGATACTGTTCTACAATTTTTAAACTTTTGTCAGCTTAAATTTAAAAAAATCCTTTTCTAAAATTTTTAACGTAGTTTGCGGATCATGCAAAAGAGCATTAATAAAAATATCTCTCACGAAAAATAATAAAAAATAAATGCTTACTTAATTTTAGTTTATTTATTTTCATAATAGTTGTAGTTTTATAATTGTTAAGTTATAATAGTTGTAGTTGTAACACCATTACTATAAAATCTGTGATTCAAGAGTATCTTACCAAGTCATGAGTGTATGAATAATATTAAAACATAATTCTTCACCTATCGAAAATATGTATGAACTATGATATTAATGCAAAATCATGTTTACAGAGAGTCATAAAACTATAATTTTCATTTTTCAAAACATGATAAAAATCAAAGAAATTTACCTTTTTACAACAATTTGACATATATAATGAAAGAGAACAGTTATATTCCTTTTTACAATCTCTAGGAGTTCAAAATAAGAACATCATCCTCGGATAACTAAAAGGTTATGTATTTTTCCACAATCCATACAAATCTTTTTTAAATAACATAAATTAGAAGCTATATTTTTTAGAATATTGGGAAATACTGAACTGTGTAATATATTGTGACAAAAATAAACTTCGAAGTTTAAAACTAGGGATTCCGACATTTGCCCAGTCTCCTTTTCCCATAGTGATGGTTAAAGTATGCATTTTTTCAAAAGCGTTTCTTTACAACCTCCTGTCAGACATTATGTTGATAAACATCGTATTTCCTTTGATGTATATTTGAAAACCTTACTAGGACTTTTAATTTATGTATCCACCAATCTATGTTTTCAGTATAAATTGCTGCCTCAGGTTTGGTATAAGAAGTTTGGGGGTTCCCTATCTCCAATATGCATTTTAATTAAAAAAGAAAACACACTTTAACTTCTATGTAACAGAAAAAGATTACGCAAATTTCGAATATTTCAGTATCTTTTTATTAATATTTGCAGAATAATATATACAATTCGGCCCCACCCCTGAAATATAATTTGTCGAAAGCTTTTTACGAGCATAGAGAGTAAGTATAAATAAAAATTAATATAAAAAAATAACATAAAGACATAATTATAATTATTTTTTAATATTTATGCTGGAGAGAAGTTCTTTTGAATGGCTGATATATGCTTCAAAATTAAGAAAACTTGTTTTATAAAAAAAGGTGACATGTTATTAGACTATTTGAATACGCATTTTATTTATAAGTAAAATTTAGAAACATTAAAGATGCAAAATTTTGCATCTTTAATGTTTTCATATACAAAATTTAAAAACATTAAAGAAAAAGGTGAAGTTATAAAATAATTTATCTGAGAAATTTATAAAGATTTTCAAGAAATATATCTGATAAACACAAAATGCATGATAAGCAACCATGCCTTACAATTTTTATAAGAGAAACAATCCTGAAACATATTTAATAACTATATATCATGATTTTTATTTTCATATCATTTGAATTTTCCCAAAAATCCTAAACTATTCCTCCAACTTATCGAGATCTCACTAAATCTTTAAAAAAATCTAATATTTATTTTAAACAAAAATATTTTTTGAAAGTTTAAATATATTCGTACATTATACTAATGCTTTTAAAAACAGGAAAAAAACATACCTAAAATTCTCAACAACAGAATTTTATAAAAAAAATTCTATTACCTCAGAATCTCTTAATTGATAGCTTACAAAACAGTGATAAAACTTTTATGTTACTGACAACAAATAATTTTCATTTTTGAATTTATAGTTATCAATGACAAAATTTACATAATAGGAAAAATTATTTTAACAACAATACTAGTTAAGAATTTGTGACATTGTTTTCTTTCAGTTTCTATTTGGTTCAAGCATAATAAGTTGGCTAAATAATTTTTATCGCTCTATCATATTTAATAATTTTAAAATTTTTACTCGTCTAACTCCTAAAATTTACTAACATTGTAAATTTGCATATACATAACAAGATTATGTATATGTTATAAATTTTAAGATTAAATATTTCTCTAACATGCCTCTCTTGCAATAAAATCTTCTTTTAAAAGCAGTATAATCAAATAAAAGACTTTTCAGAAACTGATCTAATTATAACAGTTGTAATTCACTATTGTAATTTAGAGTTGCAATTAGATCAGCTTCGTTTCTAAAAAAAATAATTAAAACGCAAATAAATGAAAAATATTCATTCAATGTACATAACTGTCTTTTTAATAAATACTTTGATTTTATGTAATTTGCAATTTATCATATGAATAGTAAATATAAATTCATTAAATAAACTCTTGGTATTTTCGAACATTATTTGCATTTATTTGTTTAACAATTATTTCATAGAAAATAACAAAAGGTAATACATTAAGCACTATCTATTTCACAATAATTTTAATTAATAGGTATTAAGAGATAATAAGAGTCAAACAAATAATATAAAAATAAGTTAATAAATAAAATTTTCTATTTAATCTTGGCATCTTTAAAAAGAATCAAACTGTCTTCTTCTGTTTACACTGTTTTTGCTTAAAAAAATTAATCATATATTCTAGCTAAATAATTTGAATGAAAGATTTCATCTCAAAGCATAATTTATCTTAGATATTATTCTAAAATAAATGATTTGTAAATAGCGAGATTATAAGCTAAAAAAATGACAAATTAATCTGAAAGAAAATTATACTCAAAAGTCCTCAGACTTCAAACTTTATTTTTTAAATATTTCTATTTACACTTCCTTATCATCATAAGCCTTACTTAATGAAAAAAAAAAAGTCTGAATATGAATTTGAATAAGAGTTTTAACTCATTCCAGGTGCTGAACTTTTATATTTTTCTTCATAAATAATTAGTTTACTTTTCAAAAATAAAAGATTTTTTTGAGAAGTTAGGATTAAATAAAAGAAAAAATTTTATGAAAAACAGAAATTCAATAACTGTATAAATACCCATGGCAGTTTTGTTTATTTTTCTTTAAACTTTACTAATATAACAATTTTTATTGCTCAAATGTAAATTTAAGAAATATTTGTACCAGTAAAACTATATAAATATCTTTTATTCTGTTTTTAAAATTTTGCGCCGGCCATCTTGTATTTTGGTCAGCGTGCCTGACTACGGATAAGGAGGTCCTGGGTTCGAGTCCCGGTTCAGGCATGGGTGTACTTTTTCTATCTCTATGCTGTCTTTGTCTTTTCCTTGTGTGAATGATGTATGAATGGTTGTCTACCCTATGGCACATGTGTGTGTACTGAAGAAGTCGGACTCCACACCAAATACGGTTCAGTTGGAAAAGTGGAGCATCGCACCCCAATTTGCCAGCCTAGCTGGCACACAAGAACAACAACAAAGTCTTTTGCTATGGTACATCAGTAGTGAATATATTAATATCTACACATTAAGAAGAAATGACTTTTTCAATTTTATAAAACATACACTTTAATCACAAAAATGCAAAAGTTTTGAAAAAAAAATTGCAAAAATATAAACATAGGTTATAAAATATTTATCAAAATGCACTTTTACGTTCCTTTTTTTTTATGCAATCATTAATTATATTTTCTACATTTTACCATATTTTTAACCAACAAACCAAACCTGTTTCCATTACGTTTAGAGAAAATAGTACTTTATTCCTTTTGCAACTGAATGCCTTTATTTTATTGCATTTCCTTATTTTAAAAACACAAACTCCATAATAGTTCCTTTAATTTGGAGAGGAAATCGTAATCAAATTGGTTATGAAGATACTGTGGCATCTATTTCTTTCATTATGCATACAAAATCTTCACACGCATAGTAACTTAGAAATGTTAGTCATCGCCCAAAATTCAACAGAATTGAGTTTAGAAACGGTGTAGCATACTTCATATGATTTTAAAAATTCGAAACATTACAGAATTTTTTTTACCCATATGGTTCCAGTATAACATATTGTAGCAATTTTTAATCATGATATAATTTATTTACCACTACCACAATTCAGCTAATCTTTCCTTGTGTAAACTACGATAGATATTTGCCACTATTTTCTTTCACATTGTAACCTTTATACATATTGTACATTAAAATAACTTACATTTAGTGCATGAAATATAAAATAATTTTTCTTTTCTTCCCTATAATTGCATGAAATGTAAGAAAAAATTTACCAGTTTTTCCTCTTTTAGCAGTCTCTTATCCCATTTTTAAAGCAAAGTTCAAAACTATACAAAAAATAACTAAATATAATAATTGTTCTTCAATCTAATCCCAAATAATTTATCTTTTCTCATTTGCTTTTAAGACATAAATAAAACAGATTGACTTTAGGTTGCTTCAAATACTTGTTATAGTTAAATCAAGAAATCTCAGTTATGTGATATACCAAAACGTTTTTAGTAAAATAAAGTATTTGATGATATCTAATCCTGCTTGTAATAATAGTTTTAAAGAATAATTCCTGAATCAATGTAATTTTCCAAATTTTGTAATAAGATTTGTTTTAAACTCTTAATATATTTTTCTAAATGCAATATTTTTTAATAAAACTCTTTTAATAGCTATTTCAATGTGTATTGTTGATTATTCTTTAAAAAAAACAAGTGTTTTGCAATATTTCATGACTTTTAATAATTTTTTTACGAATTTCTAATCAGTTTCAGTAAAAAAAATAAATTTCTTCAACACTGGATTAATTTAATTTACTATTTAATAATTTTATTGAAATCTTTACAGTTTATTTTGTTAGAAATTATTTTAAAACTATAGAGTTAATTTGCATTTTATTATTTCTTCAAATATAAATTTTAACTATTCTGAGGTATAACTCATCTTTTTTTCTTTATATTGCCATGTGTAAAATTAAAGTTTATGATGCATATTTTTCTTATATTTTCTTGTAAAATTCATTTATTTTCTTTTGATTCTCATTCAAGTATTTTCTCTAACTTGTGAATGCTTTATTAATATAGCATAATATAGGAAATATAAACTAATTTTTAGTATTAAAGTATGCTGTAAATATTTAGCAAATTTTATAAAAGCATTTCCATAAAAAATATTACCATTTCGAAAGTTTATTCTTTATTGAAGTATCACCAAAATTACTTTTGAAGCAAATTTTCATAGAAAGTGGATATAACACATGAATTAAACTCCTGATTTTATTTATATTCTTTAAAATTGTAATTTTTTTGTATTTATTAAAAAGAAAAGAAATTAATCTGAAATCTTTTACTCACTGTCAACAACTTAAAATTGGAGATACATTTAATATAAAGGAATTCAAAATAAAATTTGCTAATTTATAACTGCCGCTGCAAAAAGTAAGAGTTAGAAAATTGTCAATTTTTGATTGATTAAAATTTAATATGAACTAGCTACTAAATTTAATAGCATTAAATATTTGTAAAAATATTATAGAATACAATAATATTTTAAGAAAGTGAGCCTCAGTCAAAAAAATCAACTAGTGTACCGATAAATAAAATCCTTAATGATATATTAATTAAAAAATATCAATACAAATAAATTTGCAAAAAATCTAATAGAGATGATAATAACTGTGAGAAAATACGGTTTTCGTTATCAGTTTTCTTTATTATGTTCATATTCTTCGATCAAAAATTATTATTATGAAAAGTGAAATAATTTTAAAGAACTTTATGTAAAAATGTATGTCACTAACTGTGGAATAATTCTGTTTTCTGCAGTTATTGACACAAATTTTGAAACGGATAGTACATTTGGTAAATTGTTTCTTGTAAGCTGTGTGTGTGGGAAAAAAAGAGTTCTCTGCTCTGAAGAACTTTAATCTATTGTAGATGTTTATCTCCCTTAAAATGAATAAATATTGAATAAAATTATGATTTTTATTGGGTAGATATAGAATTAACCAATAAAAATAAGCAATTATGTAATTAAAAAAAACAATTTTTAATTGAAGAGAAAATGTAAGTTTTTCTTACTGTCTGGAATGTATCAAACCTGAAAATTAAAGCAATAAATTAATTTCGTGTAACATTTGTATTTACTATAATACATGTTTTATTTAATACTTGTTCCTTGAAGTCACATTAGTTTAAGAAATGTACATGTAAACATGATTCACTAATAAATTGAAATTTTTATTTAATATACTTCACAAGTCTTTTCTCATGAAGATTATTAGAAATGTTAACAAAAATCATTTGAAAATTATTTTGCAATATACTTAGAACACATAGAATATTTGTGAACATGAGCATTTTTTGTGAAATCTAAAAAATGATAACTGTATTTATCGTTGCTCCTTTTAAGGTTTCACTATTATTCCATGTATTTAAAATTAATTACCTTCCAATATTGTTTGCAATTTAGTTATCGATAGTATAGATCTAAAGTTAAACAAAAGGATAAACTTTAAAATTTTAAATAAAATTCTAAAAAAATTTTCTATTCACTTAGCGACAAAAAAATCAACACAACAGCATACAAATGTTAGAATGTGTAAAAATTGACGGATGTGAAAATCATATAAAATAAAACATAGGAGGAATCCTTTAATTGTTCTAAAATAGAAATTTTAGAGCAATTAAATGGCTTACTTCAGTTTTGATAGTTAATCCGTGGCACAAAGGGCAGTAGTCTATAAGGATTTGGTCCACTTTTGTATCCAAGATTTTATCTGGTCTGTCACAGACTGATAAACTGTGTTGCATAACTTCTTGCCAAATTGACACTAACTGTCCGATATAATCATCAACATTCCAGGATAGTTGTATAATCACCTATCCGTAACATCCTAAATGGGAAAGATATTAAGGTGCTTTGTTAGCCAAAGAAGAATTGGGAATGTTTGGAAACAACTTAAACCACCATGTATTGTGTGTGATCGAGAAATACATTGTTGAAAATCAAATCTGGGGTTCTTAAAAAGAAATGCTAACACCATCGGTTTAAAATATCTATGCTCTTTTACGTTAAACGTATTCAAAAATGACTAACAAAGAAAAAATTCTCATGTAATATATAATGCCTTGCTGTGGACTTTTCTAGGTATATAATGTATCATTGCTCCCAGGCTACTTTGAATATCTACAAAAAATAGCCTACTATCTTTTATATCAATAATTATAATATTTCATTTCTTATTCATGAGCTTAGGTAGCCCCCTAAAGAAATTTATTAATGAACTAGATAAATAAATTAAAGAGGAACTACGTAAAAAAAGCCAATTTTTATCGATGCATCTCGCAAATCTTGCATGAAGATAAGAATAGTTTTCATTGAAATCGTTTCTATAAGTGAGTAATTTAAAACATTTAAATTCTTCTTAAACTGATCATTCTTTTACGTGAGAGTATGCTTTTCCAATTAAAAATCGCATATACCTACCTACTTGTATGACCAATAAATTAACAAAAGGGAAAATGCCATGGCAACATTGGAATTGAGGAAAATGTAATCACTTCAAATGATTAACAAACCGTCCAAAAATACATTTATACAGTAAACTGTGAATTAACAACTCAAGATCTATATTTTTTATCTTAATGTGTCATTTTCTTAAAATCTTAAGACAATAAGTTTAATTTTAAAGGGAGTTTATTGTTGATTAACATGAAAATTAAATTATAATTTTCAAATAAAAAATCTCAAGATTTAATAAACACTCACGGTATTTTTTTAAGTAAAAGTAGCCGCTCAGGTATAATTTTCCTCGGAGTTGTGCAAAGAGATTTACTTTCGTAAAATTTAGATTAAATAATTCCTTATTTTTTAGTAAAGTTTTAAAATTTCTCATTCACACACTTCTCATTTTTTAGTTGTACATTGGTATTTTCCTTTTATATACAGAAAAATATTAAATGAATTTTAATAATACTTATTGCCATTTAAAATATATTTACAAGTCTAGGGTTCTTTAAATATTTCAAATATATAACTTGATGTTTAATTATGACTGAATTAATTGCTTGATGATTGATTTAAGATCGAATTCCTTTCTAAAGATAATTAAATTAATTATACTTCTCCCCCTAACACATAACTCATGTTTTTCTCAAATATTGCTAATCTAATCTTAAATTATATTATGCACACACTTAAAAATTAACTATTAATCTACTTTAAGATATCTCTGTGCACTATGAATACATGGAAGTGCGAAATTTATGTCATTGATTACATGTTTTGAAGCATTTTAATTTGACAAATTAATATTTAGTTTCATCATTCAATTTTATTATTTTCTTATTTGTATATATTTATAATTGATTTCTTCAATTTATATAAGTTTTTAAATTGTTTTAAAATGATAATGAGAATGTTCATAATCTTATGTTTTTCATTAATAGCTAAAAAATTTGAAACTATTTAGCAATTTGGTAACTTTAAAAATATTTACTTTTCGTTTTGACTTTTTAAAGACATTAACTTTTTATTTTCTTAAAAATTGACTTCCACATTTCACTATTATTAAATCAATTTTAATTGAATTAGTTTCTATATCCTACCGTTTGATTCTCGTCATTTTTGAGAATAACCAAAAAAGAAACTAATCTGTCAAAAAAATTTCTCTGAAATCAACAATTTTTCTAAACACACAATATCAAGACATTTCATTCGAATTATTCAATATTTGAATTTATCTGGTAAAGATCACATTTGAATTTCAAGAATATCTTTCAGAAATTTATTTCTCTAAAAAGCTTAGATAAAGAAGAGCTTTCATTGCTTATGAGTTTTTTTTTTCAGAGTGATAAAAGAGAAATAACTCGGAGGAAGATAGTTTAGCTTCCTGCTTTACAAAGATAAGAAGTTTAAGAGATCGGATTAAATTGCCAAGTCACAAAAAATAAGATAAATTCTCATTTGTAGCGTAATTTGCTTAAGAATACGTTTCCGGTTCTCTAAAGGTGTGGAAAAGGAAAACTGAATAAAGATTTTTCTTAATCTCTTTGCCTTAATTTGAAGTTTGCTTCTACTCTACATTCTTATTTTACGCTTCAGGAGGAAATTTTTAGAGTTTACAAAGAATGGCAATCTCTGAAAAGAATGTTTTTTTTAAAGATTAACACTTCTCCAATGGTTACTGAAACGATGAATTCTTATTTCTACATTTCACGTGTTATTTTTCCTTGTCTATCTCATTCGCTATTACTTTGTTAAATTATTAATTATCTGGGAAGCACATGAAACCATCTTGTGAAATGCTTCTTGATTTTCATTTTCTATGCATTTTTAAGAAGATAAGAAGTAAAAAAATAATTACTTATAAATATTAAGTACTGAATCAATAAGAAAATAAATTACTATAAGCATAAAGAAACTCCGATTTTCCTCAACATTTGTGCACCTCGTTGAAAGTCTCTTGTAATAAAATATTCAAGAGTAAATATGTGTGAAAAGAATGTTTATATTTTTATTAATGTAATCAAATTAAACAATTATTCCTATTTTAACATTACTTGAGCAAAACCTTAGTATTTCAAATTAGAAACCAATGTAACATAATCTTTAAACATTTCTAATAAATGTTGCAAGAGTCAAGATATGTGATCTATCAGGTATTATAATTTTATTTTATATGTAGGAAATGATTTTAATACACAAAACATTTTTTAAACTTTTCGATTTCTTATTTTTGTAAACTTTCAGGTGATAAAATCACATGTCAGAGAATATCTGTTTTTTTTTAAAAAAAAATAATTAAAGATTCAAGTTATTGCTGAAAATAAAATTGCAAATTTACAGAAAAATCAGAGTAAATTACTGAAAATCTGATCCAAAAGTATTTACACAGTCAATAAATACACATATATAACATGTTCATTTCAAGAAAAACATATACAAATTTTTAATATACCTTTTATAAGCACTGAATTTTATAATAAAAATTAATAAAAGACTAATTCCAATAAATTTCATAGGTACTTAAATAACATAGTGGAAAACAACATTTTCTCTTAAAAAGTTGTAGATTCTTTCTTTCTCACTAATAAAAAATATAAACCCATGATCTGAAACTAAAGCAATATTGTAAAATTTAAAGTATTATAATTTCATTACTGATTAATAAATGATACTTTACTCTTGCGACAAGCTGCAAGATTCAAATAAGTATTTGATACAATCATGATTCATTAAAAATTAAATAAACAATGATACATTAAATATTGTTGATTAGACCCTAATACGATTTTAGATGACTCAGCACATATGAGCTCAAATATGAATCTCCGTCAAAGAGCCATGTTGTCCCCAGTATTGACAGTTGCTTATGTACCAAGTTACCTGAAAGTGCTCTTAATTAGTTACACAAGTTTAATCAACTATATTACTTAAGTCACACAAATTATCTCTTTATTTATGTCAAGACTAATCTGATTCTGAAGTTATCAGTTTATAAAGATTTAACTAAATGGTCCCTAGTTTAAATAAGAGCCATTATATTATTGCATGTATACATACCAAAATTGTCCAAAATAATGGAAAACACATGAAAAAAATGGCTTTATTTTGCATCTTATGTGGTGTTAGACCACATTTTGCAATCACAACCACTTGATTACTCCTTGAAAGACGCATAAAAAAGTTCTCTATGGTGGCAAATGAAATGCCGTACATAACTCTCATACAAATACTGCTAACTATCGGAGAGACGCAAGAGAAGCGGGATCTCATACTTTTGTTCAAAGCAACCTACAAGAGCTCTATGATGTTTACGTCCGCTTATATGGCAGGGCTCATGGTATGCAATAGATTCTTCATTTTAACAAAATCATTACTGAATAGTTTGACTACGGGTCACTGGGAAATTATAATCTTGATATGTTGCTGTTTTTGCACCAGCATGTTTCTCTGTACCTAGCCTTGAGTTGCACCCTATCAGTTAGTTGTAAGCCGCCACATCTTGATATGTGCAAGCTCTAGACAAATGCAGTAATGCGTCACAGAATGCAGTTTGTCAGATAAACGAGTGGATTGTCCATGTAATATGGTAAAATTACATTCACAAGAGTTTCAGCAAGTATCCAGAAATGTTGTATCGACGAATACTATCCGTAAAAAATTATCTGCTCAGTTATTATGGTCAAAATCATTCATTTTTGAGGTACGTTAACAGAGTCAATCTGTAAAATTTAATGATCAAATGAATTAAATCTAACAAATTGACACAGTTAACATATCGTAAAAATCAGTAATAGTAAATTGGAAAATAACATCAACTTCGAATCAAAATCCGCTATCAACCACTTGGAAGTCGGAGATAACTTTTGACGTCTGCTGGCAGAACTTCTGATTACTTGTGTAGTACCAACAAGAACATTCTGTGAGAGTAAGGACTTTGGATTGTTTATCTTGTTATAATTTGAGACTTCTAATTTCAATACCTGATAGTCTCAATCCAGAAACCCATTTTTAAGACTATATGATTCCTATTTTGTGTAGTTTTATGGAATGGACCAATGTAATCCCTAGGACAACATACGCTGTTATTTTATAGGATCTTTAAGGCACATAATATGGAAAAAGTAGAGGTAAGTTCCTTTAATTGCCCAAAATTGAGTTAGATTGAACAACAGACTTAGGGGTTTTCCGCCCCATCAGAAATCAGTGGATACACTGACCTGTCTACTGCAAGCTCTGAAGAAAATACCGATTGCCTTCGTATGGTGTTAAGAAAATTCCGGAAGTTCATTATTGTAATTTCTGCTATTATGAGCTCCCCATATTATATTGACGGTAAATAAACATCATTATCTTCTTCAATCCTTTCTATCCAATTACTTTTCAGAAGAAAGGGAATGCTATTATTTATCATTCACCTACCTATACTTCGTATTTAAGATTTTATATTCATTAATATTCTTAAATAATTGTTTCGGTAGATAAAACACTTCTTATTCATAATATATCAGTCATGCACCATATTTAAGTCAACATATAATTTGAAAACTTTTTCAAAAAATTTTATTTGCGCTGCAAAGAAGTAATAAAACCATCACACTGCTCAAAATCTTCCAGTCAATTATTTTACCACATCTCACCATTGGTAAGTAAAATATTACATCTCAGTGTAATTGTTATCAAAATGTAACTTTTTTCTTCAATTCTATCATATAATAGTATTTATTGTCCTACAAATTTACTTAATTCTTCTAATTTTTACTAAAGTTTGACCACATTTAAAATTATTCTTAATTTATACTGTGCCAAGTTTCGCTTCAAATATAAGTATTTATAAATCTAATTATAATTTTCAATTTTTTAAGGGCCAACGTATAGTCATTCAAAATTTTATTTAGAAAAACTAACTTTTGTTTAAGAAAAAACTAAAAATTTTAATATTTTCTTTATTGCTAAATATTCATGACATTATTAATAACCAAGTGGGTCATTAATCTCATGATGAATTTATTCAATATTTTCCACAATAAAATATTGCAATTTCAAAAGTTGTTAATGAATAAAATTTCATCTTTAGGCTTCTAAAAAACTAAAAAGCATTAAATACATCAGTACAATTTCATTTATTTTATTTGCAATAAAATATAATATTTCATCTTGTTATTAGTTTTATAAAGCATTCTTTTACACTAAATATGGTTTTAATATCAATCATACTTAGGCAAAAATCAGAAATTAGTTGCACAAATTGAAAGGAGTGTTGTGCTTACTACACGATTGCAAGTATCAAAATAGAATCACATTCTTCAATTTGAAAGATTTATTGTTATTACTGCATAACTTTGTTTCGAGTTTTCCAATTGTGTGTAGTAGCTAAATAGTTAATACTTTGAAGTTATATATATATATATATATATATATATATATATATATATATATATATATATATACACTCACTCGTGTCCATAAATTAAGGATAATGCAAGTTCAGGCAAAGAAAGCACAGAAGCAAAACAAATGTGACTTTTTTGTAAATTCTATTTATTAAACAAAAGGTAAAGAGCAAAAAGATGCTATATGCTTGACATCATTTATAAAAATTGTGATTTTTACTCCCTGGAGCAAATTTCAAACAAGGACCTATTTACAAAAACCAATACAAACATGGTTGGTATGATGGTTAATACATAGTATGCCCCCCCCAGATCGATGATTCGATGCAATACAAGCTATACAACGCCTAAGTATGCTGAGTATCAAATTATCGATCTGATCTTTGGGAATATTACACCACTAATTAATCAATGCTCTCAGAAGTTCCGGTAGGCTTGTTAGAAGGAGTTAACTGGCAGCATTTAGTCAGCCCAGCAAGTCCCACACATGTTCTATTTCATTTAATTCCAGTAAATATCCTGGCCTGTCCATACGGGTGATATCCTTCGGTTGAAGACATTCGTTTACAATGTTTGCGCGGAGAACATGAGCGTTATCATCCATAAACAGAAATTCTGCACTCATGGCGCCTCTAAACAAACGTACACATTGTTCCTGAATGACATCCTGCTAGATGTTGGCTGTCATGGTTACATTTTGAACAAGTAGGTTAGTTCTGGAACTTAGAATAGTTCCTCCCCAAACGAACAACCCTACACCACCATAACGCTGTCGTTCAATGGTGTTCTCTTGGTGGTAACGTGTATCTAGCCCTCTCCATATGAATGTCCGGCGAGAATCAGACTGAAAGCTAATCCTGGACTCGTTGGTAAACATCACACAAGACCACTGTTGCGGTGTACACTATACATGCTCTCCATTACAGACTAACTACAGGCGACTGTGAATTGCGGTGTATGAACACATTTGACAGGCCTACGGGCAAACAGAACATTGTGCCCTTTGCGTCTATACACGGTCTGCCTTGAAACTATCGTACCGGTAGCTGAATAGAGTTGACGAGTTGCTGAAAGGTCTGATGGTGTGCTTCGCCTGTTTCTTTTGGCCGTAACGACTAAATAGCGGTCCTGATTCAGTGTTGTAACTCGGGAGTGACCTGTGCTGTAATGTCTACTCACATTACCATCATCTTGGAACCGTTGCCAAAGCCTGGAGTTGAGACTCTCCAAGTTCCTCGGATACTTCCAGCTAGGTACGTCCCCATTCCAGACAGCCGATAATTCTACCACGTGAAACATCATCTAAATACTTCCTTTGAGCCATAACTATGCGGTTATTGCAATGAAATGCTTTTAAAATGCTTGTGAGCAATTTTACTTCTTTGCAATCATTCCATATATACCCCTCTCTTACACTCTGGTTATTGTGACGTACTACCGGCTTTATCTGGTGGTTTCTTGTAATTTGAATTTTTCTTCACAATACATGTGATTCTACATGTGAAATTTGTCTTTTAGAGTTTAATTTCTGTGTGATTCTGTATTATCCTTAATTTATGGACATGAGTGTGTATAATATCTATTAAAAATACTTTAATATTGGCAAATACGTATTAGAACTGGTATATATTGATGCTTCAAACTTTTTACTAGTCTAATTTACGCTTATATTCAAGAAGTATCAGAAGATCATTGGCCATTGGATTTATACATTTTAGTAAAATTACTGCAGAGTACGTTAGGATGAGCGTATTTAATAATAACAGTAAAATTCAAGCACTTACTTTTTTAAATGACAATTAACATCATAAGAACAATATCAAAAATTCTGATTTATAACAATAATAGAAATAAATGTATTTTTTGGTCATTCAAACATATATGAATTATTGTTTAGTATCATTATAGGTAACGACAAATAATATATTATATACTATACTAGCTTTATAAATAAATAATAAAGCGGAACGAAAAAAATTCTCCTCTAATTTATTTTTCTAACAAAAAAATTAAAGATTCGTAAGAAAATAATGTCAATCTGAGAACTGAGGTTGGTTATATCCATTTAGTTAAAAAACAAAATATGTTTATGATTCAGGAAATTTCAGCAAATAAAGAAAAAATATATATAGAAGGATTTTATATAATATTTAACAAAGTTTGTTTTATTAAAGGTAGTGGTACGTCTTATAATTCCTATATATTTTCTATTAATTATATGATGAAAAAAACCTGGAAACGTTTCTAATTACGAAGCTTTAGATTACTTTTTGTAAAAATAATAAACAGTGAAAATTATATCTTTACAATTTGTTTTTCTTACTGTTTAACTCCAATAAAAAATTCATTATTAAGTAGAAAAAATTTAATTTCTCAAAAAAAATTAAAGACTACATAAAAAAATTAGAAAAATTATAGAAATAGATTTTTTATATTTTATATTATTTTATTTAAAACGTTTAAACTTAAATTAGAACCAAGAGCATATTGGAATGTATGTTTCATAAAATTAATAAGAAGTGTCTTATTTCATTTAATCAAATAATTTATTTCATAAAAAAGAAATATCGTGTCCATAAATTAAGGAATTAAAATGTTTTTTTTCCTTAATTTAAGCTATTAAAATGTCATATCAATATATTATGTTAATTTTCATACATGAACAAGAAAATTATAAATCTTTTTAGGAAATTTTATTCCGTACATAAAATGTGTGTGAAATTCTCCTCTTATTACCAACAAAAAATTTATTTACAAATGAAATATCAAGTAAAATATGATGTTAAAAATGACGGCGTTACATTTCCTCAAATTAATAAAACTTTGTTAAATTAATAAAACTTTAGTTAAAAAATAATTTGTTTTGAAAATATTTAACAATAGGCAATAAACTCATTGCAACTGAAAAGCTGTAAGACATTTTGAATTAATTGATCTCTTAAAATGATTGAAATTATGAAAAAAAAACGAATAGGAGAAATTTCAGATCTTCTGTTGGATTCATTTAAGAGAGATTCTCTCTATGATTTATATTAATACAAATATATTATCTTTGTAATTTAAGTAAATGTCCCTTGTGTACACTGAAATAAGTTTCTAGTTTTACTTTAATGTAATAATTTTTATTCGTAAGAAATGTGTCATGAAATAGAGAAAAGTTATAGGTTAGTTTTATTTTAAACTGCCCTCCAAAATTTAAGGAAAAACCGCTTTTTTCACGCGTAATTTACCAATAAATGAATGCAGAAAGTCAAATTTGAATGACATGTAAATAAAACAGCTACGTATTGATTGTAACAAAGAAATGTACTAAAGAAAAAAGCATAAATTTTTTTCCATTAAAAAAGTAATCTCGCTGGAAATTCCATTCTTGGATAAAAAGAATAATCACAGTTTTATGTGATTAAATGTCATAGAAACATAATAAAATAGAATTTTAATAAGAGATATTCCTACCCCTAACTAGAATGTATTGGGAACATTGACTTTCAATCCTGTGAATTAACTTGTTTACTGAAATGGGTAGCGAAGATCAGACTAAGAGTAAGATGTTTTCTTGTTCTTCTACTGACCTTGGAGCAGGATTCAAAGCAGGAACCTTTTACCAAGTTAGCGCCATTGATGCTCTAAGGGAATCACAGTTGGAGATCAAGCTTGTCATTCCTTTCGCTTCAGATCAAGACTTTCAAGATATTACTCAACAACTACAGCTCAATGAAGTCGTGAGTTATTGTGGTAACTTATAACGACTTCTCTAAGAAATTGTGGTGACTCATCACATCTTTTCTGAGAAACTCTTGACTTTTAGAAAACACTTGAATTCGCGAAGTAAAACTGAAAATTGCGAAGTGAAACTAAAAATTTGTCTATCAAATTTATGTGGAATGGTATTAATTTCGTGAAATGTACCCAATTAATAAGCACACTTTCTAGGCGTGGTTTATACATTCTCTCAGTGAGATCTGAACTTAATACAGAACACTTGCTCTCTAAATCTAATGCTAAGAGGACGTGCTGTTTCAGTCATCCTAAACTTCTTCGTTCCTATGTAACTTGTGCTGTGGCAATAAATGTTATTTATTTTAAAAATTGCCTTTTGAAAAAAGTTGGTTGATGTTTAACTTACACCATATTATTATACAGCAGAATGGAATCATTGTCAAGTGAACCAGCTTATGGGTGGAAATATGAATCAAGAATCTCATCTCAATAGCTCTCAATGGTCACAGATCCTCCAAAGAACACATGCAGGTCAATGTGACCACCGAGCAAGATCCCTGCCCGAAACTTTATTTCACCACCGTGGTTAATATGTCTTTCCACAGTATTGGATTGATGGTATCTGGTGCTTTCCTCCCTCCAAATCAAACACACATTCTGAATCGCTCTTCCTTGTGAATCTGGACTCACTAGTAAAAAGTACAAAAGCTCATCTTTGCCTAGTACAGGAAAAATGTACTCTTGCACGTGATAAGAGGTCCATTTTCTGCCTTCCGGTGAAAGGGAAAACCCATTATTGGTCATTTTGCATGGAGAACTGTACAGTGAAGACGCCTTAGCACTTTACTAGTTGATTTTCTTCTCTTTGATGGTATAGAGTGGTCTGCAACAAGTTGGAGCAAAATGATTCTTCTCCTACTTCTTCTCCTTTAGGGATGGAAACATATATAACTTTTCCTTTAGGGATATGAAATTGTTTTCCATTTTTATGAAACACACTTTGTTTTTTGATATCTTAAAAAGTTTTTTTATTAAAAATTATATATATATATATATATATATATATATATATGCATTGGGAATAATGCAGATTTTTTCTACAAAGTTCCACTTTTAGTTCCCATTTAAGGCATTTAAGACGATATATTATTAGTAAAATCTGAATCACACACTGTAAGTATACAAAATGAGTTTATACAGTATGTTAGTAATGTTTATTTTCATTTATGGTCGATTCTAAATATCCTTTAAAATATGAAGTGTAAAATGTATTAACTAATTATTGTGTACTAAAGTGGAAAATGTGTGTAATGCAGTGAATTACATTTACAAATATGAATAATAAAATGCATAAATAAGGTATCAAAAATTAATAGTTCATATAGATCAATCTAATAAATTATTTAATTCTTTAATTAAAAATTAGCATACTAAATTTGCACATCCAATAAGGTGATTAATATGAATAATAATTAATGAATATACAATTATAAAACTTACTGAAAATATATAATTATAAAATTCACATATACTTTATCGAAATTTATAAGATGCAATTGCTTTTATATGAATTATATTTCTAAACAAGTGAACAAATTCCACAAATTTCATTTTTATTATTTCTTATAAAATAATTTATTTGTATCCAACAAAATAAAAAAATTCAAGGGTACAAAATTTTTTTATCATATATTTATCAGATTTAGCTGACCTAAGACTATCATTATATTAAAGAAAGAGCCTTTTCAAGAAAAATAAGTATTTATTTAACAGAATATGAAATGTTTTTATGTGTACATATTTTCTTAATAAAAAACTGAAGTACAAGCAATAAATTATTACTTATTTTTCTTGTATGAAAAACTAATATTTTAAGAGCAGTTTTTTTAATATTTAATACCTGCAATATAATGATTCGAAAAAGTCTAAGAAAACTTCATATTTATTTTGTGCCTTTAAAACTGACATTAACACGATAAATAATTTTATCTTAAAATAAAAGAGTTACTCTAAGAATCTTTAACAAGAAAATAGAAAAAATAAACAAATTTTTTTTTTCTTCCCAAGAATTGATATTAACTTATTTCTTTACAGTAAATATATGCAAAATGATTCCCGCTTTTATAAAATACTACTATGTTCTGCCTAAACTCGATTAATAAATGGTTGGAAAATAAATTTATGTATTGCAATTTATCTACTAGGTATTAAAACTGAATTGCAAAAATAACATTGTTTTTTAACACTCATGAGAAAATATTTTTAATTTCTATAAAATTTATAATCTTACTTATATCATAATTAATTATGGAGTTTCTAAAAATAAAATTAAAATTATTCTCTGCGTTTATAGACTTTTCCAGTACGGTTTGCTTTAAGAAAATTTTAATTGATATAAAACATATATATATACTTATCAGAAAAATTCTCATTTTCCAGTAATTAATATTATATTTAAATTAAAAATAAATAAAATTAATAAATTTTCGATTTCTCGTATTTTAAATAATTTAAAAAATGCATATTATTTTTTAGTGATTATTTGTATGAATTGAATATTTGGATGAATTTAGAGAATAATTGAGTATGTTTGAACAAGTTTTAGCATGAATCAAAGCTATGAATAAGAAGAGATTTTTTTTTATTTAATTAACTACTTATCAAACTCTAAAAATATTTCACCATAGATTGCAAAGGATATTATATGTTATGTCGTGCTGATATTTTGAAACAGGGAGAGTAAAATATATTTTTAACAATGCTGTTTTCAAGATTTAATTGCTCTAACTCTAGATAATGTTTGTGTGTTTCCATCATTTGTAATGCTTATTTTTTGTTTTAAAAAAAATTATATATTTTATTTTAAAGCCTTAAGGCAATAAGTTTATTTTGTACTCATTAGCTATATTAAAATTTACAACCACTTTTATGGAAAAGAAATTGAAATTATTGTGAATTTAAATATAAATAATATTGAATTTCAGAAATAAAACTCAACCAATTTTGAATTTTATTTCTGAAATTAAAGTTTTGATACAAAAAATATATTTTAAAATCTCTCTTATAAAATTTATACATAATTTTCTATCCCAAATTTTACTAGGAAATAGATAAACCTTAAAAGCTTATCTCTCAGTTATGTTAGAAATTTTCTGTCTGAATTTTGAAATATATTCTTATTTTATATAAAGTAACTGAAAATTATAAACTAATCATATAGAAGGCTAATTATTATCTAATAAATTACGTTTTTTTATATAATATAATCTAAATGAAACAATTAAAAAATATCATTTTTATTCATTATTTCCATTGTTATAGATTTATATGAAATTTGATTTGTGGTTGATAATGCAAAATTATGTTACTATGATTTTGAAAAACAAATTAATTTTCAACATAAATTCATGAGAATTATAATATGCTGATTAAATCGTTACTTAATTTGCTTAACTGTAAAGGCCAAAACAGTCGTCTCTCTAATTAATTTGATTACAAAAAGAATCAATAATAATTTTGATAACATTCCCCATATTTTAATGATACTTTTAATGATACTTTTAATGATGGTTTTTAATGATAGCTTTGATACTGGTTTAAATGATACTTTTGTGAATATGAGATGAAAATTTCGGAAATCCTCTCTGCTGATATTAAGACACCTTTTCACTTAATATATTTTTATTTTGCACTAAAATATGAAAAGTCAAACCTGACTCTTACTACATATTTTTGAAACTATAAAAATATCTTGCATGAAAAATGATTAATGTAATATTTCGACTGTAAACAATATAAATCTTTTGGAAAGACACTGAAACAGATATTCTTCCGATGAATCTATAATTAATATGATAGATGTCAAAACTTCAAATATTCATTTGCCATTATTACATCTAAAGTCTCTTCACATCATGAATTTTAATCATAAAAATCATAAATCTTACTTACAATGCAAATTTAAAATAATATGTAATATGCTCGATTAAAAGAATATAATTTCGAATAATTTTAATTTTCTTGACTTTTATAAATTTTTTAATTAAAAGTTTGGGAAAGAGATTTTATTTTTAAACACTTCAAAGACTATTTTGTTCAATTCTTAAGGAAAGTACTTTTTCTGCGCAGTTTTAATTTTTTTAAATTCATTCTCACATTTATGTATAATATAACTTATTCTTTTGGCTTATTATTTTGCATTCTATTCCCAAACGTTTAGACCTGAAAAGTCACTTTTCGGATCACTTTATATCGTGAAATATGTCAAGTGGGTATCCTTAAGGCTATAGGCACTTTGTCACGATGAACACGTGGGAGTTCCTCCATTTCTGCGATGTGATTTCTACTCATTATCTGTGAAACACTTCCTAAAAGGCATTATTCTATTTATGTAACAAATAATGCACTGAAGAGATTTGTGATATTAGGTTTCTTCCTACGTGAAATCAAAATTAATGTTTCCTATCACTAACATTATGAGATGTGAGGCTAATGCAATATATATTAAGAAAATGTTAATATGTGTGAAATCTAACCGATAGAATTTTATGTCAAAAACTATAAGATTTAATGTAACTTTTTATATTTTCGACCCTCAATAAGAATTACCTAAGTCTAACAATACATAATTTCTCTGAAGAAATAATAAGTAAAATGATTTTCTCTTCAAAAGATTTTAATTGTATCTAATATATAATAAAAATTATTTAATGTATTTACCTTTCCTTAAAATTGTTTTTCCTTTTAATATTTCATTTTAAGAAGTTAAATATATCTGCGATCATGGTTTTTACAAACACTTTAGTTTTAATTGCATAATATATAGTTACATGTAAATGGCAAATTAAAATTTATGAATTTTGTAAAAGTTTTAATATAGTTACTGTTTAAACAAAACCTTATTCTAAATTAGAGGAATAGAGCAGAAATAGGCCTAAATAAAACACATTTCAATTTTTGCCCATTTTTATTTTCGCGCAATTAAGTAAAGTTATAAAGAGTTGCTTCATGATGCTTAAGATTTATTAATAATGTTAAGGAGAATAGAATTTCAACTGTATATTTACAGAATATTGAATTTAAAAACGCTCATGACGTCTAATAAAACATGAACAACATGCTAATTTTACGACAGAAATATCAAATTTGGCGGATAAAAAAGTGTTGAAGAATAATTCTTTAAATTCACATTGAGTTTTCTTTAGACAATTGGGGCTTACTTAGAATTGGCTGTCGTTTGACAAACACCAACTTGCCGAAGACTGTGAAATTTCCAATTATTTTACCAGAAACCCATCCAATTACACAATTATTGGTGAATTTTTATTATCTAAAGTATTTAGATGGAGGTTTAAAATTAATAAACTCTTCTATTAAACAAAATTATTGGATTATAGGAGCAAAATCTGTTATTCGCAAGAAATTATGGAAAAACGTTACTTGTGCGCAATTTCGTTGTAAATTTTCGAAATAAATGATGGCAGATTTACCTTCATCCAGAGTGAATCTAGGCAGACCTTTCCTATAATGTGGTACTCACTTTTGCGGACCATTCTTAATTTATCATCACCGAGGTAGATGAGTGAAACATTCGAAAATATATGCCTAGATTTTCATGTATTTTTTTACGAAAGCTATTCATTCTGAACTTGTTAGTAATTTAAGTGCCAATGCTTGTATACTAGCATTAAAAAGATTTATGTCACGGCAAGGAAAACCAGTGGAAATCTTCAGCGATTGCGGTACCAATTATATTGGTGCAAAAAATTTCTTAAAAGTTAGAGCAATGGAAGTATGAAATGGATTATGAGTGTTCCATCTGCTCCTCAATTCGGAAGCCTTGAGAAGGAGCTGTCAAGTCGTTTTAGTATCGCTTGAGACGTGTCATAGGATAACAGATTCTTTCACAAGAAGAATTTATTACTGTGTTGACGGAAATATAGACAGTGCTTAATTCAAGATTTTTAGTGGCAGTTCTTAATGATTTTCCGTCCTCATACCAGGGCATCTGATTGGTTCAGAATTCATAAGCATTCCTCAACCAGATGTTGCAAACCAGAAAATTCCAATGGTAAGTGTTGTGAAAATGAAAACTGCACCACATCAGTTGAACTAAAACAACCAATATATAAACTGGTCAAACTTCCTATAAATGAAATTTATATTTATTATTCATTTTAAACTTTATAATTTTAGTAAAAAGTAAGAATTGTGTATTTTGAATTATAATTGATGGTTTTGTATTAATATCTTAATTTTCATCTTTCATATTTTGATGACGTTGTCATGGGGCCCCAGGAGGTTAACTGTAACGATTATTGCCAAGAGATGCCACTCCTTTTCATGTTTTTTTAATGTACAGGGTGAGCCAAAAGTTTGTTACAATTTTAAAAATTCATAAAAAAGAAGAAAGTGAGATAAAGAAGTGCAGTTTGCAAGAAAGGGCTCACAAGGTAGTCGGATTTTTTTTAGCAGCAAAAAAGTTTTAGTTAAAAAAAGTCACCTATAGATGGCGCTGACATCAAGAAATTTAGCAGAATTATGCAAATTAATCTTGCGATAAAAGGCCGTGATACTCGAGAATTTCTCATTCGCTTTCAGAATGTTATCATTACCTGATCAAGCGTTGTTGGTGAAGTTGTTCTATTTGAACGGAGAGTCAGCAACTATTGCGACGTAGTCAGCAACTATTATTAAATTTCGCACGACGAAAGGACTGAAGACGAAGAAAGACCCCATATCGCGTCCTGGAATAGTCAAGCTTTTCAAGAGGTTCGAGGAAACTGGATATTTAGAGGATCGGCCACGCAGTGGAAGACCCTCATTGGCGGAGAGCCGAATTACTGCGGTGGAAACAATAATGAATGATTTAGTGGCGGAATCGTCCATTGGGAGTAGCAGTGCTCGCGAAGCTGGAAGAATATTGGATGTGCCTCAATCATCGATTTGACATATCCTCCACGGGATATTGCATCTCTATCCCTACAAACTGCAGTCACTGCAGGAGTTACAACCGGGAGTCACAGCTATGCGGGAATCATTTGCCGAGTGGGCTATGACAAGAATCGAAAACGACCCTTAGTGGTTGTTTAACGTTTTCTGGACGGATGAGACGCACTTCACACTACACGGAGATGTCAACACCCATAACACTCGTATATAGGCAACATCTAATCCTCGTGAATACACGATGAAATCTCTGCATCCAGCCAAGTTGACAGTCTGGTGTGGCTTCACCTCATCTTTCATTGTCGGACCTTTCTACTTTGAAGAACTGTGTCCCAGATTGGGCTGGAAAACGTGCACAGTAACCGCTAAGCGTTACCTCACTCTTTTGCGTGACAAAGTCGTGCCCGCATTAAATCAAAGAGGTGTGTTATCTGTAATAAACTTTATGCAGGATGGCGCACCACCACATTATGCCAATCCAGTAAAACGATTCCTTTTGAGTACCTTTGGCGAAGAGAGACTGATCAGTCGAGGTTGCAAGATCGCATGGCCTCCACGATCACCCGACCTCACTCCGGTCGACTTCTGGTTGTGAGGCTATTTGAAATCACGTGTGTACCGTTCATCTCCTTCAACATTGACCAAACTCAAAGATTTCATCTGCCGTGATGTTTCTGCAATTCATTCCAACATTTTGCATTCAGCTGTAACGGGCGTTGCGAGTCGCCTTAGTTGTGTCATACAATGTACTGGAGGTCATATTGAACAACTGTTATTATCAGAATAAATGAATGGAGCTTACTGTTGTCCTTTTCATTGTGTTTCGGACAGTCATTGCCATCTATAGGCGACTTTTTTAACTAAAACTTTTTTTGCTGCAAAAAAAAAATCTCACTACCTTGTGAGCCCTTTCTTACAAACCGCACTTCTTTATCTTTCTTTCTTCTTTTTTATGAATTTTTAAAATTGTAACGAACTTTTGGCTCACCCGGTATATTAGCGTTTTTTTATGCTTTTACATTATTCCAAATTTCATCAACCAACTTTAATTTAACAGCAAAACTTTTCAGTGGTTCCCTCTTTATCTCTTTTAATATCTCAAAACTTTCTTCGGCTGCAGAAGTTTTCAAAATCTGTATAGGCTAATTCTTATTATTCATTCGCGACCACTCTGGACCTAACAACCACTTCTCATTCAAAACTAAGTTTTCAGCCACAACTCAACTGGTCAACATATCTGCCAGATTATCTTCAGATAGATTATAATAGCACTCACTATTACTAGATATCCCCTGAATTTCTACACCTCTGTTGAATACAAACTATTTCCATCTATTTGCCAACTTTAACCCAATACAACGCAATAGTCAAATCGTTCTACAGGACTATTCTTTCAATTTTACCATTAAATATATTCCTAATATAATTTCCAATTCTATCACCTATTACAAGACTCACTAATTCTAGACGTGGCAAAGTAAATTTCTTCAAAGGTGCTACTCTACTCTTTGATATCCTAAATGACACTCTATAATTTCTACTATTATCACAGTACCTAAAATAAACTACGGCTCTCCATATGCACTTAATCATGCATAACAAAATACATGTACTTCTACCAGCTCATTTTTACAAGCCATCTAACAAAATCTCAGAATAGTTACATTACTTAACTTGTCAGCTTCTTTAGATAAATTAATCCATTTTTCTCGCCAATTATCTGGTAATTCTTTAACCCTATCGCAGCCTGATTCCCAAATTTTCTGGTACAACAATTTAACACGAGCAACAAATGGTGAAATCAAACCAATAAGATCAAAAATCTTCCCAGGATTTTAATAACCCTTTAGCTTCCAACGACAATTCATCTTTCTTTGAACACCAATTCAAACCCAAAAATTTAACTGTTGAATACCCTCTTTCTTTCCACAACGTTTAATCCATTCTCTATCCACAATTTCTCTAATTTTCTGTGCAATTATATCTCAATTTCCTTAAATTAAATCTACCACTCTTTAAAATTGTAACAGCTTCTGATGACAATCCAAAGGACTCACTCTCATTATTTCTTCCAAAACATAAGTCATCCACATATAGTGCTGTATCTAACATTACAACTGATTTCGGTTTGCTTTTCTCAAATTTTTTAATGTGATGTAATATAGTGGCACTCAAAATAAAAGGGAGATCTAATGCAACCAAAAGGTAACCTTTTCATACTTTTATAATCTGTATTAGGATCATCTGAATACAAAAATATTTCTTAAATTTCCTATCTCTCTCTCAGAAATTCCGATCATTAGAAAGGCTTTCTCTATATCCGCATTAAATGCTATTTTATGTTTTCGAAAATTCAAAATTACATCAAGATTACTCGGGTTTAAGTTTGGACCAGTTTCGAGACATTCGCGTTCAAAGATAAATTATTTTTAGATTTTGAACTATATTTAAACACAATGCGAACATTTGTCATTTCCTTATCTTATCTAATAACCAATCTGTTTGGCATAATATATTCATGTTGTTTTTATTATTATTCTACAATTCCATTTTTAATTGATCACTTAATATTTCGCAGTACTCATTAGCAACTCAGTTATTTTATGAAAAACCCTTTTCTAACTCGTCAGATTTTTTTTTCACCAATACGAAATTATTTTCTAGTTCCACAATAAATTGATTTAATATTTCCCCCATTCTCAAATTTTAAATTACTTTCATCTTGATCATTTTTTGATTTTTTACACCTGAAAGATAAGCGTTTGTATTAAAATAATTTTTTTAATTCAAATTCTGATATCTATTTTCATATTCACTCTCTTCTTCAAATGACTCAGGTTTTCGCTTTCCATTTGAAGATATATATAATATATCGATTTAATGTCCTAATTTCTGAGGTTTGAACCAAGACTCACCCTGTTTCACAGCAATATGGGTCTTAAGTTCACGATCAAGTTCACTAAAAATTTTGTCTGCCACAGTAAGTTCGCATAATGATTTGAAATTATTCACATTTCTCAACTGACAATAGTATTCAAAATTTGCATTTTGCTTAGAAGCAAATTGCGCATAATTTTCAAAAGGCAATTTTTGAGAAATTTGAAAATTATCCAAACGTTCATTAGGTTTTCGTTAGAACTCTCATAAAATAATAGATTTAAGTTTATCATAATTGTTTATAAATATCTTTTACATAGACCATTAAATTATTAACATCTTTTCTCCTAAAATATTTAATAAAATTTCAGATCTTAGATCGTCCGGAACATTTTTTGTTCTGAAAGCTTTCTCAATTGATTGAAAAAAAAAAAAAAGATTAAATGACTCAGCTTTATTTGGAATTGAAATTGTTAAAGTTTTTGCATTTTTCATTAAATGTCCAATATTTATATTCAAAGTATCTAAATCTGAGTTTTCACTTAGAGGTATATCTTTCTCGATATTTGCTACTTCTAATTGCGCTTAAAGCTGCTACGATTTTATTTTTTCTAACTCTAATTTAGTTTCATTTTCTGATTTTTCTCGTTCACTAATCATTTTTTTATATTCAAGAATATTATCAATTATATTACTTACAAATTCTGTATCACTTTCATAAATATACGGATTTTCAATTACTGTTTTTAATTCAATTAATTTAGCACCACTATGAACACTTAATCCTAATTCTTCAGCTACGAGTATTAACTAATCTTTTCTGCCCTTATGTTACTCATTGTGAAAAGCAAACCTAACATCACAGAAAGCACAATAAAAAGCACAAAAATTATATTCAAAATATCACTACAAATTTACCACAATAATGAGCATTATATTTAATTGAAATTAATTCACTAGCTTAAAATATCTCACAGCACATCACTCTAGAGATTAAACATACAATTAACTATAACATCAAAATTTCTGCCGTTATACTTGAAAACTATTCCACAAAAAATTTAGGACATAGAGAACTACTCACTACAATCACTTCAAAAGCGACCCCAAAGGCTTACGAACTCCAAAGGAGAAACGAAACATCACTGGGGAGTTAAAATATTTCCAAATTCACATAACTTAAAGACACCAGAAACTTCCTAACACCCCAATTCTGACACCAGAAATGTTTACACAATATATAGTTCTAAATTAGAGAAATAGAGCAGTAATAGACCTAAATATAATACACTTCAATTTTCACCCATTTTTATTTTCGCGCAATACTGCACACTAACAAGTAAAATCATAAAAAAAACGGAAATATTCACAGATGATTATCAAAATAACTGGAACAATAACAATAAAAAGGACATTTAAGAATTCGTTTCCTAAACATTAAAATATAATGTTAGCTACCAGATTTTTTTTTAATATAAAAAATACATATACTAGGTATTATGAGAGAGCTTTAGCAGAGTTGTCTACGTTTTGAATTTCTGTTGGAAGCGTAAAATTTCAGACCCCACAGATTTCCAGGGAGGCCCAATTGTAGGAGCCCGACTAGTTGGAGCAACAATTACCGAAACATGCGAGCTTTTAGGCGTTTCTAGAGGTACGGTGTCTTAAGTCATGACAGCATACACACAGCGCGGAAAGATAAGCTCAGCAAAGCAATATAGTGGACGGAAGGAGAAACTGAGTGAAAGCGACCGGCGGGTATTAAAACGGGTTGTAAAGTCTGAAAAGAAAACGACTGCAGCCAAAGTAACCTCAGAGCTCAACTAGCATCTAGATTCTCCAGTGTCAACAATTGCAGTTAGGAGATACCTTCATAAAGAGAACATCTACGGTAGAACAGAGCAACTCCTATGCCACTTGTCACAGATGCTAATGCCAGACATCGTGTAGAGTGGTGCCACAACCACAATACCTGGTCGATGGATAAGTGAAGACTTATTATGGTCAGACAAATCATGTTTCGCAATTTTCACGAAACAGGACGGGTACATGTCTGGAGAATATTTGCACAAGGGTATGATCCTGATTGCCTCCTTCCAACTGTCAACCATGAAAGTGGATCGGTCATGGTATGAGCAGTCGTGTCATGGTTTTCTGATGGTCCAATCGTAAGCCTGAAAGGAAGGATCACCGGGAAGAAGTACAGAAAAGTTTTAGCTGACCAGCTTCATCCTATGATGCAAAATTTGTTTCCTGTAAGAGATGAAATTTTCCAAGATCATAATGCCCCCCTTCATGCATCCAGAGTTATCTAATCATGGTTTGATAAACATGAGGAGGAAGTAGAACACATACCTTGGCCCGAACAGTCCTCAGACCTCAATATAACCTAACCGTTGTGGTCTATTTAAGAGCTTTCAATCTGGAATCGATATCTTACACCGGCATCTCTCACGGAACTTTTACAATATCTCCATGAAGAATGTTACAATATTCCTCTAAACACTCTTCAGAATTTGTACGATTTGATTCCCAGGCAAATCCAAGCTGTATTACATGATCAAAGCCATTCCTACGCCATATTAATAAAGGATTCCTTCAAAATCTAGGGTATTTCCATTATTTTGTGATAAACACCTGCATATAAGTAAAAACATGAAAAGGAGCGTCATCTCTGGGCAATAATCGTTACAGTTAACAGCTACATAAATATAAAATTAAATACTTCTGTTTTCTCGGAAAATATTTCAGTCTTTCTCATAAATACGACATCGAAACTCTTTTATATACTTGATAAAGAAAAAATATTATTATGTAATTTAAAAGACATTAAATTTAGTGTAGAAATGTAATATGTATTCTCCTTAATTTAGTCTAAACTTCATTCAATTAAGACTTACAATATAAAATCAATACTAAGCAAATTATTTCTTACGTTTCGTATTTTAAATAATGTTTCAAAGAATCACAGGTAAAAATATGAAATGCAAATATTTTTATGGCTTTCATTTCATTTTGATATTAGTTTCATTTACTCTTTATTCTCTAGCAGTTATTAAAATCACACTCCTTTTTACAAAAAATCCTTACTATTTTCCTAATTAAGGAAAAAAGCTCTGAAAACATTATCAAACAAAATAATTTCCAAACATTTCCACTTAGTATTTCTATTTGTCATTAAGAAAGTATCAAAATTTTTTCTAAGTTAAACAATGCTCAGTTAAAGTTCTTCAATTTAGCGCTTTATTTCTATTCAATCATCAATTTAAAATCTATTTTAGAAAATATGACTCAAAATTTTCATATATTATAGATAGTACAAAATTAGGCAGACTTTTATACTCTAGCTAAGATTTATGAAAATTGTAGTTAATTAATGTAAAAAAAATTTTATAGATTCTTTTTTACTATGATAATATCTGCACAGTTTTTTATGAATCATTTCCTTTGTCTTTTATTACATATGAACATGTTCTGACGCTTGTGTAAGAAAAATTATTCTTGGAAGTACAAAATTCTGATCTGATATAACAAAATGTCCTACTGATTAAAAATAAGGAGCACATTTAAAAGAAGTCTCCGCAAAAGTGTCTAGTTTTATTGCAGCTTTGACATGATTTGGACAAAAATTTATTATTATTCTTTCCTACAGTAGCTAGTACATTCGAAAATATATTTTGCAAAGAAATTTAGAGATAGTTCATTTTAAATCACTTTAATGAGTAAGAGTTAATGTGTTCAGGTGACTTAGGATATAACAAGATTTTGGATACAAAATAAAGAACCAATCTTAAATGTGTAATTCTTAAAAAACGTTTTCTGGTGTCCAAATTTGTAATTTCTTATGTGTTCAAGTTACCACCGCTTCCTTATGTGACTTACTCAGAATTCTCTAACTTTACTTATAATAGTTTTATTTGCTGAACACTTTAAAACAGGGTATTTTAATTATAACTGCCCTATAAATGCATATAAATATGCATAAAAGGGCCAATACATTTACATTAGAATTAAATCACCTTATACACGAAACACACGTAATAAGTATAGGAGACGAAATTTTAAGTTTGCTATTCTTCAATATATATTACGTTGGGTAAAGAAACATGTTCTTTTTGCGCAATTACATACTTTGAAACAGAAATAAAACATATATGAAAATAACTTATTGCATAATTAAAATTTTGTATTATATTTATAAATGTACTGATTCATGATAAAAATATATAGAGAGAATAATTTACACTAATGCATTGCAGTAATTTTTAATTAATATTAAGTGTCTAATCACATAATATATTGTATTTAATAAATACATAAAAAATACGCATTATTTATTTTTAATTCAGTCATCGCAATATTTATAGTTAGCTTTTAGTGTTGCATATAAATCATATCTCCTTCATATTTCACCTCTATAAAGTAGATAAGCTAGTCAAATACATGAAGTAGAAAAATTCAATTATCCAATTCATTTTCTCTCCCCCTATGAGAATTTCCTTTTATCATCTTTCAGTAAATTTACTTGTTCGTTACAATATGGTTATTTTTGGCTCACAAAGCCCAGGACCTCAACAGTTTCTGTAATAAAACTAAAATACGCGAGTATATGCTTCAGATAATGGTGTGATTCAGTACTTGTTCCTTATTCAACATTGAATTAAACTTTCAAGAATAAAAATATTCAAAGACACTCATAATTTTTCTAGTGAAATTTTCTTTATTTATGCTAAGATTTTCCTTCTGATAAACATAATTTATTTATTTTAAACTCAAGTAAAATTATAACTCTATGTACCAAAGTTTTTTTAAGTTTAACAGGATTTTTGGAAGAATTTAATGAATACTTGCTGATTACATTTGATCTATGCACATTATATTAGATAAAGTAAAATTAAAATAATTTATACGTTCACTTTGAATGGTTTTATTATATGTTTATAAAAAAAAGTTTTAAAATGTCAGTAATACTTTGGAATCTTCTGACTTATAAGGGTAAGTAGCTCTCTTTTAAATTACTTTGATATGTATGGAGTTTCTCCTTCGTAATATTAAACATCGTATCTATATTGCATGCAATGTTGTCCAATATCCATGAATAATTTAGAATTGCAAGAATCATCTTAACTATTTCTCTTTTAACCATAAATTTAAAAGTTTTTTCGTTCAATTCCTAGCTCGAACATGGATGTTCATAATGGTTTGGATTCATTTTATAAATTCCTGTCAAATTATCCTTGATGTACAAAATATTATTGTAAATCCCAATGAAATTGCATAGGATATCATTTTTTTTTCAGGAAGGTGTATTCAAGATGTTTTCAAAACAAGCCACTCGATTAATAATAAAACAAACATTTTCATATGATTTTTTTTAAACAAAATTTAATTTGTTCATTTTTTAAAAAAATAAATTATTTTAGAAACTTCAGTTCTCAACTTTTATAATTGCTACAAGCAATATGATTATATCGTTATTTTATTTAAGAAACAATTGTTAAATTTAAATTAAAATTTTAATTGAGAATCTTACCTAAGACAAATTAATTATTATAATAGCAGTTCTCAATGTCTGATTTTGAAATCTATTAATATGAGAACAAAATGATTTATTTAAATCAAAACATTTACTGCGTCGATTTAGTACAATGTTAAAGTTTATCATTAATCTTGGCATAAAATAAATACAATTTAATTCGTTGAAATAAAAATAGATAATGATTTCTTTACTAGAAAAGTCTTCTTACAAAACTATATAAACTATTTTTGTTATCCACTTGATTTCCTTTCATAAGCAATAAATTAATATTATGCGTATCTGAGCAAAAAGCGAAAAAAATTCACTTTTATCTTAAAATAATAATAATTAAGAAATCCGTATAAAAATCGCAAACTTTTAAAATCGGAAGGAAGTCATAAAATATTATGAAATAGCTTTTTCATTACTCGTAAAATCTGTTTTATGTGTTTTAGAAATTTAAATATTTTTGTAGGGTGATAAAATACTTTTTTGTTTAAAAGTCTGTTGATTTGATATTTCCACCCTTTTAATAAGTTTTTAAGAACGTGGGGCAGTAAATCATTTGAAGATAAAAAAATTAAATTGACGATCAAAAACACAAACGATTTATTTCAATTATAAAAAGATAGTTTCATACTTTTTAATTAGATTTTTTTTTTCAACTTTAAGAGAAAGAGTAATTTTTCTTTAACAATCCAAACCCTGTGTAGTTAAAATTATGGCAGACACTTATACTTGAATGGATGTATTTATTTCCTGCTGCAGATAATCAAATTTTTCAATACAAAAATTTTATCCTTCAAAAAATTTCATAAGCGAATCATTTTTATAAAGAACGTAATATTAAATAAATCTTTATATGCATTTACACTAGTTATTTTTATGAGTAATATTACTTTTTATTTGTTTTCAAAAATCACATTATTCAATGTAGAAATTAAATGAATATTACTTTCACAAAAGTGACTAAATACGTGCGGTTACTTGTTAAAATAATGAACAGAAGACTAACATGAGTTTATATTTTTGTTTGAAAACTAAAATGATTCCTCCAATAAATTATTCTTAAGACCAATGATAAGAAAAGCCATGTAAATAAAATATGTATATATATATATATACAGATAGATATATAAATGTGTGTGTGTGTTTGCTTAGACGCTTTTTTGAAAATTATATATTTGCAGGACAATTTACCACGAACCATACGAATTTTTCTCAACTTATTTATATACTAAATGTTTCAATTATCTACTCTCGGGAGAGCCTATAACCCCTAAAGAGTGCATCCCCGGGTAGCGAATAGGGGAAAGCCTCCATTGGCTTTCTTTGGGTGGTAGAGAGGAAATAAAATTCTCTCCACGGGCCAACATGTAGAAATTTAACCCCTTTGGGGCTCTGGCAACTTTTTTCCATGAATTGAGAAATTATTCTTACTAGTCACAAGGGTACCGCGTTCGGGGCAGCCGACGCGACATGACCTGCAGACTGGGTCCACGTCGAGAAATCAACTACGAGGACAGTAAATTTCTTACTGCTCAGTAGCCGATGAGCTTGCTAAAGACACCCATAATTCTCCTCAGTTATCCGAATGCTTGACCTTCATTGACGCCAATGTAGTTGACAGACGAAAATTAATTTGCCAGCAAGAGTTATGTTTTTCTTTCTAGAATTAAACAGCGACAGAACCATCTCAACTATAATAGCCAGACTTAGAACAAAACACTAAAAAGTATGAGAATTTCAATAGATTGGACAAAGCAGCTACACCAAGCTTTGTTTTCACTTCCCGGATAATATCCAACTGTCTCCACAACACATCTTCAACTGCCCAGCTTTTTAAATCAGCATGAAAAACCCTGTGTTATATATATATATATATATATATATATATATATATATATATATATATATATATATATATATATATATATATATATGCTGTAGAGATCGCCAGGGCTATCTTCGATAGCTTTGGGGATATATTTAGGGTGTTTGCACGTATTCCATGGACACGACATTATTAGCATCACTTATCTAATATCCCTAAACTTTCACAGCGGGAAGTTCTCATATTTAATTAAAAGGAATTTTGTGCTCAGATATAATCAAATATTTTAGAAACTCTTGTGAATCTGATTAATGTCGTTGATTCATACTTTTTCTCATATCTCACAGTATCTCTGATAAGTCAGCGTGTCCATCCTTTCCTGACATTTCCAAATAATCAATTCAGTAAATTCGTCTTGACCGGGTAGCAACAAAGAATGTTTCTGTTCATAACTCATGTCTGAAAATTGTAATCGTCTACCTATTCTGATCAGTTTATTATTATCAAAAAATGGTTTATACGCTACTACTTTTGAAGAAATTGGTAAATTTTGGTTAAAATTTAAACTTTTTATTTGTGTAGAAAATTTTTTCTCTTGTATTCTTTTAATCAAGTAAACTTCGGAATCATTCAACTCGTTAATAGAAAATTGTCCTTAATTTTCCCCTTTATTTCTCAAGTTAAAAATTAATCTTTTTGATCAGTGCAGTAACTCTCAGTAATTTTGTAAAGTTATCAATTTTACAAAACTCCAATAAGTACTTATTCTTTGACTCAATACAAATAGCTTGTAAAATTAGACATTTTTTATTCTTCTTTTCCTCTTCAGCTGTCTTCATTTCTGGGTCTAGTTACGCTGTAGGCCAATGATTACATTCCTCAAAAAGCCATAAGGTTCATTGAACCACACTCAATTCTCTTTCAACCCTAAAGAATGTTCCCTTCTCGTTAAAACATCAGCAGTATTTTCTTCTCTTGGACCATGATGAGGGATCAGTGGATGCCTTGAATTTCAATTATTCGGTTGCAAATTAATGGTTTCCATCTTTTAGCACCTCTTATCATCCAATGAAGTACAATGGTAGAATCAGTTCAATAAAAACAGTTATTTACTTCCAAATTAATTTTATACAAGGTATATTTCGTTAACCTACACAACCTATTACAGCACCAATTAACTCTAAACGTGGAAGAGTCATCTTTTTCAAAGGAACAACTCTAGATTTTGATGAAACAAGAGTATCTTTTATTTCATTATTCTCAAAAAACCTAACATGACAGCACCATAAGGTTTAGTACTACTATCGCTGAAACAATGCATTTGAATATCAAATATCCCCTTAATGCTGCTACCTTTAAAGTAATGTCTTTCGATTTGAATTTCCTTTAAATTAATTAAATCCTCACACCACCTTTTAAACCTTTTTTGAATGTCTGACGATAATAGTTTATCCCAATCATATCCAGTAATCCATCATTCCTGCATAAGTTTTTTACGCGTAACAATAAATGGGTTGATAAATCCTAAGGGATCACATAGAGTTTACCAATTACTTTTAATATAAATCTTTTTGTAATTTCTTCATCAGGATTCAATATGGTAATATTTAGTACTGGATTTTTTAATGTATCTTTTTTGCTATCCCAATAGTAACTTAAAACCTTGCCACAACTGTTAATGACTTCAGACTAGAATTTTCTTCTTCGTCCTATTTCCTCTGTATGGAAACTGAGTTTGTTTGTCATTTTTTCAAGTTAAAACAAGCCTTTCGCAAAACCTTTTTCATGTCGTGTTTCTATGGCTTCTATTTCACTGTCTGCACCACTTATTAAATCATCAACATACATACAATTTTCAATTAAATCACTAGCGTTTGGATAATCGTCTATGAAATTTTCAGCATATATTAAATATAGCTGCTAACAAAAATGGGCTACAAGTTGCTTAAAATCATTCGAGTTCTTCTGAGAACTTTATATTATTTTTCTAATTCCCCACACACCACACACATTTAACCAAGAAAATCTTACTGAATCTCGATCTTCAAATAATATCTGCAAAAACGTTTCTTCTATACCCGCTATATATGTTCTCGAAAGTTAACTAATACTCCTAATAAATCTAGGTTAAGATTAGGTCTAGCAGCTAAGCATTCATTGAATGAAAGGAATTTGTGCCATGAGCAAAGGCATAAAATACCACACGTAGTTTTTTTGTAACATTATCTTCTCTAAATACTCCTTGATGTTGACGGTAGAATGATATTTTCTCAGGATTATTAGAAACTTCTTCCGCTATTCCTCCTTCAAGGTAATGATTGATAATTTTTTGATATCTTTAAAAGAATTCTGGATTTTTTTCCTGAATTTCCTAGTTAAACTATTTAGTCTGTTAAAAACTATTTCGTAGTTCTCTTTCAACTCTTTCACCTTTTCGTTAAAGGGAAGTTTAACTTGGAAACGGTTATCCTTTAAACTAATAAATTTTTTAAACCTGTTTTATAATTTCATTTTCCTCATCAATATTATTATTCTAATTGCAAATAATTCAATCTCCCAAAAATTACGCAATATCATATTAGATTCGACATCTAAATTGCTTTCTATCGCATGCACAGCGACTTTCATAACGTTCTCAGACTGCTGTGTGATCATCCTATTGGATGTAGCGACTGAACCCTTAATCGTCCAGCCGAGCATTGTTTCCCACGCAACTAAGCTTCCTGAGAATGTACGAACTTATTATATTTCCATGTAATTAAACTATTGTGTTTCTCCTTACAACTATCGTATCGTATTTTCGAAAAACAGTTATAAGCAGTGTGATTTATTTTTTAACATAAAAAATATTGCTCCTTCTGTTTCAAGGCATTTTTCCTCTTTTGAATAGGCTTGACACATTCATTACTACTATGTTTATTAGAGAAGCCACTTAAATTCTCACAAAACTCATATCCCCCTTCCCCTGCAAGTGCAATCGGATTTTGTTGTTTGTGTTTTTGGGTGGGGTGTAAGGAATTATGACATTTTGCTGCGAAATACTTCGGGTTTCCTTTTGAGTGCGACTCGCCTCTCAGCTCATTTGTATCGCGAAATATATGTGTGTGAAAAAATATATGTTTTTTTTTCTGTTTTCTATTTCCTTTCTTAAAAATTGCAAAAGTTTAAAGCAAACCCAATCATCATTGTTATTATATCTATTGTATTCTAAAACTATACCTTCTGGCAATAACTTTAATAAGATAGGAAATAACAAGCTACCATAATTATATAATTGTATTCCAGCGGCTTCAAGTGAGCGAACTTGAACATAACAAGTCGCATAATTGGCGCAATTCTTTTATATGACCACATGCCTTAACGAGACACATTTAATAATCCATTTACATGAGCTCTTACAATGATATCCTTCTGCCCATATCTTTTCTTTAGTAACTCTACAGCAGTATAATAATTACTTTCTATTAAAATCAAACCCAGAACTTAAATCAAAATTCAATTTTTCTCCAAAATTTCCAAAATACCCAAAATTACGTTTCGTTTTTACCATCAAATGGTTCCCTGGATAATTTTGGTAGTCTTACATTAATTTGGTTTTTAGATGGTACGGATACATTAGCTACTTCTAATAATTTTAGTTTCGATTTCAAGTAATTGTTCCTTTTTGATTTAGTATCACAATTATTTTTCTCTAATTTCTTGATTTTCTTATATTTTATTTCGGCTTCTAGCTGATCTAAATTATTGATGTAATTTTCGATTTGCAGATCTAACTCATAAATTAGCTCTAATTTTTTTTTGCATAATTGTTGTAAAAGTTTGTTGAGAGTCACTTTATCAATAATTTTCTAATTCGAGCTGCTGCTCGTTAACCTTATTTAATATTCTTGTTAATAAGCCCCTAAATGTTGAGGATTTTCTTTTTAAATTACCAATATTCAAAACAACCACTGTTCCTTTTAATTTGACAGACATATTTAATTTCGAATATATTGTGCAAACAATAAAATAACAAAATATATTCTCAATCAAGTCAAGAACTAAATAATGAAAGCAAATACTTCTGTATTCTGTTACTTATTTACATTAAATAAAAAAATAAAATTCATAATGTAAATACTAATAACTGGTTTTCCGTGTTTCGGCATCATGTATTATTTTTCTAATATATCTCTTATTGCGAATCCTGTGTATCAAATCATCTTAATAATAACAGATCAAATTCTAAATAAGCTTATCTTGAGCAGGTTGTAATTTCTTTATTAAGTAGAGGACACACTTTAACAGGACAAAACAATGAAAGGGTAAGACATGGAACCGAAAAAATACATCGCTCGGCGCAGAATCTTATTCTGATGAAAACAAAGATATTTGTATAGTGTGCCATCTATGGACTTATAATTGCGACAGTGTGACCCCACTCTTTCTCATTAAGGATGTTGTAGCTTCATGATAATCTGTGGCATCCAAAGTCTTTCCTCTGGGGTGGCGGCGTCGTGGAGACGGTGCCAGCTAGGGTGTGACATCGTCATCTGACCATGGTTCAAAATTAAGAAGCCCTTAGAGATGGGCTAATATTCCAAACTGGTTGATCTTAAGGAAAAGTACGGAGCTCGTCTTCGCAGCTCCGTACTTTTTATGTATGTCTGCATGAGATTCTTGGAGACATAACTCGTGATAAAATTTAAGTATATATATATATCAATTTTAAAATTTGAATGATGTAATCTATTCTCTGAAGTACTGTCTTATTTATTGATTCTGCTATACAAGTTTTTTTCAAGGTCTTTTTAGTCATTATATGTACGATATAAAAGAACTATAGACACGAAATAAATATTTCTTAAATGGCGTTTATGATTTCTCAAAATACTGAGAGTTTTTTTTACCATGTAAATTACATCTTACAGTTCCTTTAAAATTCTCTGAAGAAAAGTTTTCATTTACATTAACTTATTGTTTCTAAGACTTGTCGAAGCATGTCTTTTCCCTTCAGTGAATGAAGATAGTCTTTAATTTTAAATCTTAAATATTTATAAATATAGCTATAATGCAAATATAGCTATAAAATTGTAATTCAAAATATTTTATCATACACTTCATATCACACCCTCAATTAATGGTGAAAATGTCACAAATATATTTTATGTTGATTCATTACTTATTTTACATTAAAATTTCAGTTTTTCTGAGTAAAAGCCATTTTTAGTTCTGCCATTCTCTACATTTATTTTGTATTTTTACTCTAGTATATATATATATATATATATATATATATATATATATATATATATATATATATATATATATATATATATATACATATAGATGATTTTTTAAGTTTTCTAAAAGTAGTTCTTATTTTACTGAACCAATGCAGTATTAATTTCAGTATACTAAACTCAAATATATTTTTCTGAATATTCACCAAATTATTTACTTCATGATTTTATGTTTAGTTCAGTAGTTCAGTAAAACAGAAGCAATATGTTTCTTAATTTGTAATTTTTTATAATTTATGTTTATCATCCTAAAATAATCTAAACTTTCTAAATCTTGCGCATGAATCTATAATTTGAAAGCTCACAATATTTTAGTATTTGTAAAATATCGCTAACGTATTTAAAAATTGGAATTTGAGGGCAACACATATATAAAAAACTGTCAGTAATGTTACAGAAACTAAGAGATAAGATAAAACAGAAGTTTTTTATACACAATACTATAATTTAATTCTTTAAACAACCACAAGTTTCTGTTAAATTGCTTTACGCACATAATATGAAAATTGCTTGATATGAAAATCACTTGAGATTTTAAGGATTTAAAAATTCATTAGTCTCATGTTAAGATAAAATATGTAGCATGATGATAATCGGATTCACCGCATCCTAGTGGTAGCACATGCTTTTCATAGAGGCAGGTCCCTGGTTCGTTTCCAATTATTTCTGAACAACGAGTGATGGATGGCGTGCTTCTCTTTCTGCCTGCATATCAATAAAAGGGGTGCTTGAGAGTATTTCGAGATATCTCCCCTTAGGACATGTGAATATGGGTCACTTTTAAAGAAAGGCTATAGCGGAAGGCACTTAATGAGGTGGATACTAAAAATGCCTTAACAGCCTTAGGCCATTAGGCATCCAATACACGTTATCAAAAGTGGTGATAATTATTACTTAAAACATTTACTTTTCAAGAATTGAAAACGATAATTGCAAATATCCTCCATTGACCTAAGTCAAATGTTAGGG
>CM057817.1:82043143-82103143 GCA_030067965.1 Latrodectus elegans | reverse complement strand
AGTGTTGATTGGGCATATTAGAAACAATCACTGTAATAGAAGTTCAGATTTATCAACCTAGAAATTTAATCACCTACATACTTAGTAAACATTAATTTGATAATATGCATGAAATATATATGAACTGATACGAAATTGTTGATATTGGGTTTAATTCTGTTTATCTTTTGTTGTTTTTTAGTTAAAAGTGTGTATATATAAGAGAAATAAAAAATATCCCATATAAATTTATATTAAAAATTGAAAGTAATCTCTGTAAATACCACTTGGAAACTGATTCAATCAAAGAATATGTCTAGTATTCTGGTTAATGTAGCAAATAATTTTTTTTGAAATTTTAAACTATACAGAGGAGATAATAGTGTAAAAATTCAAATAATTTTTAAAGGGTTCTTCAGTATTCAAATTTTAAATTATTTAATGCCTTAATATTCATAGGAATGAGGTTCAGTAGATTATATATATATATATATATATATATATATATATATATATATATATATATATATATATATATATATATATATATATATAGAATCTTATCTTTAGCATTACATACCTACATATAAAGCTTAGCTTATATCTAACATAACAAAATCGGCTTGAAAAAAAACTTATAATTTGTGCTCATACTAGTTAAAATAGTTTTATATTAATTTTAAAAGAAAAATGTTATTGTGAAATTGATTTGAACCAGAAGCACTTTATGAATAATTCGAGATATAAATGACAAATTTCTGTTATACTGTTTATATTTAGTAAGAGTATTGTTAAGTATAGTCATATCTACGAGTCTTCAACTGAGTTAACATTATTTGACACACATACTATTAACAATAATTAAAAAAAACACTTCTAATGTTTTTAAAAGTAATTTTATATATTCATGATTTTTTACACACGTTTTTAACTTAATAAATAGCTTTTTATTCCTTTGTCTTTTATTTTAAATTTTATCACTGGGTCTATTGTATTTTTTATTCACATGAACTGTTATTGAAGTATTTTATTTACTTTTGCTTTGTTTATCACTTTCATGCAACGTGAAAAACTAAAGGTGATCTCAAAATTCTTTCTTACGTCGAAAGTTACGACTTCTCAAAATAAAATGAGACTTTTCACCATGTAGCTTTCATTTTATAGCACTTTAAAAATTCACTAAAAGGAAAGCTTTCATTTACGTTTTAACACATTTTCTGAGTTTTTATAGTCTGTTACAGCTTTTTTTACGGTCTTTTTCTTTCAACAAATAAAGATAGCACCTGAAGTAATTCTTCAAAATCAAATATTCGCAAGAAACGGTTATCAATGTAAAATTTCATATTAATTTAATTCAATACTTTACGTTACTCAAGATTTGCTATCTATTTATGAATATTAAAATCAAAGCATTGCACAGAAATGTTATTTTATCACCAAAAAGTTTTATCAACGAAAGTGTTAAAAGCAAAGAATTTGGTGCATATTTTTTACATTTTCTAAGAGAAGACTTGTATATTTTAATTAAACTTTAATTTATACTTTCTAATAGCACAAACTACACACACATAAACAACTTTACTCATTACTAGGAAATTATTAGGATCACACAGTAAAAGAACGTCATCTGCAAAATTGTATCTGTTAAACGACGGCAGCATTAATAGTTTTACTATAATATCTGTTACTCTTTGTATCAGATAACATATTAACTTTGCATAAAGTAACTACAAACATCTTGAGACATTTTGGTTTACTTGAGTAGCTTATTAACCTTGAAAAAGATTATTTTTTATATAAATGTTATCTACCAAAGTAAATATTTTTTCCATAGTATTATTCACATATCCTCAAAATAAGTATCATTAATTTGTTAATAAATATCTAAAATTCTGCAAGAAATTGAAATATTAAATAAGTTATGATTGAAAAAATATGGAAAGAATCAAAAACTTAAAAATACCTTTTAACCACTTACTCAGAAAAAAAATTGAAGAATTATGAGATACCTTTAGTATCTTTGAATTATTCAATTAATATACAATAAGAATATGTTGGTCTTGTATTTGATTCTTTTGTAAGAATTCCATGTTGAAAAACTAAAGATAATAGAGTTATGAACATATATCATTCATAACATAAATAGGTTTCTTTTAATAAATGGCATCTCTTTCAATTTCATAGTCAGTTTATTTTTTACATTTCTTTATATCGCAATGTGAAATCAATAATTAATACCAAATTTTACCTCTCCCATTATTTATGTCTTCTTTTAGAATTTTATAATCATTTTCTGAAAAAACACAATAAAGTTACTTGCCTTAATAACATTACTATATTTGTTACATCTTATAAAAGCAAGATATCTGCTTTTATAATGATGAAAATTTAAGCATTAAACATCAGTATATCAAAACAGCACGATTAAAATTTAATCATTGGTCACTTTAATGGTACAATTTACTCCTTGTTGCCATAGTTGCTTGTTAAAATTGTAGAATTGCTGGTTAATTAATAAATTGCTTGTTATAAGCTTTTTTCGTTAGAGTTTTGTTAAACTTTTTGTGTGATTTCCATAGATACAAACTCTAAAATCTTTGACTCTAGAACATTAAATCATTATCAGAATAAAGATATCAGAAAGAAACAAAACATAAGCATGACCAATAATAATAGGATCAATAGTGATATTAAAAAAATAAGTAGGTTTCATGTTCCAAAATTTATTTGTAAAGATGCTCAAAGATAATTGAAAACAGATAATATATTAGTCAATGGAATCCATCAAATAATGATAATATAAATGTATCGTGAATGTGTTCCTTATATGTTCATTTTGCGTAAAACAAATCTTCGTAAAGCTTTTACGTAGATATGGAAATACATTGCCATATTAATGATTTTCAACTTTATTTAAAGTCATTTTTTAAGTTAAGTATAAATCTTATGATAAAATCTCAATTCGAAAAATTTTATATAACCATTTACTAAAAATATTAAATATCTTTTAAGAAAATTTCTTAAAAGATATATTTTCTCAAATTCATCAATAATCAATTCCATATTATATATGCGTGACATTATTTGAATTGAAATCTTATGTTACTGATGAATATAATTTAGGTAAATAAGCTAGTGATTTAAAAGCACAATTTGAGAAATAAATCATCTCTCTCAGCTATTATTATTTGTGTTATCAATATTTAAAGTAAAGATTGAATTATTTTCATATAATTATTCTATGGAAGATTAAGAATATTCTCTTGGGTCTAAAATAAGAAAGTTCCCCAAATTGTGGAAAGAGATTAAGAAACCTTTATTTACTTTACTTTCTTCCTTTAGTTAGAGAAAGCCAGAAGCTCTTGAAAAAGAATTAATCTATAAATGAGAAATTATCATTTTTTATATAGAGTCGGTAATTTAATCCGATCTTTTAAATTCTCCTTATCTTCTTACTGCAGAACGTTAAATATCTTTCGCATACAATTATTGTTCTTTTGTCATTCGAAAAGCAATTAATCAAAGTGAAAATAATTCTTAATCTAAACTTTTCAAAGATTTAAATTTTGTGAGCTTTTCATTCATATTAAAATTTATTTTTAAAGTATATTCTAAAGTGAAGCAGATTAAGAGAAATATATTTAGTGGCTTGCATTTAAATATCTTAATATGAGTCTTTCACTGTATTACAAACAACTACAATAATATCATAAAGAAAATTATTAATTTTCGTAATATATAAAAGTTAAATATATTAAAGTATGCACATCATGAATTATAAATTATTTCATAGTCAACCATAAAATTAAGTTATGACTTTCAATGTAAATTTAATTATAAAATTAAGTTTACACGTAAATAGCGTATAAAGCGTTTATAAGCAAATTTAATTCCTTTTAAATTTATATCCATACATTTACTGAAATCTATTTTTGTCTTGTGGCAACTAGGCTGACAACATGGGATGCGCTGTTCCACTTTTTCATACTGAACCATATTTGGTGTGGAGTCCGACTGCTTCAGTACACACATGCCATAAGGACCCGTTTATAGGGTAGGCAACCATTTACACTTCATTCACACACAGAAAGAACAAAGACAGGATAGATAGACCGGGAAAGTACATTTTAGCCCGAACCGGAATTCAAACCCAGGACCTCGGTATCAGGCACTCTGATCACTCAGGGCGGTCGGCGCTGAAATCTTATTAGACTTAATTATCAATAAGTCACTAAAACTTTAAAAAATTACAGTAGTAAAATTAAGTTAGGAATTTAAAAAAATAACAAATTAAGTTTTTTAATGGGTCACAGTAACTTCCCTCCCAAAAAAAAAGGCCACACAATATGTAACAACAGAATGGTTTTTGCTCTGGCTTTCACTTCGATTCAAGTATTCATATTTTGATTCTCATGGATGTTTGCACATCTATACACAACTTTATTAGAAACTTCCTTTAGGTCTTGGTCTCATTAACCCTTATGAGTAAAATGTGACTTTAATGATAAGCAAACTAAAGTTAAGAAACATTATATATATAATAGTATATTATTATTATTCTATTTTTCCAATTTTGAGCTAAACAAAATATTTTTTTAAGAAAATTTGGGGGATTTATATATATATATATATATATATATATATATATATATATATATATATATATATATATATATATATATATATATATATATATATATATATATATATATATATATATATATATATATATATATATATATATATATATATATATATATATATATATATATATATATATATATATATATATATATATATATATATATATATATATAAATTGAAAGTATATATTGGCAAAACATTATAATTATAAAAACTTTCAATCAATCTTAAATAGATACTGATTTTATAATTTTCTTTACAAAAATCTTATAATTAGCTTTTAATATTGAATTTATTACGTTTTCCTGATTTCTAAATAAAGTTAATTTTTAATTTTCTGATTTTATTTTAAAATTTACCACAAATTTCTAATTTATTAGATTTTCTGTCATAGATACTAATTTTAAATATCATGTAGTTTAGTGTATGGAAGAATTTTTTCATAAATATCTCTCATTTTATTTTTTAAAAAATCAAGTAAATAGAGTGTATATAGAATTGAGAATATAAAATTAATATTCAGTTAATTGTGAGAAAAATCTTACTAGATTTCAGTAATAGAATCAATATATTAACAAACTTCCAGTCTGATGTATTGAAATTAAAGAAAGTGGCTTAAATTATATAAGACTCTTACAAAACACATATCATTCAAAAATAACACTATATATTTAACTCGCATTGTTCTGTTTAAACATATTATCATTTTGAAAGAGTATAAAATTAAAAAGAATTACGAGTAAAAAAATTCCTTGATCCATTTATCAATATATTTTTCTCTCGTAAGATGAATATCACAGTATCTTAATTACTCTCGTCAAACTGTAAGTGCATGTAATAAAGTATTTCAAAATGTAAGTATATGTTTTTTTGTCATACTAATCAAAGTATGACGAAAAATCTGTACTTTGTTTCACTTTCACGATTGCTTTGAATTTAAAATTTGAAAAATTTTCTCTTGAAATAATTCCTTAAAATAAAAGGAATGTATTATATTTTAATGACGTAAAATATCTTCTTCTTACTAATTCTTCTGATCTGAAATCAGATCAGATCCATGAGGTCATCCGCTTTTATTTTCAACATAGCCAAAACGGGCTCCTTTCGGAAATCCTCACGAATTAGGCCAGCGCAGTCTAAAAGATATTTGGGATTAGACTCTTTCAATGTGGCATTTGGTCCAAACTCGGAAGGTCTTTGCGCCATTGGAAAATCGATGGGTTTTTAAATTTCAAGTGCACAGTCGAGCCAAAGCGGATGAGGCATCTAAAGATATAATCGAACTATTCATAGCCAAGTGGAAAATGAGCAGCTTCGTATGGTTCAAAGTACCTGGAGCAACAAAGAGTTGAAGTCTGACTTTGCTCCTATGCCTGTGGTCTGCTGATCAACAATCCAGTCACTCCTAATATGGAGAACTAAAGCTGGGGTTTGAATCACATAAAATACACTTGGGAATTTAATTCAAAAATTTTAAATTAATTGCAAGCCCCATAAAAAGATTAAAGTTCTTAAGCAATTACTTATGATTATACAAATTTAGACAAACTCTAATTAACCTATTATTTAATGTTTTTTAATGTAATTTATTCAACGCTTAGTTATCGAATACTTAAAATTAAACTGCTACGAATTTCTAAACATTATTTGAATTTTTCTTAAAATATCTCAGACAGATCTGAAATACTCAAATTTTGGGCGAAAATTGCACAATTTAGACGTATTCTACGTTAAAAACGGCATTTCATGCGACTTGGCGATGTTTCTGTAAAATTCCAACACCGAAGTTCTAGGACTAATATTAAGCGAGATAGCCTAGAACGTTCTAGAAACACCTTGGCGAAACTCTTAAATTTCTTAAATCTTGAATTCCAAGTCAGGTGTAAAAATCTTCGTGTCTGAAATATCAGAGTTGTGTAATAATGACTTTTACAGCTGGAATTTCCTGCCTCTTGTTGAAATTGCTACGGATAAAAAGTCTTGTGATTTTTAAATGATTACCTTATCGACTCTCAATAAACACGAACAATACACAAAAAATATAACTTTAGTTGAATATTATTTTACGCTTTATTACTATAAATAAATGTTATGGAAAAATTAAAGACGAAATTAAATATTGATTCTAAGATTCATTATTATTTTTACTCTGTTTCTAAGTATGGTACTCATCCACTATAATCAAGGAAAAGGGATATAAGATAACTTCAAAGACAACTTCATAAGTAAATCTTATAACGAATTGGAAAGTGAAGCACACAGGTACATAGCAATATATTTTAAATTTTCGTATTCTCCACAGCATTTTTCCAGTTTCCCTCCAGACCATACCCCAACAACATCGAGATGTTGTGTGTGTGTGTGAACATTAGAGAACTTTTAAGGTGCACAATTTCTTTCTGAACGAAGGTATTCTGTTATACCAAGTGCTTAGAGCTTCTGAACATGAGCGACTCTTTTCACGGCCAAAATAATATACCCACTTCTCGTACTGAAAATATTAATTTTATTTATTGGTATATTCTGATTTTTCATTATTCTTCATTCACATTGCAATAATAAAGAAAAAAGATATTTTTCAAATAGTAATTAAATTAAAATAAGCAAATTTAAAGAAATACATGATGCGGCATGTAAAAACATTATTTAGTTTTTAATTTTATAAGACTGATAAATCTAATTAAAATATTTCTTTTTGGTTAGATTTGTGTGTTTTTACTAATTATAATTTCATTGTTACAATTTTACTTAAAAACGACTTATATTAATGAATTATGTCTAACCTCGAAAGAATGAAATGCTATTAAGTAGGAATTGTACAAAAATGTGGTTGTTATAATTTTTCTCTGTTCGTTTTTATATTATAACTTTGTACTAGATATATTATAACTATTATAAATAGGGTTGTGATTTTATTGTAAAAAATACTTTGATAGAAACATATTTCTGTGATAATTGTATACTAGATACTGGATTTTTTTCCAGCATTTAAATTCAAAATTAGTTTATAATTTAACATTTTTTTAAAAAAGTTTAATATACATTTATTTTTTATTTACAAATTTATATTTGGTTACTTACAAAAAAAAGATACAAGTTAAGATTTTTATCATAAAATTTTTTATTTTGAAATAGCATATTCTGAATAATCTTCTCAAACTCAATAAGTATATTTCCTTCATAATGTACTTTATAAGTTTGAAATTAGAAAACGTCTGTTTATACATTTCAACTTTTCGAGAGAAGTATGTGAAGGAATAAATTTTGAATATGTACCGCTTAACTGAATTCTTTCAAATGCTTTTAAAATTAATTTCTTTATTAAATTCTTCTAAAATTAATTTTTTCAATAAAATATAATTAATTTCTGGAAAAAAAGCTTTAAATTTAAGGAGAATTTAATTTTTGTCAACTGCTTTATTACGAAAGTTAAAAATAGAGAATTAAATTTTATTTATTTTCCTTTACATCTCACAAACATATTTATAAAACAATTATTGAATTTTTATTTTAAGTTTAAATTAAATTTATTACTGAAGGTTATTTATTAATTAAGGTTATTTATTCACAGCACCAACTAAGTACAAGTACTAAGTATAAGTGTGTGCAAAATTTCTTAAAAACATTTATTAAGTGTATGAAAACTTATAAATTTTGCGTGAAAAAAATCACTTTGTCATAATAAAATAAAATAAAAAAGCTAAATTTTTGCCATCCTGACATAACACGTTAAGATAAAGCAAAAACCATTTGAGCTCAATAGTAATTAACTTAAAAGCTAACTCAGCAAAACTCTAAAATCATTAAGGAACATTAATTAAACACATTATCTATACATTTTTTCATTTCTTTCGGATGATTGATGGCTCAAAATAATTATTCTCTTTTAACACTCTACTCAACGCAATTTCACACAAGTGAAAATTATTCCTCATCGATTTTCACTTTGACATGGAGTACTAATTGTATTTAGGAAATCTATTTAGTTAATTAATAATTTAAGCACTTGTGATTTATGTTTATATAGAAGTGATTGGCATCTTCTATTGGGATAAATTATAAATAGAAATTAACTTATATTGTAAAGATTTATGAGCAAAACGCGAACTAATTTCTTTTAATAATGGAAATGGTACTAAAGAAATAATTTACTCATTAATTAAGGGGAAAGTTCTTAAGATTTTATTAATCGAATTTAATTACTATTTTTACACAAAATAAAAATGAAAAAGTTTTTTGATGGAATTGTTCCTTTTAATCATACCTTTCTTTTTTATCAGTGCTTCAAAATCACACATTGGCTTTTTCTTTTCCTTAACACCTGTAACTATGGAAACTGAAGTTGAAGTAAACATTTTAAGACATTTCTGGAAAACGTTTGATTAATTGTAACAATTAACTATGATAAAATTGTTACACCGAAAAAGATTTGTAAAAATTCAATGAAAATTCATGTGTGGGTTAACACGATTACTTTAAATTAAATAAGTAAAAAAAAAAAAAAAACTTCATATCAAGAATTTAAATTTTAAAAATTATTTTGACTGTGAAAAATTCCCTAATGAAATGGCTTTAGGGTTTCATTACACCATATTTAGTATGTGTAAGGTATAGCACATATTGATATGCTAGAGAATAATGGCCCCCCTATTGGGAATGGTAGAAATAGTGACACATTTCTAACTCTAAATTTACTCTTTTATGAGAATCAATTAAAGTATTTAGTTTTACATCACAGTTATTCCTTAAAGGTTGGTAAAAATAAAATTTTCTGACCATGTCCTCTACAGAAAGTTTTGATTTTATTCATAGCTGCCACACAATATGACAGTAACTAAGGATTGTTTATTAGGAAACAATTTCTGTATACACTTCCCTGATAATTAACACAAATGATTATATCCTGCACTAGTACTATCATTGAGCACAACTACTAGTAACCAATAAACCTTCCCACAGGTAAAGTTGGTTTGAGGTGTCAATAGGTAAATCTTCACCCGCAACAATTGTTAAATATTTTACTACTATACAATAGACTGCAACTTTTTTAGTACCAATAAACAAGACTTACAGTTTTAAATTCATGCTCTTGTTTGAAGATACCGTAATTTTTGGTTCCGCATTGCTTTTGAAAATATGTGATCCTCGGTCTCATTGGTTAGATAACTGGAAAGTAAAGCGTTTATTTTAATTTTCAATCACTTCTAGAAATTATCAAAAGCATATTGCATTTCGCCTAATGGAATATTTTTCAGAATTATAAAACAACGCATTATAAGCAAAACAACGGCGGATCTTATCAAATATATGAATGGGATGAATTCAATAAGTTCTGATTTATAGGCCTGTATGTTAGATTTTAAATGAAATTTACAGCTGTAGAGCAGTGAATAACTTTCTTAAATCAGTTTAAAATAAACTTATAATGTTTATTTTCCTTAACGATTTTACTTTCACACACAAAAATATTTTTAATTTTACAAAATTTCCCCTTCATTTTTTATTTATATCGTCTTTAATTAGATATTAGATGTTTCAAAGACAATGTGTAATATAATCCTGAAGATGGAAAACGGGAAATAGAAAAGAAATATACAGAGAGAGATACTTCTGTGATTGTTACAAGAAATCCATTAAGGATTTCTTGTAACAATCAAAAAACATGCAAAGTATAAATACTCTATCTAAAATCTATAAAGATATAAAATATCTGATAAACAATAATTTAAACAAAATAGGTAATAAATACAGTCTTAAGTATACAATAACATCAGAAAATATTTTATTACTTTGGAACGCCTAAAAAATTAAATTTGTTCTCAAGTAAAATTACATCTCAAGATAAGTTTTCCTTTCAAAATTATATTTGCCCTAGAAATTAAATTTCATCTATTTGTTTGAGTATCTTCGTAAACAATGCAAACAATAGTGATGAGTGAAAATAATTCCTATGAATAAACGGTTTTTTTTTTTTTTTTTTAAGTAAACTTGCTACACAAATGATACTGTTTGCAAAAATTCAATCGCAACTCTGTCATTCTCTTTGATGTTTAAATCTGCAATATTTTCTGAAATCGGATTTATTTAATTTGTGCCAAACATTTCTAAAAATTAAACTGTTAACAATTTGTCTGCAAAGACCTCCGATGATTCAAAACAACTTCAAAGTTTACCTTTTAAAATAAAAACCAAGTTTTTTAAAACAAATGTAGATATTTAAACAAAATCTAAGAAATCTCTTGTGTTAGAAATCAAGGAAAGTAAAAAGCCTATTGAGATTATAATCTTAAGTTTATTATATTATAATCAATTTTCATTGATATTTATTATTCCTAATTTAAATAGCAACCATAGATGCTACGAAAAATTTCTCATCACTTTGATACCTTAAAGGTGATATATATCTCCATTTACATTGCTGGCCATTTTAAATGCAACACCCCAAATGAAGCAATCAAATAACATGAAATTTACAACATGCATTAGCGGAGATGAGATATGCATATGTTTAAAATCTCAGCGCAGACGCACATCCCGCATGCCTGGGGCACCACTTTAAAGCGCGATTTAAGGCTTGGAGATTTCAACGATTTCTAGTTTGGTATAATAGTGTTTTTATTTCTTGTGGTTTTTCAAATAAACGATCAATTACGATTCGCAGAAAACAGCGGTCATTTTCTTATCAAGTATCCGAATTTGATAGTGGCCAACCGAAATTGAAGATTGTCTTTCAAAGAAATCGGTAGTCGTGTTGGACCAAGCAACTGTAATGCGGATATGTGATCGATGGATTCAGGAGGGTACGATGGACCAATGTGTTCGATCGCATCCATCTCGGTGCACCACTTCACGTGATGGCAAGCAAATTGTACGTATGGCAGTGATGGATCACGCAGTCACATCACGAACCATAGCACAGTACAATCAGTTTGTAATGCATCATCCAGTGTCTGCGCTTACCATTCGACGTCGCTTACAGCAGAATGGACTGTCCGCATGACATCCATTGCTTCATCTATATTTGAAGCAGAACCACAGACGTCTCCGCAGTCAATGGTTCTATAAAATAATGATGTGGACGCAGAATGGTATGAAATTGTCTTCATTGACAAGTCATGCTTGTGTCTGCAGCACCACGATGATCGAATTCGAGTCTGGAGACACCATGAAGAGAGGATGTTGAACACAGCTGCGTTATCCACCACCACACTGGTCCTGCACTGGGTATTATGGTATGGGGTGGTATTGGATATCTATCTCGCACTCCTGTAGTACGCATTGCCGGCACTTTAAACAGCCAGCTCAACATCTCCGAGGTGTTGGAGTCAGTTGTCCTTTCTTACCTTCGGTGCTTGCCCGTATTTCAGCAGGATAATGAACGACCACACGTGTCATTATTTAGAGTTTCAGGAAAGGAAATTTATAAAATGTATAACGAAGATACAACAGATGATTTAAGACAATGATGTGAAAATTATACGTAGAGTATGTAAATATTTTCATCTATGTAATTCGAGAAGTAGTATATGAATAAACTATAAACATACGTGAGGCAAAATTACAATTTTGTTCCTTTACACACCTCACCGAAATTCTTCAGCACTAATCAATTAGACTCATACATGGAAAATGCCTAACCACTTATCTTTCAGTCTTAAGTTGCTGTTGCAATTCATAGAGAAGATTGAAATTGGTTATTCTGAAGTACATATTTAAAGAAAACACATTAGAAACTCCAATATCAAGTCTAAATTTTTAAAACTGTTTCAGGATACTAGATGAATCAAAAACTCTAAACAAGGTTATTCCAAACATCACATTGGGTAAAGATGAAACCTTAAGAGAGATTCAGGAAATAAATTCTCAAATCTCTCGTAACTTTTTTACGACTACAAATAAAACCAAATTCCAAATAAGTACTAGTGCTTCTAAAGAGGGCTTCATATATAAGAACTGTTTGCAAGAAGAGTTGCTATTTATCTATTATTTGTCGTTTACGCTCATTTATGGAAATAGGAAAATCTGTTTTGAATGCTGCAGATATCTTGAAATGAACAGTACAAATAAACGAATAACAGTTATTTTCACTAATGAATCAGCCCCAGTGTACAAAGTGTTATATTATTTTTACAGTTTCAACTCACGTTAAGGTTTATGAGTTAAATGTTATTACAATAAACACTTAATATATATAAAATCTTATGTTTATATTAATTAATAAAGTTTATCACAAAGTTTAGCATAGAATAAAATAGACAACATGGGCAAATTTAACCAAGGACTGGCCTCATTATGATCAATAATATTTTATACACACTTATTATTAAAACGAAAAAATTATTCTTAGAAGGGAATTAAAAGTTGCTTACAACGTTAAAATAATTTACATAATTCAAAATTCCACTTTACTTACGAGGATATCTGGAGGCGTGTGTGCAACCCATGTGGAAAAGCAGTTAGGTCGTAAGTGCTATGCCGAGCAACTAGAAACCCTTTGATGATGTGTTTATCTGGATACCACTTTTTCGCAATGCCATTCATACGAGTTCTTCCACCTCGTCTTGGAAATTAGAAATACTGTAACAACCTTAGGAGAAAATACACAATATCCTGGTCTATACTTTCAGCATGGCTTCTCACAGCTCAAAAATGACCATCACTCTTACAATTTCTCGTTTTTAGTGTTCTTTGCTGAAAACTCCATACGTCCGGTACTGGTCTCCTCCAACCCCCGACTCCCCTTCTATCCTTTGCTGAAACCAAAACTGGTTCCTGGCTTTCCTATCACTTACCTTTCCATGCGCTTACCTTTCCTTCCGCATGAAGTACACAGAGCCCCCTCACAAATAGCTCTAGTGGCCAACCACAAGCATAAATTAAATTGTATCCATTTGCGGTTAGTACACCATTACATCCCAGTTTCTGTTTCTCAGAGTGGTTCCATATTAGAGAGAATATGTGATTCATTACAATACCTTCAATATCCTAAAAATCTATAATGAGGATTGCCAAAATAATGGAATAGGCCTTTCATAGGAAAAGAGAATTTTATTATTTTGGAAATTCTCGTGTTAAATCACTGCTCACGGTTCTATGTCTTTGAAAGACACCTTGGTGTGTGGTATCGGGATAAGTGTTTGAATCCCTATATTTCATTTTCAGGAATGATGTTGACATTGATTTTATTTTAAAAGTCGACAATGCATACTCACATTGGTCGACATGCACCGTCACATTTTTAGGAAGTGAATAAATTCACCTCGTAAGTTGACCTGACAGATTATCAATTCATAACTCATAGAATATGTCTAGGGCAGGAAACTCTGGAGTGGGTAATTACAACTCCTAATTTCTTTAAAAAAAAAAAAGATCCAAGACCTTTAAGAAGCATTTATCGAGTGACTTCAGTTGCGATAGGAACTTATAATTTACCTTATTTCCAATACGAAATTACACAATCTGTATTTTTTATATAAAACAATTTAATATGTAGTCGCTGTTTCATGCATTCTGATTTCGCTGAAAGCTTTTTGTGCTTATGCGTATATATAAAAATTATTAAATGTTTTCGTTTTATATATTATTATATATTCAAACTAAATTTGGTTAAAATCTATGTAATATAAATTTGAAGATAATCGATCAAATTTAAATACATCTTAATTTTGAACATCACAATATTACAATTTCAGTTAATTTAAATAAGTTGCTTTTACGCTTTTATTTTCTTGGAACAACTTATTTATAATTCAAACAAATTGTTCTCAACAATGTAATTTAAATTTTGAAAAAAGTCTAAAAAATCAAAAAATTTTATACGTTTTTAGACCTGCAAAATTCCTTATCAGAAGAGGAAGATTGGAGAGAATCCATAAAAATCTAAAGCACTCTCATAGACCCACACAAGAGAAGCTCTGAATTCGTACGACACTAACTGATCTATACATATAGAAATATAATTTATGTTTCTCAAAACACCCACAAGAAGTTACTCTTAGATGTTGAAGGTAGAAACTGAAAAATACAAAGATGTGCAAAACAAGTACAAAGAATGTATAAGAAACAGATTTATTTCTATAGCTGAGAGATACAATATCTTATCAAAAGAGAAAGAGAGTATATAAATTATAATAAAAACAGAATATATAAATTACAATAGACAGATTTGACTGCATGTTTAAAAAATTTAAATAAACTTCTTCAAAATACTCTGTTTTCAAAAACTAGAAGAATCACGTATACTCGAAATTTTCATTATTGGGAAATTATAAAAATAAGGAAAAGTTTCTTATAATTCTAATAAAAAGATAAAAAATGTCTTATATACTAAATTTTCTTCAGAAGAAAATAGAATTCGATGAAGACTTGCAGTATTTAAATATTTTCTCTAAATTCTTATTAATTTCTTGGCACAACTAATATTTTGGACCACGTTAAAATTATGTCGCATCAATTTTTAGTTTGACATTGAGTGCTAATTAAGTTTACGGAATATATTTGATTAATTAATAATTGGAGCACTTGTGAGTGACTTTCATGTGAAATTGATTGGTGTCGCTAATAAAGGCAAATAACGAAATTTAGAACATGTTCTTAAAATCTATTGTTAAAAGTTCAATATATTTCTGCGATTCAACGAAATTATGCTTTAGAAATAATTGTCCTATTGATCGATGGTGCTGGCTTATAAAGTATAAGAGATCTACAATCAAGTACCATATAAAGATACCTAAAAAATCAATATTTATTTTATTTATTTCATATGATGAATAATGATGATTTCATATGATTCATATGATTAATAAAATGATTTTTTTCATGAGGAAAATTTCCTTAAAAAAATTATTAGCCAATAGAAATTTTTAATCAATATTATTAACCAAAAAATGAACATTGTTAATTGATTTCGCTAATTTTATCAATTACATTCGGTTTATTATATGTAATTTTAGTGCTTCATAAAAATTCATTTAAATAATAAAATTAAATTACCTGAAAAAAATTAAACTGTCTAAAACATTTCTCTTGACTTTTCATATTTCAGATAAGATGTTCATTTATTATATGGTGCAAAATTCAAACAAAATCATTTGCTTAAAATTAAGAAAGATATATTTGTTATTAAGTATTCAATGGTATTAATATGAAATAATAACACAACTAGATTATTATTTTGCTTCTTTAATGATTAATAGCATTAGTTAATTATTAAAGAAGCAAAATAATAGTATAGTTGTTACAATAAACAGATACAGCAAAAAAAAATAATAACTTTATCTTCGGTTGAAAAATATATACTTTCTTGAAAAACATGCTTCTATAGCAGAAACACTCGGCCCTTATTATAAAATTTAGTAAGCTCTTAATAATCGCGTAAATAAACCGATTATTAAAAACTAAGACTAAAAATATTGTATTGACCAATAGAAACACAAAAGATTTCATTTATGTACCCTTCAAGTTGATTCTAGTTACATTATTTTATTCATTTATACTTCCTTTTTTTTAATACTATTTTATGGCAAATTTAAACACTATGCCATAAAATAGTATTGTAATTGATGAATTCCATTGGTAAAAAAAAAAATATTATAAAACGCAGCATTTATTATCAAATATAAGTGTTTCATAAATTAAATTAGATAATAAATTTAAAATATAAGTACTTTTTAATTTTCGTTCTTAGATATTTTGGAGTTTTAAATGGTTAAAGTTTTTGGGTGATTAATAATGCTCAGAAATATTTTTTTTTAATTTTGACACTATACCCTCAATTTTTTTTCAGAAGAATCAAAATTGGCATAAGTTTTTTCTTCAATATTATTTTCGGAAACTGTTTCAAAATTTTTGATATGAACGTTCTCTGTTGCACTTTGTTTATAGAAAACGTAATAGCGCCATTTTGTAATTTCACTTTTCTTTTGATATTTCAGGAAGCAGGCCATCTACACACATTTTTAATTTGAAAAATCACATTAGTTTTTTTAATCTCATTTTATAAATTAGATTGTTTTTCAATTGAAATAAAAAAAATTGATTTTGATCAGAGTTTGAAATTAAGAGAAATGATATTATGATGATTATTCATAATAATATCTTTAACCTAAAAATTTAAAAATATATCAAAACAAATGACAGATTTCACAAAACATTGATTCAGGTTAGCCTTCGCAATTTTGAGCTACATGATAACTAATTATCTGGATTTGCACTAACTCCTGTTTAAATATTCACTTACTACTATTACTATGGGACTGTGGGAATAGTTCAGTTCTAATTACTCGTAAATTCGAGTACGCCTCTCTTAAGTACCCACTATTGCGTAGTTTAAATACGTTTTATATAAAAGATGAAATTGTTCCATTGGTTTCAAAACCTCATATATTAGTATATAGTAAGTCGAATTTTGTATAATAGTATCAATTTCCCCTGTCCAAATATATATATATATATATATGAAAGTAAGAAGAGACATTCGCAGCAAAATGATTAAAAATTTGTAAAAAAGTTAGCTTTAGAAATGATTTATTTCATAATAAATTTATAAACTTGTTCTACTACCTACTAAATGTTTAAATGCATAATGTCAATAAAAAAGTATTTATATGTGCGTTAGTTAATTCACTCCCATAAATCTGTAGTAAGTTAGAACTATTTTAAGATAGTATAAACACTAACAATAATTGCATTACTACTGACTTTTCACATCTGAAGAGTTCAAATTTAGCTGAAAAGAAAGGTTTGGAAATATTTTTATATGAAATTATTTACTGTGTGTCAAGAAACTTTATTGCAATAAAGAAAAGTTAAAATTTTAATGAATTTATAAACATAGCAAACGCAAACTTCTTATGAAATAGTTTTGGAATTGAACAAGAATACTGAAAGTTTTTATTTTTGGAAAAATATTTCACCATATAATTAACTATTTATAATAACTGAAATATATTTTAAAATATATTATAGTTGTTATGCAAAATTTGCTAAAACTATTTATTGTATATTTATGGTATTATATGGTTTTAAAACATAAAATGCAATTAAATTTTTTATATTCACTAATTAGCCTTCACAAATGAATCTAATCATGTATTTACTATAAATAATTTAATAACTGAAAGGGTACCCAAAATTAAGAAAAATCAAGAAATTATATTGCTTACACTGAAAACTATTTTTGTGATTGTATTAAGAATTCGATGAAATTAATTCAAAGTATGTGAAACATAATTAGCTGCATATATTCACAGAAAAGTTCAATAATTATGTTGTTTAATGAATTTTAATGTCAAAAAAATGCATGCATAATTTGTCAGCTACATGTAGGAAACATTCTTGATATTTTCTATACATAACTGACAAATGGAATCATATTCTTTTATAATATGGCTGATGGTAAGCGTTGAAGGTATGGAAAAACCATGGACTGCAACACCTCAGAGGTATCGCTGAATATTCAGTGTGTCGGCAGTGCTTACTCGACGGATGTGGAAGGAAAATTAAATACTACCCCAAACAATAAAACTGGGTGGAGGACATGTTTGTCGATGAATAACACAACATTTCAATAGTCTCTCATCATACTTTTTCTAGACTTGAATTCGGACACTTCGGTTTTATAGGCAGGGGTGAGATTTGTCAGTAAAAATAATGTAGTTCAATTCCATTGTCCATGTCCACCGTTTATCCCACTATTGTCGGCGCAAGTGCTTTTGGTCTTGAGTCAAGGGTAGCAACGAACACTTTGAGGGCATTTAACTCAACTGCAGTTGATGTTGAATGTTGTGAGAAGACAACGAATGATGCGAAATAGGCTGAATGAGCTGTGGTTCGTGATATAGCTGAAGGAACCATGACTGCCACGTGTAAAATATGTCTGTCATCACGTGTAATAGCGAAGTGAAGTGGGGAATTGGGGTCATCGATCCACCGTTACTTTCCTACATTCAACAATAACATATTTGCATCACAGTTGCTTGGTTTCGTACAACACAATGACAGATTTATTTGAAGGGTAATCCCAATAGGCTAGAGGCTATTATTCTTCTTTGGTCGAAATCAGAAACTTGCTCGACGGCCATTCCATGTCTTTTACGTGGTGTCAGTTAAACAGCTTAATGTAAAAGAATACAAAAAACAATTGCCGTACTTAAAATTTACAATTTCTTTTCACTTTATATGGTACTCTTACTACAATCACCCATGATGTTCTAGTCATTTGCATTTCTCATCGCCGTAAATGTAGGATGTAAATTTCATGTTTTATCTGCTCCTTTCAGGTTGTTGCATTTTGGGAGTCTAGCAGTACACCTTCATTCATAAATTGAATTACTAAAAATGGCTAGAAGAGCAAAAACTAACCACAGATGTGAATAAATTTTGCTAATTTGATAAGCAAGCACTATTTTAAATGAATATATAAATTAAAGCTAAATTAACTTAACGAAATCTTTCCTTCAGTAAACTATTTTGAAATAAATTTTGGAGAATCAAAGAACCAAACAAACGGCAAAATGTTTGTTATAAGCTTTATTGTATTATAATTTTGATAAAATAATCGAAATTATGGTACAATAATATATATAATATATATATATATATATATATATATATATATATATAAACACCAATTTTATTAATTATGCAATACTTGGTAAATATTATTTAAGCTAAATCTCATGTCTTTAAGTGGTTTATCGTGTTAAATAATTAACTACCATTTGTTATCAATGGATTTTTATACAAATAATATTACGTTATTGACCATTAGTTTTATAGAGGTATATAATATATATAACACTAATAAATAACAACAGACCCTGTTTCTGATTCATAATATTTTCAGCATTATTAAATATTTAATGAAAAGTAGTTTACAGCAAACTTTTAAGGACTTCACTTGGGAACAGCGATTAGGAGCACTTCACATCTTCTGTAACATGATGATTAATTATTAAAAGAAAACAAAATAATGGGAAAAGAAATACACTCATCTTTAAAAAATGGAAAACTTTAAGTCGCCAATTTAATATTTTTACTCTAATCTTAGCACTTTTTTAAATATTTTGGAAATCACAAGGAAAACTTTTATTTATGTTTCTAACTTTTATTTCATTTTCCTTATATAAAATTAAATATGCTATTTTACAATTACTGTTGCAACCGCTATAGATTCACTATACTAAAAATATACTGATTTAGTTACGAATACAGCATTTTTCTTAATTCATCTGGAAGAGCATATTTGAAATGACTTAATAAAAAACAGTATAAATCAAAATTACCTATTTTTACCAAGATTATTACAAAGGCATAAGATTTCAGAGAAAATCAAATAAAAGCAATCAGATTATATCAGGAACATTGTATATTAGTTACACATTATCATATTTACAGAAGTTGATCAGTATATTTACATACTCATTTATTGTTAAGTTTATTGATTACTTAAAATGTAGTCTATTTTATTACTTTATTTCTCCCATTGTGTGTGTGGTTTCGTTACGTATAACTAAAATAATTGTGATTTAAACTGAAATATACAACTTTAAATACTCTCAGAGTAACATGTTGCCTAATAAAGGAAATAAAAGAGTTATTCAACGAAATAATCAATACTTAGTCAAGTGTATTATAACTATAAATCTTCAATATAGTTACATGTGATCACTACGTAAATTCGTATCGCACATAATTATTATGAACATTAAACATGTTTCAAGGACTTAACAATATGGTATACAAACTTACTATTTAGTAAAAAAACATATTGGAATGCAATATAACATTTAATAAAAACTAAATAAAAGTTAATTATAAGTCACTTTGAATACAATATAATCGTTTAAATAAAAAGTTATATATATATATATATATATATGTGTGTGTGTGTGTGTGTGTGTGTGTGTGTGTGTGTGTGTGTGTGTGTGTGTGTGTGTGTGTGTGTGTGTGTGTGTGTGTGTGTGTGTGTGTGTGTGTGTGTGTGTGTGTGTGTGTGTACATATAAGTCAACCATTTATCTAAAAATTCGAGATGCCTATTATGTTATTAGGAATTTCAGAATGTTTGTATAATCATAACATGGAACTGTTAATTCTAAATTCAGTAAAATCACTGAAAGACAGAAAATTAAAAATTTACTATGCCTAGTCTAGAAAAGCAAGTGCTTTATTCTTAGTTTAACAAATTGATGTAGCTTTGATATCTTAATCGCAATTCTGCAAAATATCGAAGTTTTTTTATGTATTTATTTTTTTGAGGAGCCAATTAAAAAAACTGTGAGTCTTGTTAAAGAAATTTTAATTTGGAAAAAAATCAACATCTCTATTTCTGATATATTGATTTATCAGAGATAGTAAGACTTATATTAATCACAGAAACAAAGAATCCCTCTTGTTTGCTTACAATATTTCTAAAAATCTATATGTATGCAAGTTTCTTCAGTCAGGATCAAAAATCTACTCTTTGTTATTTTTTCCTCTAATTGCTCTGCTTAGTCTCCTTTTCTTGACATTGAACTACCATTCTTTATCTTAATTTGTATTGCTAAATCACTCATTTATTGGAATCATTCTTAATTTTCTAGGTGAGATGACAGTATGCCATAACAATTAATGTGAGGTAAAAACTACTATAACTTATATTTCTTAGGAAGGCCAGCAGCTATGTCCGAACAATAAAATAGTGGACATTGTGGTTGAAAAGGGGTAGGCTTGTTATATTCAAGAGCAATGCATTCAGAGAAAAGAGGACTTTTTAATAATAAAAATATTTTATATTTACTAAGAAATACCAAAAGAATAAATAGGAATGAATTGAAGAATATATATGAAGAAAAAAATATTAAGCTAGTAATAATAAAAGCTTAACTAGAACTATATATTTTTAGTATGTACGATGAAAGGGGGAAGAGAGACCTTGGGAACAGGTTAAGGGCACAAAAGTTCTAACGTCATTACTCGAGAAAAGGAAAATATACTAAGTTTTATAAAATATATATTTCATTGACTTTATCTGTAATTTCCCAGTTAATGGAAAAATTTAATCCAAACTTTTATAATAATGGTGAGAGATTTAACGTTGCTAAAAGATTTACCAAATGTTTTTAAGAAATTAGCTCTGAAGTGTGAAGGGATTTTCCATGGAATGAAAGAAAAACTGTCTCAAAAAGTTCTTGAAAAAGAGGAAAGCTGTTTCTCTCTTACGTTAGCACTTGTCTTCCTTGTATTTTGTATTGTCAAAAATAAACAGGATTCAGCTTCCAGCAAGAGTATTGACATACAGCATCATCAGCTTATGATGGTTGTCATTCTTCACTGAAGACTGGGATAATGAGATGAGGAATCAAATACGATTCAGGCAGTTAGCGATAGTAAGATGAAGAGAAGATCATAATCAACATTTTATAGTAACATTTATAAATCAATATTCCATCATATTAATTTTATAAGAAATCAATAACCATTTTCTTCCAGAACGATCGCGCACGGATCAACAGATTGGCAACTGGATCATGACTCAACTCGAGCAGAAATGTGCCAAAAACCTGGAAAATTTACCTAACGCCAAGGAGAGAAAAAAGGATTTCTTCCGAAGCGCAGTAAATCCAAGAGGATAGCGAGTAGTCCACAGAAAGGGCGCTATAAGCCATTTCTAAAAATTGTTGACAACATTGGGGGTAAATGTTAATAAAAAATAAAAGGTTTGTTTAATGCAATATCATACCCATGCTTTCCCAAAATTATCGACAATTTTTATAAATATACTTTATTTTTAACACAATTTTTATTTACAAATATTTTATGAAAAATAAATTATTATTTATTCTTATTTTCTTTGGAATAAAAACCTTCAGCCATTTTAATACAACATAAGAATTTCAAGATACAATCTTTTCTATATGTACTTTTGATGTGAAGTAATATGAATTTGATACTTTCCTCCCCATGATAAGTTTCTATCTCCTACTTTGAGCAATAACTAGAAATGCCATAAAAATGTTTCGCTATCACCAAAAAAGTATGAAATCGCTCATACTTAATAACTATATGTATAATTTTATTTTTAATATACTATTTTTTAATATTGCTATTTATTTCGTTTACTTAATATTTTTATTAATATTTGTAATTCTGCTTTAAAAATATATACTCCAGTTTTGCAAACAGATTTACGGATATTTTTTATGCTCAGGAAACTCCACTTAACTGAATTTCCCTATTTTAAACTCTTTTCTAATATTTGAAAAAAACTATTTCTTGAATTAGAAAGAGTTTTGCTGTAAAATTTTCGAGAAATCTTCCAAATTCTTAATTTATTTATGTATATATTTATTCGAATTTCCTTAATTTTTTTCCCAATTTCAACTTAAAACAAGAATTTTAAGACTTTGCAAATGTTGGATCTTTATTTTTACATCTTAAATTGAAAAGAATAAAATGCTTATTTGAAACAATAGCTATAATGTGAATTTGAGATTAAGCAGAAATTTTACAGACTATTTTAAGTTTGTGTATGTGTACTTAAATTAATACTCTCAAGAATACTTCAACATTTTAAATCATTTTTAAACTTTTAATGGCATTAAATGTATGGCATATAATTTGGTATTAAACATGCACAAAATCAGTGATTTTAACACTGCAATGAAATATTGTTTGTCAATAAGAATTTTCTGAGATGCGAAACAATTTGACTAAGATTTTTCCTGTTTTTATTTCATAAAATAACTATCATTAAAACTTTAAAAACATTTTAATTCTATAAAATATACACAATATATGGCAAAATTCATGGGATAACTAAACTACTGGAACACTGACTTACAATCTTTATAAATATGTGTGTGTGTTCCCAGTTTTAAAAAGATTAGGTCAACCTACAAATCATTTTATCAATTACTTGCTGACAAATCAGGGACAAATATTTTCATGTATATTTTCATACAATAAAGAGGGCACCAAGCAACAACTGCTTATGTGGACAATCAGGAACTCTTCATTACATTATATAGAGAATTGCATTTTATCAAGAGATTTCCGTATAGAAAGACATCTTTCTCAAACTGGTGCAGCATTCATTAAATTCTGTATCAACAATGCATATCGAAGGAGCAAAGTTATTTCTATTCAACAACGCTTGTCCATTAAAGAGGTTAAACAATGTCAAGAAAGACAACAGCAACAGCGGGATAAAGCATTGGATTTTCTTACACGTTCAGAATAATCTTACAATGAATGAATTTATTCTGTACAACTCATTCATTACTTAAAATTTTACAGTGAACTTTAGTAACTAGTGCCTTGACTTTCATTTTTATTGCCTTGACTTTCATTGTATATAGTTATTCGATGTTAAGTTTTAATTTTCTTTTCCTGTATCATTTTCCCCCATTTTATCTACTACAATTTTCATTTTAATTGTTTACTTCTATTTTAACATAATTACTTGTTTATTAAATTTATTCTCTTGAAGAACTGTGATGCATATCCTATTGCATAGGATTCTGTAGGTTTTGATGCCTCAGCACTGCAAACATTAATTTTCAAATAAATGAATGACGTTTTCGGCCGACGTACGTGACACCAAGTAAGCGGCAATTTCTCCAATGATGTTGAAGGAGTTATACCCTATAAACAATGCGTAAAGACAAAGGCTTCTTGACATCATTATCTTTATATCTATGGAATATACAACAAATGCTTACAAGAATTTTGAATTCTTAAAAATTAATATATTTAAATAATACTTTATAAAAATAATTTAAATAAATTTATCAAAGATTTTATTACATGAATAGATTTAAATTTTTTAGAATAAAGTTCCCATTTTAAACTTCCAAAAATATTCTCTGCATTCAAGATTTTAAAAAGTAATATATAAATAATAAGGTACCTATTAATGAACAAACTAATAGCTATTAATTTTGTCTAAATAAGTTCTTAATGATTATCTTTTGTGAATTCCTTTCGATTTCATCTAATATGTTAATTATTTTAATTTTTCATAAAAATTCCTTTTGGAAAAGCAATGAAAAATTAATTATTTTAATCCTAAAATTAGAATTTCATTCAAACTTTGATTAAATTCGTTTTATCACATTAAAGTCTATCAAAGGGAGCCTCTTCGAAATCATTGCTCAACACTAATTAAATTTATTTTTGCAGAGACTGTCGAAATAATTATTCACCTTTCTAAACCTGAATCACTTTCAAATCATACAATTATTCCTTATTTCATTTTTGTGTGACGTTCGCCAATTCCAGCCTTGCTTAGTAAATCTATTTGGCTAATTAATAACCTAAGCATATGTGAGTGATGTTTAGACAGGAGTTGTTGGCATCCCAAGTGTAACGAAATGATGAATAGAACCCAGTTTGTGATGTAGGTAAAGACACGTACAGACATTCTAAGGTATTTTCTCCATCAATGCCCAATGACAACTGTGAAGTAATTGCCGCTCATAAATAAATTTCTCTCTCTGCAGCAAAAACTCTTTTCTGCTACACTAAAATAGTTTGAGGAAAGATACCTATAATACACTATTTATGAATTATTTTAAAGGTAAGCTTTGGTTTTATTGCAGCAAGTCTGCGAGTGGTTTCTAAAAAACATTTTCAGAAAACTCCTATTGAATTATGGTAAATAAATTTTGTTTATGATGTTAGTAAATTATATTCACTTAAAGAAATTATTTATTTTATTTTAATCTTATTTTAATTAATCCAAAGCAAATTAAAAAATAACTAAATAAAATTATTAAAATTTAATGTTCGTAATTTGCATTGCACATAAAATTTTTACAATATTTCTTAAATATTTTCTTTAATAATAAACATAAAATTTCTTATGTGCATAATATTATTACAAAGATAAAATTCAAATTTCAAACTTAAATAAAATGACAATAATAATAATAAAATGAGAAGTAATCTGGAACTTCAGTGTGAATAATGATGGTGAAAATGAGACTAAAAAAACATAAAACAATGATATTAAAATACTTGAATAAAATGAATTAATATATATTGTTAAAAATTAAATAAGAGAGAAATAAGTTCAAAAATGTTAAAAAAATAGAAAAAGGGAAAATAAAATTTCATGATATAACCAAGAAAAATAAAAGGGAAAACTCAAGGCAAAATCGTTATAAAACTAGACAAATTAGAATATTAATTTAAAAAATTGAAATGAGTATAAATTAATTATCATATTGTTCTAAAATCACAAACTAAACTTTTTATAAAGTTTCTCATGTATATAAATCCTTTTGAACAGTGAAAAACACCTTCAAACTGTATTTAAGTTGTTTTGTAAAAACTTGTTTTCTTACCTTTCCCAAGAATTTTTTTTTTTTTTTTTTTTTTTTTTTGTAAAAATTTGTTTTATTACGTTTTTTGAGTTGTTTTGCCAAACTAAGTTTTCTCAGTTCAAAAATAAAGTATACAATGTTAACAAACTAATATCGCAGTCAATATTTAAAATTGAAGTCACAATTTAAATAGAAAATGTTTCGCTTATAAAAATTGATTTTTATCAGCAAAAATTAAAATTAGAAAAATGTTTGACAAAAATTTAATCATGTTCAGCACAGTAAAATTTAAGGACTAAGATTTCGCACAATTCCGTATTATAAGATCGTATGGTTAAAATAGTAGAATTTTAGAGTTAAGACGCTTCTTCAGTGAATCTGGATAAAAGAAAATAATAAATAAGGATAAAAGTGGAATATTAATCAAATGATGGCAAATTAATCAAATGAGCAAATTGCAACGCGAATTTAAAAAAACCATCAAACTAGGAGAGTTTTATCAAATTTTCCAAGTTTTCAAACATGTCGACTTGAAACGTGACTTATGCAATTTGTCTGTCAGTGAATTCATTTAGTAATGTCTTCACACTCATAGAACATACAAAATACTTAGTGAAATGAAATGTTCAATGAAAATCTTGAGCAACAATATAAATGGAAAACGATCCAATGCTTCAAAAATGTGATATTTCAAAATGCAGAAAGCTTAATAAAAAGAAAAAGCTAAAGTATAAATTGTTAAAAAAAATTCTCCATATGATAAGTCCCAAATGTATTTTCTGATGCGTGTAGAATTGATATTAGAGGAAAACTGAAATCACATTAAATATAAAAAAGGAGAGAAAAGAAAGCTCATACCCAGTTGTTTAAACATTCCACAACGTGATTATTACCACTAATACTTCGAAATTAAAGTTTCCACTATTTCACACCTACTACTGAAATATCAATTTAATCTTTTTTTAGTTTATAATTTTCAAGTCCCTTTGTATTCTTTTTTATTGCTTACTATTTATCAATTATTTCGCACTTTCAGTTTTTGACTATTTGGGTATAAATTAAAAACTGTTAGGAAAACATTAATATATTCAAAAAACCTGTTCATGTAATAGTTAGACAGAAACCTTACCTGAAGAAATACCTAAAGATGTTAAATTCAGGAATCAAGAAAAGCATCCTCATCTTAGAGGTGTCATTGTATTTTTCAAAATATGAATATATAATGTGGATTTTCTGCATAATTTTTTCAACACCTATTTTAAAGAGTTAAATTGAATTAATCCAATAGTATGTTTAATCACCTGACATGTTTCTCTCTAATAAGAATTATCATTGTTAATATTAGAAATTATATCGGTTCTATTATGTATACCAACTTGTAATATGTGTGTAAATTGTATCCACAAACTTCATTAAAGACATAGCTCCTGCATGTATGACATGTTTTGTTAAAAATGCTCATAGAAATCCTTTTATAAAAGAAAGTATCAACCATCTTCAAATTATGTAGTATGTGATCTCCTAGATATAAGCATGCATTAATTCATGTGATTATCAAATTTCATAAAATCTGAAATAGTAAACAAATAGGGCTATGTACAAAAAAGCATGTTAATGCAACAAGAATAATACTAAGCAAGTTATGATAGCCTAAAAAGTTTTCCTGATCCTAAGGACAGCCATTTTACATTGTGTATTCAATCTCTTTCAAAACTCGTTAAATTTTGGAATTCACTGTCCAAATATTTCGTATAGTAATTGATAATAACGCTTGGCTCTGTTGTTATATTTAGTTAAAAAGATTTTAAATTTGAAAAGTTGGAGAAATAAATTGTTGGAGCATTTTAAAACTTAATGCAATAAAAGTGGTTAAACTGTTTTAACGTTTGGTAAATGTATAATTTATTTAAGTTTTTAATATCTTTAAAAGAACATTTATACCCTAGTAGTTGCTTTAAATGTAATGGAAACAGTTATAATTATCTTCTTATCGCTAATATTATACCTTTTTTTATTGTTGTAATTATGTTTTTAAGATATAATGACATACACACACAACAATGCTTTCTTCCTTTAAATCTTCACAAAGTTTCACAATAATCTAATTACCTATTTTTTACTTGTAAAAATGATTTGAAATAGAGTTTTTATTAATATGCGTTATTAACAGTTTAAATAGGTATTAGATATAATACTTAACTATATATTGAACTCTAACAATAATTAAAAGAGGTAAGGAAAAATTAAGTACAGAGCTTGTGTGTGTGTGCTAAATTACATATATGTGAGGATTTCGCTTTGAGTGTAAGAGCAAAGTAAAATTTACACTACAAATAGTTTGTAAGCTGAAGCATACTTTTATTTAATTATGCTAAGGAATTATTATAACAATGCTTCATAGCAAATCATACTCTAACAGATATCATATAGAAATCCCAGGTGTATGTCAAAAAGGCTTCACTGCATCTATGTAAAATGGAAAAGTTTATCTACTTTTGTCAGGTTTTACTTGAGATGCAATAACAACATAGCTTTATTTTTCCTCCTTTATTTTAATCAATATTCTGTAACTATATAGAATATGATATCGATTATACATCTGGATATAAAATACTTTACATGATAGCATTGATCTATAATCACTATCAATAAGTTTCTAAACATAATTTTTTTATGCTTTATCTTAATATATATCTATAACATTATATTTCATGAATCAATAATTTTGGACTATTTTTCAGGGAACAATTACTACAAAACAGAACAGCTAGGACTGGAGAAACAGAGGTTACTGAATCCTACACCTTTGGTAATAGTTCTTGATACTGCAGTAAACATGAGCATTTTCCAAAGAAAGAATTTGTGGGATCAAATTTAGAATGCAAAAATGGTATAATCTAATTTTCTGATGAACTCTGGTTTTGTATACATTTTTAAAAAGAATATATTAATCAGCAGATGAGAGTGAATATTATTATATTGCCCTCCTGATGATCATGTTAGCCCAATATATGAAATAACAATATACATCTTCCACACCTTCATGATCTATTAATTTTATGACAATTTGGTAAAGAACACAACCTTTTTGTGCTATAATGTTTCTTAATCCCATAAAAAAATAGATTGTGATATGCTTTCAAATAACTAGTTGATAGTTTTAAAAAAAGTGTACCTGCACCTGCAAAAAAGAGTACCTGCACGGTACAAACTACGTATAAAATCTTAACATATGCAATACGCTTTCCATATTTACTCTGTGTTTGTGAGTGATACCTGATTGAAATAATTGCCAAAAAACTAGTGAATCCCTCACATGTATTCCAATGTAATAAATGAACTCCAACGCAGAATTAAAGCCTTATAGTCAGCCTACTGTCGTCCATCTCTATTTAACTCAAATTAATTCTAATGTTACATTATAATTGTTATTTCTTCTGGGGTTACATGTCTTCAGTACCTGTGTTACTCTCTATATAATTTGTATTTCTAAAAATACTTATAGTTTTAATCATATCTTTCCCGACAATCGCGTGGGTTTATCATAAAATCAATTATTAACGTTTTGCTTATCAAACATATAAAAAATATAATATATATAAAACAAATATATCATAGAGTTTTGAACGTCTAACAGGTTGAGGAACAAAATTTTAATCATTGTTTGACAATTTTATCTTACAATTAAAAACGATTTATTATTACTACGCTCATTCAGAATACCCGGTATAGTGGTCAGAGTGCTTTATAGGGAGGTCTTGAATTCGAATTCCAGTTTGGGCATGAATGTACTTTCTCTCTCTGTCTATCCTTTCTTTGTATGAATGGGTTGTGAATGGTAGCCTACCCTATAAACGGGGGTACCTGTGACATGTAGTAAATGTATCTATGTAATGAGGAAGTCGGACTCCACACCAAAATATGTTGGAAAAGTGGAGCAGTGCACCCCATGGTGATAGCTTAGCTGGCACAAGACAACAACAGCAGAATAAAACCTGAAGTTCAAAAATATGTTTTAGCTTATAACAAGATTACAGATTTAATACTGATAGCTATTTAAATTATAGAGAATTATATAAATTAAAGTTTATATAAAATTTTAAAAAAAATATCTGACACACACATTTTTGATATGAAACTATCGAATATTTGCCGCACATAAAAATATTTAAAGGAAGTATTTAAAAATTCTTTTCTTACTTAAATCGAAAAAAAACGGATCAAAACTAATTAATGTATCATAAAACGAACTAGTTATGTGTCACATGTGTCAGCGCGCCATCTCATTACAATGGAGTTTTTCATAATCAAATTTTTCTGTCTGGTTGATCCAATTTTATTTGAAAACGTTCCGCATGGTCTATTTCTTTGTGAAACATGCAACCTTCTTTTCACTGTATAAATGCCAAAATGTTCTTGGCAGCGTTATTCATATGAACAAATAGGATATACAGCGAGGAAATCTATTTTAATCATTTAATGTTTTTAAAGATATTTTAAGGCTTTTATAGAAATGATTCAGTGAAATATATAATTATAATAAATATGATAGGTATCAATTCATTTTTCAACATTTCTTACTAATATATTTTTAAGGATAGACATTGATTTTCATATTTGTTTTCAATAATAGAAATTCCCATAGAATTTTTAGGTTATTCAATACTAATAAACATATTTATTCCTTATTTAATAACTATTTTTAAATTATATACTTTTTTCTAATTTTTAAATTATAATATTTCCAAAAAAATTCTTAATTCCAGAAATCTGGTTATTCCGTCAGAATACTTCCATTTCATAAAGAATTTAGAAGCAATACTTTTATTTTACAAAAAGAAGATCAAATATTAATATTTTATGGTTAATAAATTAATTCATAAGCATTTTATCTAAGAACATCAATATTTTATAAATTAATATAATTTTTCCCATTGTAGAAATACTGTTAAAACTGAAATTAGAAAACATGTTTCATTTTAAATAACAATAAATTTTTTAAAAAAACACAGAGCTCAGTACATTTTTACAATAGCAGTGATTATATTTTTATATATGAGTACATACTCTTTACTCAGAAAAATCTTCCTCTTTTTAAATTTTATTTTTCTATTTCTTATTGAAAACCGGGTATTTATTGTAATATTTACTGAGCAAATGTTAACTACAGTTTCTAAGTTTTTCGATAAATATTTGTTTACTCTACAGTTAGATTAGATAAAATGTGTGTTATATCTATAAATAAAAGTTATATATCTCCATTAACTAAATTTACTAACAATTTTATTTTTTTCAATATTATATTTTTTATAGACTGTTTAATATTCTCAGTGTTATTTAAATATCAATTATGCATTATAAATTCTTTCTCCCTATGTATTTATTTATATTTATTATGGAAAAATTGTAACATGATAAAATATTTTATAATATTATATAAATTAGTAATTTAAAAAATTATATCATACATACAGACACTGAACCTAAAAGTTATTTGTTTCAATAATAATAACTTTTTAAGACTTTAATCTCACATCTAACTTTATTTAATTTGTTCAAAGAATTCTAAAATATGCTTCGATATATTTAGTCATGGGTAAATTGTTACAAATTAACTTTTGATTCCCTAGATTCTAAAAACTTTCCTACAAAATTCAATGATAACATTTTACTTTTAAGAAAGTAACTGACAGTTGACACTAGCAAACTTGTCAAATTTCTCCACAGAACTCTTTTACATATTTTTCTGCGTAACGAATACAGATTGAAAACTACACTTTTATTGTAAACTCTAAAAATATTCAAATGGCTCAAAAAAAAAGTTCAACTTCCTTTTGATTTCTTGAAAACTTTGCAACTTCCTATTCTGTGAAAAATGTTCCTTTTTAATGAATAAATAAAACATAAACATGTCTGAAGGTTAAGCTTGTCAATGTCGTTCGGTACTTTTCTAACTGTATAGTAAAAATTTTACTCTTAAGAAATTTTTACACAAAAGGATTTTAATAGTGTTTAGTAAAATATAAATATCTCTCTCTTTAAAAATACAAGCATATTTCTTACATTCACTTCTTATGTTGAAGATTCTAATCACAATCATATGAAATTTCATTCCTAAATCTCAATAAAATGCTATTCAAAATTTAATGTAGTCTATAATCCTAAATTGAATTGTACATATTATTCTCTTCAAGAGCTTAATATTGTTCTTAAATCTGCGAATTTGTATACATTTTTTCACATTTGATATTCAAATACTATCCTTCATATTAGAAAATGTGCCAACCGATGACTGAGGGTTCAGCGTTCCTGAATAATGAGCTGTGGGCCCCGGACTCAAATCCCGACATGGGCATGGATGTTATTTTTCCTCGGTGTTTCTCTGACCTTTCTTCTGAGTTGATGTAGGAATGCAGCCCACTCTATAAAAGGGTTTGTGGTGGTATGGCGTGGGTAATGCTAACCGCATCCGTTCACAAGTGTACACTATGAACCAAGTACTACAAATGAGTAGCAGTTTCCGGCATTGTTGTGGGGAAGGGTTATTCACTCATTGAGCACCGTTATTAAAAAATATTAAAGATGTAAGTCAAGGCATATAACATATCACATCTAACATTAAAACAACGAAAATACTATTCACACATCTTCCTAATTATATTACTTTGAAATCATCAATATAAATCCGATATTGTGCACAAATGTTATCCATTATTACAGGTAAATTTTAATTTCTTATTTGAAATATTACTTTTTAAATTCATAAAAATGAAAGTTATGATTTTCTTTTTCTTTTTTTTTATTAATTCCTTCACTTCAATTATTTTTATAACTTTTCTATTAAATATAATACAAAAATTTCTGTCTGATTACACTGTCATATTCTTTTATATTTTGAACAACTTTTTTTCCCAAACTACAAAGCAACATTTAATGAAATTATTTTGAAGTAATACAACTAAATTTTAAAATGTTCCAAATCATATTAATCAAGTGAAATTTAAAACTGTGAGTCATATGAACTTATTCTGAAATATCTATATCCCACGAGGAGACTTGGATAATTTACTCTATCCATAATATATTTTATTTTCTATTCAATTTGGATTTAAAAATACATACATGAAATACACTGATTTCCTTCTGCTTAACGATGCATGCTAAAATTCTTTCAGCAATCAAGAATTTAAAATAAATAACCTAGCAACTTAGTAAAAAAAAATAGAAAAAAGAGTAAATGTATATTTTTATATAAATTTTGAGAGAAATGTTCCATCAAATCCATATCAGAATTAATATAAAAATACACATATTAGCATTTAAAACCCCTACCTGCGTGATCAAATTTGATATATTAACTGATCGCCCCTCTCCTAATTACACCACGTGATTAATGGACGTCTCCTCCTTAGAGACAGTCCCTTGATTAGCGTTTGCAGTATCAGATATTCTGGTCACAGATGTGCCTGCCAGTCTGGCTCCAGCAATGATGCCTCATTGGAAATCATTGAAATCCTCACTTGATTTCTGTCCAAAGTGAGATAAAGGATTGCAAAGGGGCGTTTACAATTATGCCAACGTCACCACATCACACAATTCACATTTCACAACACCTCCATTCTTTTAATTGCTATGATATTCAAAATTTCGTGGTAAATTTGCCAGTGTTTATTTAATAAGAATTATAGCACATGGATATTGGTCGGTGTGCCTTTTACCAATCTCGCGATGGTGACTAAAGTTGATAAGTTATTTAAATTTGCTTAATAGAGTTCTTATGAAAGAATAAATAACGGAGCTGTTTTTAATACTCACTTAAACTTTAAATTAGGATGTGAAGATTAAACATTCAAATGATAATTATATCATGAATAAGGCACACACATTTGGTTAATTTTTGCTTTCGACAAGTTATATAGCTATATTTTAAATTAAATTAAACGCTGTTTTTTTTTTTTTTTTTTTTGTTTTTTTTTGTTCCACAAATGATTATTTATGTAAGATTAAAAATCCCCATGTTGTTAGAGACAATTTATTTGAGCAAGATGATAAACATGAATAGGCAGAAGTATGGCTCACTCTATTTGAGTTACCTGCGTTTTAAAATAGGGAATAATAATAGTAATTCATGTACCTCATAAGTAATATGACGTGAACTATATTATAATTTAAAACTCCTCAAAAATTTCGTAATAAATTAATTTTATAGCCAAATTTTACGAGAAAAACTAAATGCCCAAATCATTTAATATTTCTCAAGGAAATTTTATTATCATATTTCATTCGTATTTATTACTTATGCACAAATAAAACAAAACAATTGTGAATATTGATTGCAATTGAAAGCAAATTTTCCATGATTAAATATGTTTAAAATACAATGTATAAGGACTACACGGTTTTACTGACTTGAAAATCAAAAAAGATTTCTTGAAAAATCATTCTAAATGTTAGCATTTTGATATTCTTTATCATATTAATTTAAATTTAGGTTTAATGTTCCTATAGAAATATTTCTCCATACATGGTAACAAAAATAACCAAGAAATTTAATATGAATAGAACTATATTCCTTAAATATTTTTGCGTAAAAGCTAGACAATAAGTGTGTCAAAAATAGGAAGTTAAAATTACATATAAAACAAACAGAACTATTTAAATGAATATGAATTAAACAAAGGTCTTTTAATCGTTTAACTCAAAACTAAACAATAATTTTCCTATAAAACTTAAATATTCTAATAGGCCTATATTCTAAAATTTTAACTTAAATTCATAAAAAAACAGTGACTATAAACGCAATTTTGTTCTTTCGCAATATAAAGTAAAGTAGCCATAAAGGTTGAAATTATTCGCATTTTTTAAGGGACTCATTAAAGTGGCTTTTTTATGAGAAATATATACTATACACTCTTATTTTACTGAATAAAAGCTATTTAACCGTAATATTACTCATACAATATAACTAATGATTATTTAGAATACTGTAAGAAAACGTAAATTTTTTTTCACATTAAGTCACAAATATGCTCTTTAAAAGTACTCATAAATATGTCTAGATTTAAAAATTTTCATATTTGAAACATTTTTTATTTTAAAACAATTTTTAAGCATATTTTAAAATATTTTTCAAACATTTGAATTAATCTGGTATTTAAACATGTATTTTTGTCTAAATGGATTTCAATTATATTATTTGACTATAGCAATGCAAATAATTCATTTGAAAATAATTTCCATGCTCGAAATATTTCACAATTAATAATTGCTATTGCAGTACAATTCTTTCATTATTGATGATTGATCAGAATTAAATAATTAAATGCGATTTTTTATTCATAATAATACAAAATATGACAGATGAAAATAAAAAAATTCAGGATTTAAGTTGTTTTCTCTTTAAGATAAATTCTAGATTATAGTTTCACATAAAATTTAAAATACAGATATATAGATAAAATCTCATTAAACATCAGGTTCAGCTAACAATTATCACTTAACCTTGGATGGTAAATACCTAAAATTAATGCCTTGTTTATCATAAGATAAAATATTGTGGCCTATATAGATCATAGCATCGTTAAAAACCCATTTTAGTGACATTTTGTTATATTGAGTATCATTACTACATTTTATGTTCAATGCGTTATTGTTTAAACAGTATTAATGTAATAGACATAAATACTTTGATATATTATATGAAAAATAAATTAATTTTGGGGCATTATCATGAATATGCATACGTTCTACATAGAAATACGTTAATCCCTAACACTAGATGAAAGTCAAAATGATTCTATTTTTAACCTATTTAATCCATTGCAGTTTCGCCATCGTCAGTCGGAATTTAAGAAACACAGTAAATGATACCCATTCATAATTCCCCGTTCAAAAACTTCTGTCCCTGCTTTTAATGCATTTTTGTATAATTCATTCCTCAAGTTATCTTCCTTTTTCCCTTCGCAGGGACTTCTTCTAATGAAGGCTATCAACAACGAGCAAATTATAGGGGAGGAAAGGCCAATTGGATTTAGGGATACCCCGAATGAATCCATAATATTCCCTGGGAGCACCTTAATTGAATAGAATTTGCCTCAGTTTAAAGGCGTGGCCGTCAGACAATGATTTCAAATACTCTGCAATTGTGGCTGGGCGTAGGTCCCATTATAGGCCAACTTTGCCTTACGCAGGCCTTACAGTTAGATGATTGATAGTTCCGTGCTAAATATCACGTGTCGGATTGTGCGGGGAGTTTTCTTTTAACTGTCTGGTATAAAAAGAGAAACAAATATCCCCTTTTCCTTCCTACTCACTTAATTAGATACGGAGAGCACAACTCTACATGGTTCTACTTCTGGAGTAAAGCAATATTTGCTTAACGTTAGAGCAGGCGACAGTGAGCTATTTTGTTATCAAAAGAGTATCACACGAAACCTGATAATTTGCTTTAAATTATATAGCACTGTGCAGGATGTTAAACGAATATTTTGAAAAACCTTTCTTTTCCTTTTTGTTTATGTCAGGCGCAATGTTAAAATGTTTGTTTTCTAGGAAAACTTGCTTCTTTTGCAGACTATTTTTTACTTGCTTCATTTTATACACTTAAATTATTTTCCTAGATGAAAAGTTTTGCTGTCTAAATAAAAAAATATTTATTCATATTATTGTTATTTAAACGATATACCCTGATTAAAAATTTTGTTCAGATTACATTTAATTTTTAGAAATAAATATAAGATAAAAACAAATAAATATAGGATTCAAAGTGTATTTACATAAGATTAATAAAAGCATATATATTCAAAGTAAATAATGTGATTCAAACTTAATAAATATATGGGAAAGAAATATTACTTCCAAGGATTGCAAAAATATTCCTCATTATACCAAAATATCCTTTTCAATGCTAAAAACCATTTGCTAAAACTAATAAACATGATAAATAATTTTAATGTTCTGATGAAAAAGTAACGCAGTTAAAGACCTGCAAACTGACAATCCCAAAAGCTGGTGCCAAATAAGGAAAAGAGTTTCATAACAATCACCTTCACTAAACTAAATAAAAGATAGCAATCTAAATGCTTTTGCTAAAGATAACATGAATGCTCCAAGTTTTTAACATAAATATTCTTATGTAACGCAACAAACAGTTAAAGTTGGACCAACACTCCCTTTCTTTCTACTCTTGTTTTATTAATTTATAAAAGGATATGTAGAAGAAGTAAAAATTTAATGATTTCTAAAACACAATATTAATTTTAGCTATAACAATAAGATTTAAAGAGATTGTGTATTATTTTAATGAAATCATTTTAAATGTAAGGAGCGTCAATATTTGATGATTATGAACACCAATATCAACAAATATTTTACATTAAATGAAATAAATTATAAGTTAATAAAATATAAGAATCCTTTACAAAAATCTTACTTTTCAATAACAAGACAAAAAAAACAGAAAATACTTGTTTGTTTCTTTCATTAGATATCCCATAAATATTTTCATATTAATACCCATTTCAATAAATATCCCATAAGGAAGTTGAATTTGTACACATCAAATTGAATCATTTGTTCAAATCGATACCGTTTTCTTCTAAAAAGGACATAATATAAGGGAAAACTTAATAAGAAGTGATTTAATTTAAGACATGAAGATAATTAATACATTTTTTGATGTTGCGAATATTTTTTTTTAGAATAAACTAAAAATAACTGTCTCGTGATATAAGAAGAAAACTATTCTACAGGATTTATGTTAAATACTCACATGAATATTCAGAAAAATTTATTTTGGTAACAAGTAGACATAAATTGCGATGAAATTTTATATATTCTTATTACATACTGCTATAAGAATTTCCTACTGAAGAATCATAGATAGGTTTTTCCTAAGAATCGAAAGTGTATCCGATTGGTTCATTCATGTGAAATCTTGCATAGATAATTAAATAAAAATATTACATCTATACATAACAAATGAAAACAAAATGGAAGATTATTATGTGAACATTATTACTCTATTTGCCTATCAGAAATTATACATATCAATTATATGTAACAAGCTAAATAATATGACTAGAAAGTACTCATCCATAACAGTCATATCATATACTGAATAATTCATAAATTAGTTTTTGCCTATAGGTTTCTATTTACATACAAGTTTTGTATAATATAGTTTCGTTGTTATAAGCTGTAGCTTATAATAAGTATCTATAAGCCTATAAGTTTTGCTGTTTTGAACTGGAATGTTTATAAGCATATAGATTTTATATATTTATGACTTTATAAAATCTCTCTTTCACATAGTAATTTTCCTTATTTCAGAGAGTTTGTTAATTTAATCGCGAAAAGTTCATTTTGATCTTTAACAATAGTAAATTCATTTATCTATCTTATACATTTAAAATTAGTGAAAGCTATAAGCACACATTTCAATTGCTTTTTTCTATATCCTTTTTTATTTGGAAACTTAGTTTTTAGAGAGAAGTTTCTTATAGATGGAGAAATTTTCGGATAATTGTCTATGTAATTTGAGTCGGATTCTCAATCAAACTTTTATACTTTGGGTTGATTAGTGTTCTTAATATTTCCCCCCGAATTAGTTTCAGAAATTAAAAAAGTGTGATAAGGTATAATGGAAGTGTCGAGAAATATTTATTAATAAATTTGACTGTCATATGGCTTCAAAAGCACTTACAACTCCTATGAGATGCAAGAAAAATAGTGCTTTTGAAATTATTTACTTTAACTGCTGAAGCAAAACAATCAAGAAACATTTTTTGATAAAAAAATTTAAGTAATAAAACAAAGAAACTCGTTCATATTTTACATCATTCCAGACATTTTTAAAAACGAAGCAAAGATATTCTACTAAGCAAATATCCTTATAAATGAGTAAGAAATTTAAGGATTATAAAAAAAGTCTGAAATAACTATCACAGAAATCAAATATTTCTTATTTTATAATACAGCTTTATATAACATAATGTTAATTTTATAAAAAATCAATTTGAAATTTCTTTAACTGAAATAACTCGAAATAACATTTATAACACTTAAGAATCAATTGCCTATAAATTCGCCCAATGGATATGAAAAATTACATATGCTTACCTTTAATTCGCTAACAAAAAAAGAAAATAAATATTTAGATGAAAAAAATTCTAAATGAGCTCTTTTATTAAAGACATTTTAAGTCTTATATCGAACTATAAAATTTTAATGGAGCTATTTATAATCGATACAAAGAAAACTCATAAAAAGGACAGAACAATTCGAAAATGTAAAAAGGATTTTCAATCTGATAACTCTAGAGTTTAAGTATAAGGAAATGGTCATGAGTTCTGTTTTTTGCAATGTACTTCAGTTAATCTAGCCTTTCATAAAAATTTCAAAGCAACATTAGTGCCAACGGCTTTTACTGAAGACAAGTGGCAGAAGAAAGGATAACAACACTTCATCAATTCAGCAGATGAAGAGACTAGTAAAAAACACTAGCATTTCGATATAAGCCTCCTCCCAAAACCCCTTATGATATCGATCGAGCAGTTAGAAGCAACAGTAAACTGCAAAAGGAATGGTTTTTAGTTTATGTTTTGACTGTTATCGGAATTTTAATGGAAAAGTTTTCGCGTTCGAACAAAAGAATTGAAGCGATCAGCGAAGCGTTCCTCTTTTACGATTGGCTGGATATAATGACCACATGGTGTTCTCAAGGAGACAAAAGACCGGAAGAATGTATTTGTACTTTGCTTTTCGTTTGAGACTTTTTTTTCACTAAAAACCCCTCTGCTCCATCTTGTTCAAATGAATTTTTAGGAGGTGTTTGGAAACGTTTCCTTAATTTCTAGAGTTATTTTTGAAAAACTAGAATTATAAAGGAAGTTAAGAGGATGAATTTTCAAGCCTATTCAGCCACAATTATTAAAAAGTAAATGCAGAGTTTTTACTATCAAATAATTGTATTTGTCTAATATATTTTTGAATTTCGAAGTGTTGAATTCCATGAAAAATGAAATGATGTATACAATTGTAATTTTTATTAATTTAGTGAAACTGATGTCCAAAATTGCACTCCATAAAATAGATGATTTCTCCCCTCGCAGTGATATTAAACATTTTCATACATACGTGTTCAAGTGTACTAGATTTGTTATTTTATTTATAAAAATCCTAAAATACTGACAGCAAATATAATGATCTTCTTTTTATTAAATGTCATTCAAGGAGTTACTTTTAAAGAACTCATGAACAGTTATCATTTAAGAAATAGATATAATGAGTTCTTAAGAAAAATGTGTTATGAAAAATATTTCTTATAAGAAAAGGTAATTTAAATGAAGTTTATAACTACCATTAAATTAAAGAGTACTATTATAACTACTATTAAATTTAATAAAATTTTCTTTGAAGTCAACAATTGGGAAGTTGGTGTTAGAATTGTTGTAGTGTAAACAAAAAAAATCACACGTCTGTGCGATCAATGATTTTTTTGTCAAATGCTTAAATAAACTGAGTTTTTAGCTTATGACTTTCAAAAGTATCAATAATGTATCTTTATTTGGAGAAAATATGTGCCAAAAAAGTAATTATATTCCTCGTTATTTTACAGAAAAAAATTATGAAACTTCTTTTAATATTATATTTTTATTTTGGAACAACTGTGTAATTTACATTATACGCAAATACCGCTCTCAGTAATAATCAACAGGCAGTTTATAATGTATCCATTCATCAATTGGTAAATTAATAGAAACCTATCAAATAGATAACGATGACTGCACAAAAAGCATAATGGTATAAAAGTAATGAGTTGATAGTAATCAATAAATGTGTTAGAATGGACTGAGATACTAGACATATTTCATCAATACACGAAAGAATATTGGTATTTACATAGGTTGTCACGTACCAGTTAATATGAAGATAAGGGAAAATGTTCTAAAAAATTTTGTACAAAAGTTTCAAAAGGCCAAGGTCTTTGATAAAGGGCACAAAGCCTTCATTGTGTATATTAAAATCAAGCAACTTGCAACATTTTCGTGTTACTTGGTACTGCTTACCTTTTTAAGTTAACAATGAAAAAAAAAACAGAAATAAAAATTTATTTACTTTTAATATTTGGTAAGACATTTGGGCAATTACATATTTATTTTCATTTCTTCAAACTTTAGTAAAAAACTTCAAAATGTTCTGTATAAAATTTTATCATTAAAAAAATGGAATCAGCTGAAAATTTAACTCTTTTAATAAAGATTATCACAAAAAATTAAACTACTTTTTAAGCATTTTATAATTTTTTATTGAGAAATCAAACAAATGCAGTTTGAATTTTTTTTTAATTCCAAACTGTACTTAAAGTCCTTATTTGGCTTTTAAACTGAAATGAAAGTTTTAACATCGATCATTTCTAGTCAATGCTTTAATTAGGTTTTCCAGTAGCGTAAAAAACAGCTTTTTTTCATTACATTTGATATCAAATTATTTTTATATCCTACATTTATTTTTTAAACCTCAAAATTGACACAATTATTAAAAATGACATGACATTTTTTTTTCCAATGCATTTGTTTGCTTATTCAACAATAAATGTCAGAGAAAGATCCCATTAATAAAAAAAACCCATTAAACTCCTTAATGACTTCCCAGAGCATTATTTTTCACCCTCCTTTAAATTAATCGATGGAAATATATTGAGGAAACATCATAATTTCATTTATTTTCTAAGGCGAACATTTATTTTTAAAAATTTTGCCTCTATTGTTTCTAACATTTATATGAGCACTAATTTTTATATTTATTTAATAGAATTAATTAAAGATATTGTGCATACCACCACTAAAATTGAAAGAAATTACAGATATGTTTTGTTTGTTTATCTTTAACTGTAGTAATAAACTTCATTGCGTCAAATAAATTGTATTTAGTTTAAAAATGTTCACATCTGTGTTAACTTTGCATTTATAATTTTTTTACAAATGTTATGTGTATGTAGAATTTAAATATATGACTCAGAATATTTTTCCCAGTGATTATAGACCTAATCTAGGAATAGGAGTTAAATGTTTTTAACAATACTATAACTTTTTAATTCTTATTAAAATAGTTCACTGGTATGGTATGATAGGATTAAGTTTTTTACAGTGAAATGTTCTAAATTTAATCCTAGATACAACTAAGAAATAAAAATGGAATATTACATTCTGTTTCAGTTTACACATTTATAAATTTGCGTATAGAGGAATTTTCTAAATTTCCTTTCCTTCTGTATGGGATCGTGACCTTTGAAAAATTCTCCCGCAAAGCATAAAAACTGAGGATATTCTAAAAATTACCTAGAATAAGTATTATGTATTTAGCTCTTTTCTACACAGTTTTAAAGCATTTACTTTCATTACTTTTCCAATTTATAAATTTTAATACCTTTCAAAGAAAGTTATGGTGATCTTCCTGTATAAATTCTATAACTTTTACACATAAAATTAAAAACATCAAATCATACACTTAAAATACACTCTAATGGTATAAGTAATTTCGCTTGACATTTGAATAAAAACCATCATTTTATAATTTTCTATTGATTTCAATAGTATTTTTTCATTTCGTTAAATTACTCTGCACAAATAAAAATTCAAAACTCGCATTAAATTTTACCTTGATTAATAAATTAAAAACACTCGGATTCCTGTCTAAATTATGTTTTAATTTTATATTTATGTAAATCGAATCTATATTACAAATAGACAAAGTTACAGTAAGTAATCAGACAAAAATGTCAAATAAATCATGGACATGAAGAAATATAAATATGCGTATATGAAAGCACAATAAATTTAAAACTAAACTGAACTTAAATCTGTTGTATATATTCCATGTATGTAGCATCTAAATAAATCGATGAATTGGTTCATACTTCTACGGTCACTTTTTGCAACTCTAATTCATTGACTATCATCTGTGGATAGTTGCCTGTCGTTGTCAGCCTACTTTTAAGTGAATTCCGAACTACACCAAATATTCACGCATGAGGTGATGAGGGAAAATTGAATCCTCTAATTAGAATGAATCCTTGAATTGAAGACGTAAGTACTGTTGATGCATGTGTCAGGATATTTATTAAAACAAGTGATATACATAAGTTCCTTATTAGGGTGAGAAGGATAAGTTGTTTCACTCAACAAGTTGGAAGAACTTAATAATTATTAATAATATTTTATCTCAAGTATGTGATACAGATTAAGCGCGATTTTAAAAATATACGTTTAATTTAAAAATATATAATATTCACATTAATTAGAATTAAGAACAAACAATCCATAAATGAATATGGGGTACTTTAAACTAGATAAATATTTCTAGTTAAAGTCTTATTACGATTTAAAGTTATATTAAATTATTTATGTCACTAAAATACTAAAAGTGAGCATCCGAAGTAAAGATTATTTTTGATAGGCATGAAAGCAATTTATAAACTATTATTAAACTGTTAATAGAGTTACCGTTCATGAATGTTTGCTCAAATTTTCTATCATAAACAGCCATGTTAACAGAAACTGTCCTTATTTGTTAAAAAATAAAAACTGAAATGAGTTTTTATTCTTAAAATATGATTCACTTTTAATTTTTAAAATAAATCTTCAGGAAATGAACATAATTCTAAAAACATATTTCTTCAGTTAATGTTTTAACTAAAACTGTACGAAGAATCTCACAACACTTGTTACGAAGATAACTTTCTTACTTTTAGGAGTTAAATGTGCCATAATAAGGATTTATATCACTGAATGCATATTACCAATGAATACATAATCAATATCATTATCAAAGAGTGATAATTTGTTTTTAATTATGAGTTAAAATATAAAATTCAAAAGAATTCGTCATAATAACTCTCTGAATAGCTTTAATTAAAAACATATATCACTGAAAAATTATTTATTACCTCTCTCTCTCTTTTATAAATAATAATGCATGTACGGATAACTTAAAATATAGGGAATTATTGTATGCAATTTTTTATATATATGAATTGCTTAATAAATTGAATATACATGTTACCTTTGTTGTTGATCATCTCCAACTCAATCTGACAGAATAAGACGATAGCCATGAATACTCTAACCTTTAAAAAGCCGGAGAAAAGAAGAGGGGAAAAATTAATTTCTTTCCAAAGAAGACCCAAACAATCCGAGATGTGTTTAGCAGAGGCCCCTGGTGTGTTGTTGGCATTTTGGACAAAGGTGGTAGGATTCCTCATTCTTAGAGAATGTAAGAGATTTCAGGTGGCCAGTCGCAAGAAGTTACTTTTTCTGTCACATAAGAATGTTAGAGGTAGACTTAGTTAACTACATTTACAAATATTAAGTGTATATAGCATGTATGCGCAGCATTGATGATGCAACTAACATTAAATAGTTGACTTCAAAAATAATTTTTCTTATATATATCCATTTATAATAAAGTGGGCATATAGATCTTTTTATGTGATAATGCATTGCATTGACCTTCCAACAATAGTAGGAATTTTGGGCTACTTTTGATGTATTGTTTCTTTTAAAGGAAAAGTTAAGAAGGTTAGAAGTTAGGAATCTACAATCATGGGAACCAAATTTTAAACACTACTTATGGGTTGAAAGTTATCTAACTTTACCATCGTGTCATTCCTTAAATTCAAATGGTAAAATATGACCTTAACCCACACACACACACACTTGTTTAATAAAAACAGATTATAATGCACTGCATTAATAAATGAAATATGAAGTAATTGTTACGTCCATGTCTTTTAAAAGATAAATTAATAGAAATTTTAAAAGAATAGTTAAATCAAAATGTTTTTTCTCCAGTTGAAAGTCAATTTTGTTTTCCATTAACCTAATAAATCCTTAATTATATTTTAAATTTTACAATAATATGGGTATAAATAAATTTCTTATATTTTAAAACGTCAAGTAAATACCAAAGCAAAAACTTCTAATGTGGTAAAAAGTTTATCAAGCTGTCTTTCAGCTTTTATCAAGAATGTTATGAAAGCACATAGAAAATTCTTTTGCAAATATTTTATTGAAGATAGATTCTTCGCATTCTTTGCACTTTATCATCATTATTATAATCTAAAATAATTGTTGGTGACAGCTAACATTTTTCTAGCTATTTTAATTAATTATAAATATATGCAATTTTTACTTTCTAAATGATTGTATTTCTGATGATAATTTATTAAAAAGTTCTTAATAATTATTATGAATATTAAATCTTAATTAATTGCTCTAGCTTAGTTAAGTGCTTTTAATAAATTTAAATATAGAATATTATATCCTTAGCATATTTTTTATTTTGACCACTTGTTGAATGCTTTTTGCATAAGAGTTCTGTTTCTTAAAACTTTGTCTCCAATTAAACGTTTTAATTTAACTAAAATTCACATCTTCATGTTTAAATTAAATTAAGTTAGTAAAAATGGCGTTAATTATGAAGACAACTCTTAAAAGATGTGAACACTAAAAATAAATTTTATTATATGTTAATTCAAAATACAAGAGAATATATAGAAAAATTGAATTAATTTTTTTTATTCTCAACCTTGTAAGGAGACAAATTGTATCCAATGATGTATTATTTATTTTTAATTTATAAAATTAAAATTTTTATTCATAATAATAGACTTCAATTTCTTGTTTTATTCTAGAATATAATACAGCATAATATTTTACCAATTTTAAAATCGTCCATGATTTATAGTTTTTTTTGCTGATAACAGGTAAAATTTTTGAAACATTCCCCTTCAATTATTAAACAAAAATTTTTTACATATTCTTAAACTGCAAAATAGTGTTGGAATAATTTAACTTATATAAAATACTTTGAAATATGAGTTATTATATCATTAGAATCACATTCTTCATTAACGTGAGAAGAGAAAATTCTCTTCTGTGGCAAAGAAATGATAAAGCTTGACATGTTATAATCCTTAAATAAAATGCATTCGATAAATTTCCCTAAATTGTTGACTTTGCCTTACTTTTTTATTTGGAATACAGCAGATGGTTATAACAAATTAAATATAATTATTTAATACCAATAAAAATAAAAAAGTAATTTTTAAATCCCAATAAAAAATAGAAAAAATCTTTTATGTATAATATTCTCATATTTCATCTCATTTAAATGAGTAGTAAGTCATGCATTGTTGAATAAACATAGTTTTTTTTACCTTTGTGGGATGGTGTTTTTGTTTAAATTTTATACGAAACTAAATCTGCTTTTAAATGCAAAATCATCTTAAAAACAAATCCTATTTTTAAGTAGTTTTAAGTTGACTAGAAAATTATTTCTGGTATTTTTATTATGTGTAGAGAAAAAATATATTATATACGTCTTTCTTCAAAACGTATTGTGAACTATCTTTTGTATTTTATAATATACTTAGCAATATAAAAGATAAATTTAAGTCTTATTAGTTTACTGTACTTTTACTATAAAAAGGTATCTATATTCTGTAAGGACCTTACAGTATAATATTCTCATATTTGTATGTAATCAGTATAAAAAAGGTATAATAATATCAAAATAAAACATTTTTGGGATAAGAAACTCAAATTTAATCATTTGCTAAAACTTTAACAGGTGAAAGTAAATGTCTAATTTTAAACTAAGATTCATTGAAGAATATTTAATTATAACTCTAATATTTATATATAGTCTTGAATAAAACTTCATTCTCTGCATTCGTTTCTTATCTAGTAAGCATCATTAATGAAATATAGCTAAGAATGGAAAATATTAAACGTATTAAAAATATTGGATCTGTCTTAAGAAGTATACTGCCTTGGACATGGGATACCAAGAAATAGTTGAGAAACTGAATAAAGTTTATTTATATGTAAATGTGTTGTAAAATATTAGATCAAATGGTATCTTCTGGTTAACAAAATATTATCAAATAAAATAGTAGCTCGAAATTTATATCCAATATTTCATTTACATCTAATTTGATAATATAAATTTAGGATATAATATGTGTTATATAACGTTGCTATTTGGGATCAATATTAGTCATCCTAAAACACTTCTAACATCAAACAATGCCTGAAAATAATATGCATAATTTTGTGCATTTGAAGTCTTTCTAAATGCTGATTCTACTTAATATCGAATGTCTTGATCATTATAGAATTTTAGCTTGTCGCAGTCAATTCTGCCACATATTTGCCAAATATATTTTCTTTACATAAAATGATTCTTAATAGCATTATAATGAGATAAAATGTAAGTGGTTGTAGCTTGATGTAATGTGATCACTGAGTTGTAAGATTTTCTTAGAATCTTCAGTTAGAGTGATGAAATGAAATGAAAGCTCTTGAGCTCTTGATCACTAAATTTAGTCATAGATTTAATGCACCGGGACACTTCAAAATCAGGATTAAAATGTTGATCACAGGATTTCAAGCACAACTCCCCTCAATTATAATACTTGGATTCATCATTACAGACTATTGTATTACGTTGGATCTCAACTCAAGCTTCGATGATGGTGCTGTTCGTGTTTGGACACTATGATTATTGTTTTATTCATGTCAGTCTTACACTGTAACATACCACGTCATAACATAGTTTAGTGGCTTAGAATATCTTTTGAAACTTGTCATAAGCATTTTTATGTTAAACTGATAGCAGTCCCTAAATGTTATCTGAATTTATCGTTTAAGGGACCTTTGGAACACATTATATGACGCCAATACAATACATCCTTTTATATTTGTAACATAATAATCATTTTAATTGTTCTCACCAGAGATCATAATATATCTCTTTTAAGTGTGAATATATAATTATTATTATTTATAAATTATTCTTTTAATTTCAAATGTTAATCATTTATTTAGTAAAATTTACCATTATGTGTATGACATTGTTTAGTAAAATACTAACCTTTTATATTTTATGTTATATTCACTAATTCATAAAAATATTCATAAAATTCATAAAAAAATAGTTGTTTTTTAGTGCTAAGACAATTCTTCTATGCAATGATATAAATTTTTAACAAAAAAGTACTTTTCTCCCTTGAATCTCAAAAATTACGTATTTTAAAATTGCACAATTTTTGGGCATGTGCAGCCCATTATTTTAGAGATGTGACTAAGAATAAAAAATTTTAAATAAAAAATTAAGAATAGAAATTTAAATTTGAAATATTTAGGCTGTTTCTTATTGCCTTAAGTTATTTTTATTCAGCTATTCTTTTATTTCATATTTTGTATTTATTGTTTCACGATTACTTTTATATTTTGCTTTCAAAGTTATGCATTATAATTATTTAGCCATAAAGACTTACTAAACCTTCATACATTCCAATGTAAATTTTCATGCAAAGAATCCTTGTTACTCATCAGCCTTTGACATAAATTTGTCAATTCTATTTTTAAAATATCCCCCCTCCAGAATATTTTTTATGATAAGTTAAATTTTTAAAGAACCATAATGCGATTTCATACAGCCGTATTTATGAAACAAATCATTGATATTTAAAATAAATAGCCTTCTTATTTATTGAAATACACGTATAATGCAAATATATTGAAATACATGTATAATACAAATATATCAGATGTTAATTTATAAATCAATATATTGAATATATTTAGGATAATTATTCTTTATATAACAAGCTTACTTTAAAAATTTAAAACTTTATTTTCACTAAAAAATATGCATCAAAAGGATTTAAATACATTTGTTGAGATAATTAAATGCTTGAAGATATACTTTTTAATTTCTATTATCAGAATTAAATACATAATGGTGATTACAATAAAAAATTCCTTTAAGATTTCCACGCCAGTTGAACAGTCTGTATGAATATATTCATTTGTGATTTATAATTTTACTCTGCAACTATTAACATTGCATTCAACATTTATTTATATCTTGATTATACAACACAAGCTCATTTATCAGAGTAGTAAACCGAATGGTTATTCCCTCTTGCCTTATTGTCAACAGTACCTTGGTTCGATCACAGGGCTTGGATGCCGGCAGTGATTCGAAATACATTTTTAATTGTAAGCCCCACCCTAATTAGCCCTTTTTGCACAGAAATAACCGTAGAGCCACAAATGAACCAAATTCATTCAAACTTCTTAAATGAAATCAGTTTTAAAACTGACTGTCAAAAGTACATTCTAAATTAGCAAAGATAATTTTTAATTCATTTTCTATATAACATACATTATTCATTTCATCTACTGTAATAAATTTAAACTCTCCTAAAACAAAATTAAAATAACTGCTCTTAAAATGAATCCAAGTTATTTTTCCTCACATTTTCTTCCTTCCTTCCTCAGCTGTTTCCTCTTAAAAACTTTCAGTTCAAAATTTCTTCGGCTATTCCAAATGAGAAAGAATCAGTGCATGGTTCTAGATGTAAAATTTCCTTTTCGTTATTATTCGAAAACGGAAAAAAAAATTTTTTTTCAAAGAAGGGTTAAAAGAGTAGAGAAAGCCTTTCGTATATTGATTTCCATGAAATGATGTAGAAGTTACAAACTAATACAAAACACAAATCTCAAACAGAGAATCCGGATGAAATTGATTTCCCTGAAAATGATTCTTTACTTAATCGAAATTTCTGTTATGCATGAATTGTTCCGAAAATGCTTGAGAAATATTTTAAATTTCAGTTGAATAGATAATGTTGATTAAATATTTTATTGATATATCTTTGCATTCTAGAAATATGTGGTATTAATTTAAATTATATTTTTTAGTCTTAATCAATTAGCATTGACTTTAACTGCAGCTGAACAAACAATATTATATGTTATTCTATATATATAATTTCTCAAAGACACAATAATATCTCTTTAAATAAAAAATTTCTAAAAAACAAATTTATACATAATTGAAATACACATATATAAGTTTATTAATAGAACACTGTTCTGATCACACATATTTAACTTCCTTTCGGAACTTTCGAACATTACACATGACATAGATAAGTACTATTACATAAATAATTATTAAGTACGGGGGAGAACCTAGTTTTTTAGAATTACTAAATTACTAATTTTGCTAGAGTCTTAAAAAATCACGTGAATATTATTACAAATAAATTCTAATACTATTTTTATCGCAGTTTCATTTGTTCTGTTCGAGCAGTATTATAAACTATTTTTCTCTAAAAATGAATTATAAATTATTTTTCTCTAAAATACATAAAAATGCGAAATACAATGTTTCACTTCTTTTGTGAAATATGAAGTCTTCTAAATGTATTTTACACAACTGACAAGTTCAACCAAATCAAAATATTTGCAAAAATTCTCACTTAATATAAAATTTAAAAATAAATTTTTTCTTTAAATAGTAATTAGGAAATATATTTTACTAGCAATTTTTAATCAAAATACTAATACAATATTTTTAAAACAAATTGCTTTTCTTCGGGGTCTATAGAAGTATTTTTAATTCCGTAAATTTCATCTAACTTTATATATATAGAATTTTCTCTTATCAAATATTGTAATTATCACTTGCTTACATTTTAAATGAGAAACAAAAATGAAATTTATGAAATGAACTCAAGGAATAAATTCTCACTGATAAGCAAAATAATTTAATGATTGCTTAATAAAATTACGTCTATTTATTTTGAGAAATTTTATTAACCTTCTATCAGAAATCACCTTTTTGTGAATTCAAATTATCTCATAAATTCCTTATTTGTGATATTTTAATCTGTCAATTGATTTACATAACATAATTATGTACAAGAGGGTAAGCACTTTCCCATAATAAATCTTTATTATTTTTATGAATAATTATTAATTCAATAAATGCAATTTTATTTATATGATTAATATGAATTTCTTTACAAATTATGAATTTCATTGAACATTCCACATACATTACTATATTACTTTTTAAATATTCAGCAAAAATTACAAAAATAAAAATAACTCAGTTAAATTGTACATTTAAATATAAATCCAAGAGGAGAAAGTGAGGTAGCCAATTCATAGCAATGATTTTTAGGAATATTTTGCCGAAGAGCTGTAAAGCAAAACCATTGGTAGATAAAAAACACGATGAAGTCAAACAAATATGAACAAAGATCGGATAATCACTGCGATAAATAAAAATCAATGGCATTCGCGGTTATGTGATAGAGGAATAAAATCACAACTTCCACTGAACTCAGATATTACTTGCTGAAGCTATTGAAGGATTTTTTTCAATGTGTATACAATTGACAATAACTTTCAGTCAATTGATAATATCATATTTTATCATTCAAATTTATAATTGAAAAGTTTTACTCAGTTGATCATTCATTTGTAAGCAAGGTGACAGTCATAAATTACCTTTTAAAAATTTAAAATGATGAAAAGCTGAGATAGTATTAAAGTGTAGAATATTATTACATGAGAGAGATCTCATTTTTTTAAGTTATGCATCTTTAAATTTTAATCAATTTTCAGCATTCCTTATTCATCTTAAGAAATTTTAATTTTGCTGAAGTAGAAAATAGAGTAAAAAATATTTTTTTTACACTTTGAAATTTTTTTAAATTCCAGTATAAAAAGCTCTCAATAACCGTCTTTTAATCTAATTATTAATTATATAAATAACTAGCATTTTAATAATATTTATTTAAATAAAAAAATGTTAGTTATAAATAACACAATGAAGAAAATTGTTTATAATAAAAATAGAAACACGCAATTAATATACGTATCTAATTATAATTGCCAGCCTGCTTGTCTAGTGGTCAGCGTTGCCTGACTACGGATAGGGAGGTCCTGGGTTCGAATCCTGGTTCAGGCATGGATGTATTTTCTCTCTATATCTGTTCTGTCTTTGTCCTTTCCTTGTGTGAATGGTTGCATACCCTATGAACGGATCGCTATGACATGTGTGTGTACTGAAGAAGTCGGACTCCACACCAAATACGGTTCAGTTGGAAACGTGAAGCAGCGAACCACAATTTGCCTGCCTTGCTGGCACACGAGAACAACAACATCTAATTTTAATTATTATACATCTACGTGTATTTACCTATCATTATAGATCTCTTGAGACTCATTCCAGGGTAACCTTTATAATTTTAATTATTTGTTATTTACTATAAAACATGTAGCTGAATGCTGACGTGATTATCTATATCCAGTGATTATCCGATCCTACCAGCAGTGATTATCCGATCTTTGTTTATATCTGTTTGACTTGATCGTGTTTTTTATCTACCAATGGTTTTGCATCACAGCTCTTCGACAACAAAATTTCTGACGAAGCAATGTAAAGAAAATAAAAATCGATTAAATACTCTTTGAATTCAATGAACATAATTCTCTACAATTAGGGAAATATCTCTGTTTAATAAATCTAATTTTAATTCAATAGTGGCATAAAAATAAATATATATCTTTTGTTCTACAGAATAATCTTGACTAAAGTTTAAACTACATTGCTTAGTTAAAAGAATCCGCTAAAAAATAAAAGTCAAATGGCCTGTCATAAAATTAAATAAAAAGTCTGCATTTTATATTTGAAAATTTATTTTTGTCTCAAGAAGATTAGAGATCAAGGAATTTTCTATATCGCTCAGTTTCCACACTTTAATTGTTCTTCCTTGAAAATGTGATTCTCTTCCTTTCAAAAGAAATGGTTAACTCAGAAGTGCACTTTAATATACTTTTGATAACATGACTGCCTTTATAGTAATTTGTTATAGCTCTCAAGCTGAATTGGTTGTTTCCCCAATACCCATTTCATTTCAGAAAATATGATGTGATTTATGCAGATTTCTTTTTTGTTATCAATTTAATTTGGAAATAACTCGGCATCCGCGCTAATTTTCCCTTCCTTTTCATGATAAAATGTTAAACGAAAAATGTGCCTTCTTTCATTCCTATAGATCGAGAGATACACTGATGTGTATATGAGAGCTAACGAAAATTAATATAAAATAGATGAAAAAAACAGAATAACTGAAATTTGAATTATTTAAGAACTTCATTCTAAAAGGAATAAAATTAGAAAGAATAGACATACTTTTCACCAACTATTTATCACTCATTTCATAAATAAATGGGGAAAAGCATTTAATTTATTAATAAAATAGGCTTTATGATGTGTCACATGCAAATAAATGAATATCTGTTATATTAAATATCCTATCAGTTAAACAAATTTATACCCCGTATTTCAATTTTTGGTTTCAAGCTTAGTTTGATTAGAAGACAGAAATTTAGATTACTGTGCTGATAGTATAAAAATTAGAATACAGTGCAAATAGGATTCCCTAATCTTCGCGTTTCAGGTACTCGTTCTTAACAGTATAAATGTGGCGCAGCTTGTCCTTATCTGGACCTTGCGCCATAAAAAACCAACCAACCAACAAACCAACCAACAGTATAAATGTAAACAGCTTTAATTAGTTAAGGGAATAAGGTGAAAAAATTAGATTTTATTACTTAAAATTTAGCATAAGTAGAGATAATACAAAAAATCAACTTAGATAATCTAATTAGTTCTAACTTGTTAAGTCTAACAAGTACTGTGGTTCTGTCAAGTAAGAATATGATAAATAACCAAACCACATTTGTCTAAATATTACTGTGAAAAATCCGAAGGGTTTTTATACAAGGTTATGTACAATAATAAGTTATTGCATACGCAAATTAATTTAATCACTTTTAAGGTGACAGTTTAGATTTAGAGATCAGGGATAAATTATTTGCATTTCTGCATGCATGCGCTATTATATGTGTGCATGTATTATAATGAAGTTATATTAATTTAAATTGTGTTAAGTCTAAGGCAGCTGTATGTGGTTGTTACTCTCTGGAGAAGTACTGCATTTAACATGGTGTTTTAACGATAAGATTAAAATTACTATTTTTAAATCTTAAAGTGTTTTTCTAAATTATTTTCATATTTTAAAGTATTTCTCTCATTAGATATTGAGGCAACGTTCCAAACCAATAATTAAATTGATAGGATAATTCTTGTGTGTAAAAACAGGTACATGAGAAAAATAATATGCATGACTCAATGCATATGCTATTATTTATGTGCATATGTTTTCGTGAGGTCATATTGTAAGATAGTTAAAAAAAAATTAAATATTAACTTTAAATTTAAATTGTTTCAATGTACAGGAGCGATATGTGAGTTGCTCCTTGGAAAAGTACTGAATGAAAATAAATAACAAAATGAGCAATTTACATTTTGTTTATAATGATAAATCTTAAATTTACTATTTTTAAGTCTTAAAAAGATATTTTTCTAAACTATTTTTATGTTTTAAAATATTCTTCATTAGACTTAGATGTAACGTTAAGAACCTGTGATTAAATTCTTTGTATAATTCTAGTGCGAAAAACTGGTACCTGAGAAAAACTATATGCACATGTCCATGCATGCTTTATTATATGTGTTGAGATGTCTCCATCAAGTCATATTGCAATGTAGTTAAAGAAAAATATAACTTTATATTTAAATTGTGTTTAGTAATTTCCAGATATCCACTGACACTTTGCGTGTCAGTGGATATCTGGAAATTACTGTATAAAAATAAGTAAGAAATGGTATTTTTAAAAAAGAAATTAGAATTACTATTTCTAAACATTAAAAAATGATTTTCCTTAGATATTTTTATTTTAACATATTTAACATTAGATTTATAGGTAACATTAGAAACCAGTATTTAAATTCTTTGTGTAATTCTAGTGTGTAAAAACTGGTATTTGAGAAAAATAATATGCATGTCTCAATCCATATGCAAGACAGACATATTTGTATGCATATGTCTTAATGAAGGTATATTATAATGCGCTTAAAGGAAAGTAACGTTTAGTTTAATTAATATTGTTTAATCCACAGCAGCTGAGTATGTGAAATTCTGTAAATGTAATGTTTAGAATTAAATAACAAATTTATAACATTTAAAATGATATTGTTAACGGTAAAAATTAAAATTGCTATTTCTTAATCTGAAAAAAATGAGTTTTCAAAATTTTTTGGTTTTTGGCGATTTTAATCATTAGATTAAGTTGTAACGTTAGTAACCAGTATTTAAATCCTCTCAATTGTTCTAGTGTGCAAAAACTGGTACCTGAGAAAATAATATGTAAGTCTCCATGCATACGCCATTATATTTGCACCTGTCTCTTCATGTAATCATATTGTAATGCAATAAAAGAATAGTATAATTTTAACTTTAGATTTTTAAGTTGTTAAGTTTAAGGCAGCTGTAGGTCTGAGTTGTTCTTTGAAAATATACTGCACGGAAATAAATAAGCAATTGAACATTTAACATGGTATTTTTAAAGGTAAAGATTAATATTTTTAAACATTAAAAAATGACTTATCTAAGATTCTGTTTAAAATTTTAAAATATTTCTGTTAAGTTTACAAGTAGCGCTAGAAACCAGTAATTAGATTCCTTATATAATTATAGTGTGTAAAAACTTGTAGCTGAGAAAAATAATATACGTGTATTTATGCATACGCTATTATAAATGTGCATATGTCTTCATGAATTCATATTGTAATTATAGTTACAGAAAAAGTTTTACTTTAACTTTAGACTTAAATTATTTAGTCTACAGTAGCTGTGCGTGTCTGTGTGTGTTTCCCTGGTAATGCACTGTAAAATCTAATAAGAAGTTGAACTTCTAAAATGGTAAGTTTAATGATAAAAATTAAAATTACTATTTCTTAAATCCAAAAAAAAAAGGATTTTTCTAAAGTTTTATTACATTTTAAGTTATTTATTATTACATTTAGAGGCAACTTTAGAAACCAGTAATTAAATTCTTTCTATAATTCAAGTGTGTAAATACTGGTACCTGAGAAGAATTGTATCCATGTGTGTCATCAGGCATATACTATTTTTTTGTGCTTATGTCTTCATGAAGTCATATTATAATGCAGTTAAAGAAAAGTATAACTTTTACATTAGATTGAAATTGTTTCATCAATAGGAGCTGTGTGTGTGGCTTTTAAACGGTAAAGGTTAAAATGACTTTTCTTGGCCTAAAAAATGATTTTTCTGACATTTTTGTACTTTAAAATATTTATCATTATGTTTTCTTTAAAATTTAATAACCGGTAATTAAATAATAATGTATAATTCTGGGGTGTAAAAACTGGTATCTGAGAAACATAATAGGCATCTCTACGTGCATACGCTGTTGTATGCGTTCATATGTATTTATGAAGTTATATTGTAATTCAATTTAAAATGTATAGTTTCAGCTTAGGAGTCAAATTATATAGTCTACAGAAGCGGTCTGTCCCCTGCAAATATAATATATGCCCATAAATTAAAAAAATCGATCATTTAAAATGGCATTTTTACAGGAAAAATTAAAATTTCTATTTCTAAACCTTAAAAAATGATTTTTCTAACCTTTTTTCATATTTTAAAATATTTATCGTTAGACTTAGAGTAAAAGTTATTAACCAGTAATTAAATTCTTTCTATAATTCAAATGTATAAAAACTAGTAGCTTAGAAAAATAATATATATACCTACATGCAAATGGTATTATTAGTGTGCATGTCTTTATGAATTTATATTGTAATGCAGATAAAGAAAAGTATTTTTATATAATTTTAGATTTAAATGGTTTACTCTACATCATTTGGCTTTTATGTTCGATGTGTGTCAGCAGCTGAGTGTGTATGTTCAATTACTTATTTCTATATATATAGTACATTTCCAGAGAACCACTCATACATACATCTGCCTTAGAGTAAAAAAATTAAATCTATATTTAAAATTATACTTTTAAAAAATTTTACTCCTATATTACAATTAGACTTCATTAAGACATATTCACACATGTAATAGAATATGCATGGAGACAATCATATTATATGCATACATGTAAAGGTAAAGTTAGAACACAGTAATTTAATTATTTGTATAGTTCCTGTGCGTAGAAACTGTTAAAAATAATTTACATTATGTCTCCGTGCATACGCTATTATTAGTGCGCATACTTCTTCATAGAGCCTTATGTACTTACAGAAGTTTATAACTGTAATGCTGGTTTGTTTGACACTCAACGGTCATTTTTCACACACGAGAATTAAATAGATCGGGACATACAGTTTAAAGTGGATTCCGAACCACTACAAACATCCATGCCCATGGTAGGATTCGAACCCACGAACTGTTAAACCGAAGGCAAGAACGCTAACCATTCGGCTACAAGCTCGGTGTGTAATGTTAGATTTAAATTGTTTAGTCCACAGCATCTGTGTTTGTGTGGTTCTCTGTAAATACACGGTATAGAAATTATTAAAAAATTTAAAATTTAAAATGGTATATTTAACGATGAAGTTTAAAATTTCTAATTTTAAATAATAAAAAAGGATTTTCTTATCTTAAGATAGTTATCATTAGTGATTTAGAGATAATGTTAAAAACCAATAATTAAATTCATTACATAAGTCTAGTGTGTAAAAACTGGTACCTGAGAAAATTAATATGCATGTCTCTACGTATAAGCCGTTATATATCTTCATGAAGTTCTTTTATGCAGTTAAAGAAAAATCCAATTTTAACTTAAGACTTAATTTGCTTAGTCTATAGAAGCTGTGTGTCTTAGTGGTTCTCTGGAAATGTACTGCAAGAGATAAATAAGATATCGAAACATTTAAATGGCTAGAAACCAGTAGTTAAATTCATAGTATAATTTTACTGTGTTAAAACTGATAGCTGAGAAAAAATAATATACTTGTCTTTATGCATACGCTGATATTTTTGTGCATATTTCTTCATGAAGTCTTATTGTAATGCAGTTAAAGATAAGCATAATTTTAACTTCAGATTTAAATTGTTTACTATGCAACAGCTTTGTGTGCGAGTTGTTCTCTTTAAATTAACTATATAGATATAAATAAGAAATTGAACATTTTAAGTGGTGTTTTTAACGATAAAGTTAAAAATATACTTTTTATAACCTTAAAAAATTATAATTTTCTGTTTTATATATATATATATATATATATAATTTACAATAATTATCTTTACATTTAGTCTAACGTTAGCTACCAGTAATTAAATTCTTTCTATATTTCTAGTGAATAAAAACTTTTAGCTGAGAAGAATAATATGCAGGTCTCCTTGCATACGCTATTATATGTGTGCATAAGTCTTCACATGAAGTTCATATGATAATGCAGTTGAAAAAATAGTAATTTTAACTTTAGATTTAAATTCTTTAGTTTAAGGCAGCTGCATATGTATTTCTCTGGAACAGTACTGTATGGAAATAAATAAAAAATACTTAATATTAATATTTTTTAATGTTAAAAAATGATTTTTCTATTTCTCATTATATAGATACAATGTTAGAAATTAGTAATTAAATTTATTTTATTATTCTATTATGTAAAAACTGGTAGCTGAAAAAAATAATATGCATGTTTGCTTGCATACGCTATTATATGTGTACATTTTGTCTTTATATATTGAAAATATATTTCATATATTGAAACACAAGTCATATTGTTATGTTTCATTTTATTTTCAGTGTAATTTAAAGTGCTCTACATTAATGCAAAAATATTTTATTAATTATTTTCAATAAAATTCATTTCATTTGAGCAATTACATGTTGCAGATTTTAAAGTAAAAATTAAAGATTTTTCGAAAAGATATTTACAATTGTATGACACAATATTTAATTATTCATCTGAATTTAAATCAATGTAATTTTAAACAGTAAGAAACAGGTATTGATGCTTTATATATACACTATTTTTTCATGTAAGAATTTCTTATTGTTACGATGAGCGCAGAAAGGAAATTTGAACAAAAGATTCTCAAAAAAATCACATTCGTTTTTAAAGAGGATTTTCTTTCTGCATGCAATCATGAGCTTCCCTTTGTTGCAATTGCAAGGATGCATGTTTTGTTCTGATAATTGCATTATCTTGCATTTTATTTACATTTCCATTTAATTTTGATAATTGCCCTATATAGAATTAAATCATTCAGAAAATTTAATTTTTTAATTCAAAGTGTTTTAAGAAGTAATGCCAGATATTGTGTTAAGGACGATTACTATATCTGGTAATATTATATGTGTATATAAAAGTGTATGTGTGTACTTTCTCTCTCTGTATATTTTATTTTTGCAAGGTGTAAACTAAAAATTATTTCAAATATTTTTACTTACTCTAAGGCTATTTTGAATTATAGGTTCATTAGTTTCATTAATTTTCACAGCTTGAGAAATTTTTTATTTAAAAGTATTCTTTTTATTTACATAAAGGCGTTTATGACTTGAAATCTTTGGATTTTATAAACCTGTGGTATATGAATAAGACTACACTTGTTGGAATGATGTGTTCTAAGTTTGGTCTTTGTTAACATTAAAGGGAAATAGTTGATGCACTTTTTCAGCTGAAACAGGCATCTTGTTAGTTGAGAGCTTGCTTGTTTTCTGAATTTGTGGCTTGTGGTGCATGAATGTAGCAAATTTTCCGTGAAAAACATTCACTTCAATGAATCCTTTTTCTACAAAATCTAATAAGTAGCAGAAGCTCATATGTGTTTTACCAGCTATCTGTTTTTAGACTATCATACAATATTACTGTACCAAATATTGTTGGTATAATTTGTAGTAAATAATACTAAATGCAACAATGATTATACTTTAGGCAAAATGTTTTCCTCGAAAATCAACATTTAACGCATAAAATACTCAATTTAGTTGTTTGTTTTTGAAATAAAAAGGAAAATTAAGTTAAGTTTATAAATCTTCAACAAATACATATTATACGTATAACATTTAATCAACACAAATATTTAATTAAACGTGATGTGTAAAGAGAAGTATTGTTTGTTTTGATTATATATATATATATATATATATATATATATATATATATATATATATATATATATATATATATATATATATATATATATATATATATATTTTTTTTTATTTATATATATATTTTTTTTTATATATATTTATATATATTTATATATATATTTTTATATATTTATATATATATTTTCATATATA